>OX940799.1:22221084-22821084 GCA_954870605.1 Acer campestre | reverse complement strand
GCATTTACCAAGTGGAATATTTATTTATCAATCAACATATACAGAAAAAATCTTAAACCGTTTTTATATGGATAAAGCTTATCCATTAAGCACTCCAATGGTTGTTCAATCACTTGATATGGACAAAGATCCATTTCATCCAAAAGAAGTTGGTGAAGAGCTTCTTGGTCCTGAAGTACCATATTTAAATGCAATTGGAGCACTTATGTACCTTGCAAATTGTACAAGACCTGACATTGCATTTGCAGTCAATTTACTGGCAAGGTATAGTTCTGCACCAACTAGAAGACATTGGAATGGTGTTAAGCATGTATTGCGTTATCTTTGTGGAACAATTGATATGAGATTATTTTACTCAAAGAGATCAAAATCACAATTATCCGGATATGCGGATGCTGGATACCTTTCTGATCCACATAAAGCCCGATCACAAACAGGATATTTATTTATCTGTGGAAATACTGCTATCTCATGGAGATCTGTTAAACAAACAATGGTTGCCACTTCCTCAAACCATTCAGAGATATTGGCAATTCATGAAGCTAGCAGGGAGTCTATTTGGTTAAGATCTATGATACAACATATTCGGGAGACATGTGGACTATCTTCAATAAAAAATAGTCCCACAATATTATATGAAGATAATGCTGCCTGCATTACACAGATTAAAGGAGGCTATATTAAAGGTGATCGAACTAAGCACATTTCACCAAAATTCTTTTATACACATGAGCTCCAAAAGAATGGTGAAATAGATGTTCAAAAAATACGCTCAAGTGAAAATCTTGCAGATTTATTCACAAAAGCGTTGCCAACCGCAACATTCACGAAGTTAGTACATAATATTGGGATGCGGCAATTGAAAAATATTTCTCAAACAATTGAGACGGTGACATCAAAATGAGCATATTGATGAGGGGGAGTAATTGTTTTAAAGGAAAATCTGTAAACTGTACTCTTTTTCCTTCACTGAGTTTTTATCCCACAGGTTTTTCTCAGTAAGGTTTTAATGAGGCAGTTGTTATCACCTCCAATACTACTTTTCAAATACATATGAATGATGTACTCTTTTTCCTTTACTAGAATTTTTTCCCATAGGGTTTTTTTTTTTTTTTAGTAAAGGTTTTAACGAGGCATATTCTATGTAAAATGGACATTCAAGGGGGAGTGTTATGAAATATAAGTGAATGTCCAACTCACAATGTAACTTGTGATCCTTCATCTTCTACAATTTATGCTCAAGTTTATGGTCATTTATTCTTAAGTTTATGGCTCCATTGATTCTCAAGTTAATTGCTTGTGTCTTTTCAAGTTTGTAACTACTACATTGTGAGCCTATAAAAGGGAGGTCTCACCAAGTTGTAAAGATCATTGAGAAGTGAATAAAATATCATATTTATATGTTGTCTATCTTTTGATTTCTTCTTGTGATCTTGTGCTCTTACTATTAAGTTCATTTCAACAACAAAGACTTTTATTAAATAGATTCTAATCAAATTTTAAAGGTGTTTCAGAACTCTCTAAAATGATTTATATTTACCGGTTAGTTTTTCGTTATTGGATTTCAATCCAAAATTCTAAAAAAAATAAAAAAAACAAATTGAAAATTAAAAGAAAAGAACTCTATCTTTCTATGATAACTACCCCTACAAATACTATACAGGTTATGTATATATATTAACTAAATCCTATAAATAATTACAATCATCCTTTAGTTAATTATGTACGGGTCATATGACTTTCAACCTTTTCATCATTTATGACGGCATTGTTTCTACCTTAGCAACATTGACAGCTTATTCGATTATTTCTGACAGTTATTAAACCGTTGGCAATATGATGTTACTTTTTCCCATCATTTCCGACAGTGTTAACACGACCATCAAAAAAGGTTGAATTACCGAAAGCAGTAAGAAAATAGTTCATCACTAATAGACTTTTTTTTTTTGTGGTAATGGTTATTTGTGCAAGGTTTCTTACATGCATAGTTATAGTTATAATCACCCATTTGCCTGATTTACAATTTGTCAACATAAGCAACATCTTCGTATAACACCATTTGGCTTGATTTGAACTATGAACTTAACGTAAATTAATGAATGAACGTTCCAAAACCGACCGTTGGCCTGTCTCGAAACATTGTTTTATAATGATCAATTGAAATAATCAGCAACTTTGGCCTAACTAAATGATATAATTATACATGCTAATTTATTTGCTCTACTTTTAACAGATAACAGATCTAGCTACATCCAGTAAACATATAATCAGTGATTTATTACTTTATATATATATTCTTATAGGCTCTGCTTTGTGCGTAGTATTTTATAGAATTGAATGTGATTGAATAATAAATAATTGAAATACTTTTTTAAATAAATAAATAAATATTTTAATATATATATATATATATTTGAAAGGAAATTCATTCAAAGAAAAAGGTTACAAAGAACCCGAGCAATCGCTCAAGACAAGACCCCCCACAGGCAGGGGACAGTCTTCCAGCCAAACAAACTTACCCTTATAATCAAGGGATAACTTAGCCAAACTATGGGTTACTTTATTACCTAGCCTAGGCACAAACGAAATAGAAGAAAAACAGTGATTTTGCAAAAGAAGTAAAATGTCGTGAACAATTAAACCCACATTAGAAGAGGGAACAAACTTAGCACCAATAAGATTGACAACCACCAGGGCATCCGATTTGATCAACGCCGGAAACAGACCATTCTCCAACGCAAGCTTCATACCAGTTAGGATAGCCAGAGCTTCACTAATGATGGGCTGATATGAGACCTCAAAACTTTAACATAAAGAAGCCATAACTCTACCATTCTAGTCGCGGATAACAACACCAACACCAGCAATATTTTTATCCACACAAAAAGCCGCATCCACATTGATTTTAAAGGAACCTGTAATCGGCGCCCTCCAACAGTCGCTGGTCTGAGCCTTGGCCACAGCAGCCACCTGAATCCTCTGAGAGGCATTATGGAAATTCCCAAGGAAAAGAACAGCCCAGTCCCAAATTTCCGGAGCAGGAATCAAAAGCTGAGAGTGAACAACCTGACTCCTTCTAAATCGAATTCTCCACCTTACCACACAAAGGAGCTCAAAGCCAGTGGTATCAAGCCTTTCCATACAAAACAGAGCAAAATAAAAAAAAGGACCTTGAATCCAGACCGTAGTCCAAGTCCCCAATACCGAATCAGACCTGACACCCTCCAAGGAACGATAATGCCAAAGAGCATGCAAGGATGTTTCCTCTCTTTAAAAACAAACTGGACACAAGGTCTCAATCTTCAAACCATGAGCAACAAGGTTATGTTTTGTGGGAAACCAGTTAAAGGAAGCTTGCCAAATGAAAACCTTAATTTTATAAGGTAAATTTAACTTCTAAAAAAATCCACCAAGAGACAGAGGAGCTCAAACCAGAACCACCAGGACTCGAGTCAATATTCATAGCCAACTAGTATCCACTATTGACAGTAAAACTACCAGAAGTGTCGTAATGCCAAAGCAGGCTATCCTCCACAATACTACATCTATCCGGAATACTTAAGATAACCTCCGCTTCCTCCTCCGAAAAAAACTTGCCTAACTAGACCAGTGTTCCAGGAACCATGACAAGGCTGTCGTTTTTGCGTGTCAAAAGATTTATATATTTCAAGTTCACCTTGTTAGTGCAAGTGACTAGAGACTAGTATAGCAACAAGCAAGGGTATCGTCCACAGGGAGGTGTCATCCGTCGACCGTCTCGAGTTCTAGTGTTTATTGAAAGCATGTAAATAGAATGCGGAAATGGTGAGAATGGTGTGTGTGAGGTGTATGCATATTGCGGTGTGGTGTGTGTGGAAATGTAAATGAAAGGAATGCTAATAAAAACAAAGAGAATATGGAGGGGTGAGAATGGTGTTTAAAGAGACAAATAATAAAATGGTGGTTTGGAGAGATGCATGATAATGATCACACAAGGTACTTATTAGTTCACCAAATACAAGTGCACACCTAGTTGATTGTTAAACATTAAGTTCATCCAATTCAAGTTATGGGCTCGTTCTCACGATTAAGGAGTTCCGAAACCAAATCATCTATTATTACGAATCATTTGTTGATTAAGGAAACCAAAATCTATTCTTGCTCCCCAAAGGTCATGGAAGAGCACGTGTCTTAAGGTCAAAGACCCATTAAGCACCAGAACATTGAGCCAAAACCTATTCTAGCACGGTCATGCATAAAACAAGTTTCATCCATTCTTTAGAGCTAAGTGATTAAGACTATACCCGGAAGGTCATCCATGAAAGTACAATCCTAACCCACATACACTCAAACCCATCAAAACAAGGCATTTCGATTTTCCAAAGACATACACACACAAATGAGATATTTGATTACAACTACTCCTAAATTTAAGTTAATCTACTCCTAATCCCATCCATGAACACATATCAATTTCCAATCTCCACACACATGCATATCAAGATAAGAGATTATGCAATAATAACAAGAATAAATCAAAACCCAAATGGATTTAAGAACAATCATAACATAAATAAGCACAAATATAGGTTTACAATATTTCCCAAGTGGGGTTACACATAAGAGAAAACAAGAAATACAAAGAGAAGAGTTTAAAGGAGACAACCCTTGAAGAAATCCCTCCAAGTTCTCCATGAATCCTAGCTCGAAATTGGTCCAAGACCTCTCCTTTCTCCTTGCAATCTACTCCCAAATGTGGTGGAGGATGTGTAGAAAGTGGTGGTGGTGAGCTTCCCATGGAGGAGAACCTCCATGGGAGCTTGGAAGCTTCTCTCTCTCTTGATTTGGTGAAGAAGATGAAGTGCAGCAGCTGGTGTGTTTTTCTGATGTGTTGTTCGTGCTTGAGAAGAGAGGAAAGTGGTGTTTATATAGTTAGGGAAAGTTTGGGGGAGAATTGGGGTGTGAAAAGACACATTTGTCCCTCAAAATTGGCTGAAAAACAAACCTGACAACGGAAGGTCGCTGTCAAGGTCGCTGTCGGTGGCGGCGACCAGCATGGGGGCGAACTTCTCTGCCCTTTTGATGCTGAAGAGGTCGCTGTCATGTTGGCTGTTGATGGGGGCGACCTTGGCAGCGACCGTGAACTTCTCCAGCCTCGCGCACCGTTACGGAAACGCGCATATCTTTCTCTAGAAAACCCGGAATTGCATTCCGTAAAAACCTTTAGAAAGTAGACTTCCGGGGCTTTCCAAATATATGTAGAGCTTGACGTGGTTCGATCTGAGGAGGGAGATATGCCCCCCGAAACTTGGGTGTTCTGCACCACGTCTCTGCTGCGGTCATGTTTCCAGTCTCGCGCACCGTTACGGAAACGCGTATATCTCCCTCTAGAAAGCTCGGAATCGCGATCCGTAAAAACTGCTGGAAAGAAGACTTCCGAAGCTTTCCGAAAATATATGGTAGGAAACTCAGTTCAATAGGAGAAGGGAGATATAGACCCCGAAACATGTATGTTCTGCATGGGCATTTTACAATGTCAGCCCATCAACCTTTGGAAAACAGAGTTGACCAGTGCCGCGGTCTCAGTGTCGCGTTCTGGCTCAATGGCGGATCCACCACGGAAACATGGGTTTGTTTGCCGTGGTTGACCATGAATCACGCCGCGGTTTGGGTCAACGGCGAGGCCGCGACAACTCTGAATGGCTTCCAATTCTCATTGTTTGCTCGGTTTCGCCTCCCAAACTTGACTTTAAGCTCAAAACCTTATTGTAGGGAATATGTACCTACACATGGCTCACAAAACCCATTATATACAAAAACATGCTCGAAAACGAGAACAAACGATAGGGAATGGGGACCTCAAATAGGTATATAAATCATCCGATCAAATACCCCCAAACCTATCTTTTGCTCGTCCTCGAGCAAAATTAAAAAGAAAAATAAACAAACAAATAAAACATAAGAAAATAAAAACTAAACTAGTCCACTTTCGTAGGAAACACGATGGCACTGAGCATGTGCCACAAGCCTTTAAACCACTAGGCGATCCCTAGAGGAGGAGTTATAGTCTCCTGAGGGTTTACAGCTACGACACCCACAAACGTATACTCCGCAAGAAAAGAGTTGAGATGCAATCCACACATACCAAGCAAAGATTACACGCATGCTAGAATCTCAAATTATACCATTCAATAAACACGCATCACGCAATGCAAGTATGCCAAAACTTAGGATGTTTTCGGTTTACAAAACAACTATACTCGAATGCCCAAGATAAAATTCGCCTCGACTCTAATTCTCACCGGATTTCAGTCATATTTTCACTCAGAACTTAGGCGCACTCTCTAGCAAACATATGCAATTTGGAGTTTAGGTATATGGAATCAAATATAATTGCATATGAGTATTTTCCAATGACGCACATTTTCTGAAAATGGATCTCATGGAAGGAATTGAAATGCCATGAACGTGGAAAGACATGCATTGACTCGCATTCCCAAGATAGACTTCCTAAGAGATCAAATGGGCTTTCCCTCACTTTTATTAGGGCCAAGGTGATTTGTGGTAGTGTTTGGGATCGAAGAGATGGTGGGAGCGGGAAGGATAAAGTTATTAACCATGCTAAGGTGTGTTTACACATTACACTTTATAACAAAATTAGCTCTATTACACCTTACTATACAAGCGTCTAGGCTTTGTGCTACATTTGTACCCTTATTAGTGAGTAACTTTACAATTGAAGAACTAGAAGGCTTAAGTGTTTTATATTGCAACACTTATTCTATTTTCTTTTTCTCTTTCTTTTTCTTTTTTCTCTTTTTTTTCTTTTTCTTTTTGTAAGCCCTTGCCTAGCACAATTTACATATATTTGCCTAAGTACACACTTTTACAAAATTTAGAGCTAGCTCCTCCTAAGCTATACACCTCAACATGATCAATAACTAGGGAATGGATATGTGTTTGGCTTCAATTTACAATGAATATAGGGGTATGGAAGTGTTTAGGTTATTTTAGTAGTTATGCACACACTCAAGCTCAAAATCATTTCTAAAAGTCCATCTACCAAGGGAATACAAGACTCAACAAGCAGTCCACATGATGAAGTTCTATGGCAATCAATGCAAAATTGATGTACAATGAGATCAAAATGAAGAAAAAAAATCGAAGAGTGTATAAGAGTAGAAACAAAACCCACAAACTTTCGTTATTTAGGCACAGTGTAGCTCACGGGTAGTCTCCACAATTTTCCTAGGCTAAACAAGCATAGAAGTCTCATCCACCTCAACATCAAAAGATTGGCACTGTACAAGCAAATTTAAGTAACGCACGGAGCTAAAAGCATACAATGCATGTCTCTACCGGCACACAAAGAAAAACAACTCAACATGGAGGCCAAAGATTTCAAAAACTGTCGAAATTTAAAGTCGTCCAATGTCCACTTTCTGGTGCATATCTTTAAAAGCACTTAAAATAATTTCTCAAAAATTTTACACCATAGAGTAGACATATAAATACACACTTTTCATTTAAAAAGTATTTCAAAATTCGAATGGGAAAAGTGTGAAAATGGACGATGAAAACAGTGAAAGCACAATTTCGAAAAACAGGGCATCGCCCATGACCTTTGGTCGAAGAAATGTTCATAACTTTTGATCCACAACCCAGAATTTGACGTTCTTTATATATTCGGAATCAGCACGAAAAATCGAAGAACGCAGCGCGGGCGAAAAAATTAATTTCCTCACCAATGAGTACAGTTTTAATGAAACATTTGCCTCAAAAATATTCAAAACAGGGCAGTTTTGCAGAGATTTGAAAATTTTCTAAACTTAACAAAAATAAAAACAAAATAAACAACGAAGGTGTCCACACCCCCAAACCTAAACTTAACATTGTCCTCAATGTTGCTCAAATCATAAAATATGGACCATCCTTAGCAAAATTCGGAGATGAGAACAAAATAAAAAGCTAACAACAAAACACAACAAATCCTAAGATCTAAGCACAATACAAATCCACTCTTAGATCTAAACAAAAATAAAAGTTACAAACACTACGAGCATAGCATTTTAACATTAAGCTCATGGGCAATTTCCGCCCAACTCAACAACTAATCACAAGCACTCCATTTAAGGTAGAGGAATTACCTCTTGTGGCAACGTACAACGCGTCCGTTGTGGCGATGCCGTTTCACTTGGGGGTTGTTGGGTGCGATAAGCGCACACATATGGTTCTCAAGAGTTGTGTGGTCCATATGACCTGAAAATTCCCTTTCCTTGCACAAACACAACTCAAACAACATTAAACGCATATGCTATAAAGAAAAAAGAAAAAACAAGTGTTTATTTTCAACATATCTAAACACAATCCGCAAAGCAATTAAATCTAAAATTTACAGAACCTAAGCTAAAACAAGAAACAATCAACGAATACGCCTCCCCGGCAGCGGCGCCATTTTGACAAGCCGTCGTTGGCATGTCAAAAAATGTATATTTTTAAAGTTCACCTTGTTAGTGCAAGTGACTAGAGACTAGTATAGCAACAAGCAAGGGTATCGTCCACAGGGAGGTGTCATCCGTCGACCGTCTCGAGTTCTAGTGTTTATTGAAAGCATGTAAATAGAATGCGGAAATGGTGAGAATGGTGTGTGTGAGGTGTATGCATATTGCGGTGTGGTGTGTGTGGAAATGTAAATGAAAGGAATGCTAATAAAAACAAAGAGAATATGGAGGGGTGAGAATGGTGTTTAAAGAGACAAATAATAAAATGGTGGTTTGGAGAGATGCATGATAATGATCACACAAGGTACTTATTAGTTCACCAAATACAAGTGCACACCTAGTTGATTGTTAAACATTAAGTTCATCCAATTCAAGTTATGGGCTCGTTCTCACGATTAAGGAGTTCCGAAACCAAATCATCTATTATTACGAATCATTTGTTGATTAAGGAAACCAAAATCTATTCTTGCTCCCCAAAGGTCATGGAAGAGCACGTGTCTTAAGGTCAAAGACCCATTAAGCACCAGAACATTGAGCCAAAACCTATTCTAGCACGGTCATGCATAAAACAAGTTTCATCCATTCTTTAGAGCTAAGTGATTAAGACTATACCCGGAAGGTCATCCATGAAAGTACAATCCTAACCCACATACACTCAAACCCATCAAAACAAGGCATTTCGATTTTCCAAAGACATACACACACAAATGAGATATTTGATTACAACTACTCCTAAATTTAAGTTAATCTACTCCTAATCCCATCCATGAACACATATCAATTTCCAATCTCCACACACATGCATATCAAGATAAGAGATTATGCAATAATAACAAGAATAAATCAAAACCCAAATGGATTTAAGAACAATCATAACATAAATAAGCACAAATATAGGTTTACAATATTTCCCAAGTGGGGTTACACATAAGAGAAAACAAGAAATACAAAGAGAAGAGTTTAAAGGAGACAACCCTTGAAGAAATCCCTCCAAGTTCTCCATGAATCCTAGCTCGAAATTGGTCCAAGACCTCTCCTTTCTCCTTGCAATCTACTCCCAAATGTGGTGGAGGATGTGTAGAAAGTGGTGGTGGTGAGCTTCCCATGGAGGAGAACCTCCATGGGAGCTTGGAAGCTTCTCTCTCTCTTGATTTGGTGAAGAAGATGAAGTGCAGCAGCTGGTGTGTTTTTCTGATGTGTTGTTCGTGCTTGAGAAGAGAGGAAAGTGGTGTTTATATAGTTAGGGAAAGTTTGGGGGAGAATTGGGGTGTGAAAAGACACATTTGTCCCTCAAAATTGGCTGAAAAACAAACCTGACAACGGAAGGTCGCTGTCAAGGTCGCTGTCGGTGGCGGCGACCAGCATGGGGGCGAACTTCTCTGCCCTTTTGATGCTGAAGAGGTCGCTGTCATGTTGGCTGTTGATGGGGGCGACCTTGGCAGCGACCGTGAACTTCTCCAGCCTCGCGCACCGTTACGGAAACGCGCATATCTTTCTCTAGAAAACCCGGAATTGCATTCCGTAAAAACCTTTAGAAAGTAGACTTCCGGGGCTTTCCAAATATATGTAGAGCTTGACGTGGTTCGATCTGAGGAGGGAGATATGCCCCCCGAAACTTGGGTGTTCTGCACCACGTCTCTGCTGCGGTCATGTTTCCAGTCTCGCGCACCGTTACGGAAACGCGTATATCTCCCTCTAGAAAGCTCGGAATCGCGATCCGTAAAAACTGCTGGAAAGAAGACTTCCGAAGCTTTCCGAAAATATATGGTAGGAAACTCAGTTCAATAGGAGAAGGGAGATATAGACCCCGAAACATGTATGTTCTGCATGGGCATTTTACAATGTCAGCCCATCAACCTTTGGAAAACAGAGTTGACCAGTGCCGCGGTCTCAGTGTCGCGTTCTGGCTCAATGGCGGATCCACCACGGAAACATGGGTTTGTTTGCCGTGGTTGACCATGAATCACGCCGCGGTTTGGGTCAACGGCGAGGCCGCGACAACTCTGAATGGCTTCCAATTCTCATTGTTTGCTCGGTTTCGCCTCCCAAACTTGACTTTAAGCTCAAAACCTTATTGTAGGGAATATGTACCTACACATGGCTCACAAAACCCATTATATACAAAAACATGCTCGAAAACGAGAACAAACGATAGGGAATGGGGACCTCAAATAGGTATATAAATCATCCGATCAAACCACTGTCGAACTTCAACACATCCACCGTTGCTCCCTCTCCCAAAACCGGAGTAGACATGATCTTAAGAGTAGAGATTGTAGGTACCTAGGTTTACCGATTGCGCAATGGAAGGGTTTTTAAAAATTTTAATGCAATCATAAACTAAACTTATTTGTACAGTAATAATCGAAAACAATTAAAGAAGGTGAAACGATTTCATACATATGTAGGAGGCTCCTTCACTTTAATTCGATCTGCTCCTGATTTGAACCACTTGATCTTCCTCGCTATCTCCCGGAACTGGCAACGGCGTGTGGGCGCGTCACGGTACTTAGGAACTTGAATGGAGGTAGTAGAGACACACAAAACAACTCTTTTGCTTTTGTGTATAGAATGCAGCAAGCCTAAAAAAAAATAAACCCCCTTTTTTTTTTCTTGTTTGCTGCACCCTATGTCTCTCTTTTCTTTTTGCTTTTTTCTTTGTATCAGATACAAAATTGTCTATCATTCAAAATAACATATAATATATATATATTAAACTTAAACTAATTAATAAAATCTTTTAAGATATCGAATATCTTTTAAGGATATTGTTGACGGTGATTTTTGGATTGACTCGGTCAACAATATTATATTAATAAATAACGAATAAACAAAGAAAATCAATCAACACATGCAAGATGGATTTTACGTGGAAAACCCTTGAATGGGAAAAAACCACGGTGCCCCTTGAGGGCGAGAGAAACCACTATGAATTGCTTATAGTTTACACACTCAAATCTAAATCTCTCATACAAAAGTTTGATTATTCTCTCTGATCTCAAACCCTTTTTCATGGGTATTAAGGTTCTATTTATATTGGTTTTTTCTAGGGTTTCCCGTGCCCATGCCGTGTTGGTAGGGGAGTTCCTATTTTGTATTTGTATAAGGAGTCTAGAGTCTACAGATAACTTCTTTAGGGTTTGTTTCCTGTTTGGACTCTTCCTTGTTTGAAGACCCTCGTTTTTGTCATGGAGATATACTTGGAATTGGATAACTGGATCACCCTTTCCAGCTGTACATCTTCGGCGAACGCCTTAGATTGGCGAGTGCATTTCACCTCTCCGCTGGACAACAGTTGTGGCGAACACTCTTTTTCTTTGAACCGGCGAGCGTGCCTATTGGCACTTCTTTTGACTGATTTCCTCCTGTTGACGAGTCAATGGGTGACGTGTCTATGTCTTTATTGCTTCTTTGCTGACGTATTCTTTTATCAAATTTACACATACAATAGATATTAATTAATTTATTTGATTTAATTTGAATTCAAAACTCTTTTTAATTCAAATTTAAATATTTAATTAAATGAAAATAAAATAATCAAATTATCTTTTCTTCATTCAAAATTAAATATCAATCAACACCCTCCATCTAATGATTAATTACTCAATTAAATAATCTAATTATTTAATTAACATAATCATTAATATTCATTAATTGAATAATCACATTATTCAATTAATTCCCGAATAGACACGTGTCACTTTTGTAACACAATTAATTGGACAATCCAATTAATTAACCGTGACCCTTGTTACCTAAATCGATCGGGCTAGCAAGGGGACCTAATGGACCCACAGCATTTTGAGCTCCAATAATCCTTAGAAATAAATAATTAAACTTTTTAATTAATATTTCATGATTATTAATTTCGGTGTTATTCCACTAAAAACCCGAAGTTGCACTCTCTCAACTGTAGACGTTTTTACACAAACCAATGATTCTTGGTGTCCATCGATATAGCTATTACATATGGTATAATCCTCCACAGGTAGTTCATAATTAGAGCTGGGTCATAATGTCCGTTATACCCCTCTAATTATATCTTTCCATTAAGTACCATTGATTCTCTAATGAACAATAAATCCTACATTCCTTATGGAATTAGGAGAGCGCTCATATTGTTCAAGCCCCGAATCAACCCTTAAGAGGACTACTATCTACTTCTCATAAGAAGGAGTGGATTCCACTATTGTGTGCAGACCTTCCCAGCCACAAGCCAAACCGTGATTCCAACATACGAAGTTATTGACCGGGAATACAACTCTGATCTCACCCATGGTATATCAAAAACCACGATCTAACCTGAAGGAGTCGATAAGACACTCAGGATTAAGATCACCCATATATAGCCATCATTTGTTGATATATATGAATCTCATCTTTTAACGGATCTTGGTGAGAGATTCATATAGATCATGGCCCAGTCCTATATGATCAAATCATATAAGGTGCCTCCATTCTCATATCTCCATATGAATGATCTAGGATAAGATCACCGTACATTACGGAATGGACCGCAGTTGTAGATTGACCACAAATAAAGTATCCAGCTTTATTTGCTATCTACAGACTCTTTAGATTGCTCGTTTCAAACTAAATCCATCTGAATATGACATTCATATACTCAGTTTGAAATTACATCCGGCAATCTTGGATGTTAAGTACACATGTTATTATAAATGTATGAGACAATTTGAATTAATAAACTACTTCTTTTATTTCTTGTTCAATTCACATTTACAAACTACAAACTACAAGCTTTAGGGCAAAAACCCCAACAGAGATACACGGAATCCATCTATCTTTGTAGATAAAAATACTCTGACCCGAACCCACCTTCCAGCGTGACCCAATCTCTACTAACTCTCTGCCCCAAACAAGGCTCTTCCAAAGAAAAGAACTAGAAGACCCTTTTTTAGCTTTGAGAAGAGAAGAATCAGGAAAATAATAGGCTTTGAGGACTTTAGCAACTAACGAATTAGGGAACTGAATGATTCACCAACATTGTTTAGCCAACAAAGCTTTATTAAAAGCACCAAGATCTCTGAACCCTAAATCCCCCCCTCATTGCAAGCTTTACACAGGGAGTCCCAAGAACACCAATGAAGCTTACTTTATTACCACCACCACCATACCAGAATCTTGCACACAAACGATGGATTTCAGCAATAAGGGAAACCAAAATTTTAAAGAGATTTATGGAGTAAATTGGGATAGCTTGCACCACTGCCTTGAGAAAAACTTCTCACCCTCCACTGGAAAAGAACCGACTGCTCCAACTTTGGAGCTTCTTCCAAACCCTCTCTTTAATAAAATCAAAACACTTCCTCTTGTCTTTCCCAATCACACACGGTAAGCCAAGGTATTTGCTATGACGGTCAACAAAAGTCATATCCAGTAAATCAGCCAAAACCCGCCTCTATAATGGAAGAATTTGTTTGCTGAAATAGACAGCAGACTTGCAAAAATTAATACTTTGTCCAGAAGCTAGAGAATAGGATTCCAAAATCTCTTTGATATTAACACATTCATCCCTCATAGCCTAAGTAAAAAACAGACTATTATCAGCAAAAAAGAGATGCGTAATCTTCGGGCCCCACCTACTACACTGAAAGCCTGATAAAACACCTTTTCTTTCAAATTGAGAATTAAGACTTGAGAGTCTCTCAGCACATAAGATAAACAGATAGGATGAGAGAGGATCACTTTGTCATAAACCTCTAGACGGTTTAATATTGCCACAAACCTTACCATTAAGAATAAATGAGTAAGACACCATAGAATTACAATCCATAATAATCGAGATCCACTTCTCAGAGAAACCAATATGCCTCATCATCCCCTAAACGAAACACCATTTGACCCTGTCGTAAGCTTTTGACATATCTAGTTTAATAGACATAAATACCTTCCTTTTTCCATTTACTTTCCGCGTCAGAGCGTGCAAACATTCAAACCCCACCATAGCATTATCAGTAATTGAGCATCTAAGGATGAACGCACTCTGAGTCTCTAAAATCACACTACCTAGGACTTGGCAGAGTCTGTTAGCAAGCACTTTGGAAACACATTTGTAAATAACATTACAAAGACTAATCAATCTGATATCAGCCATATTCTCCACCTTACGAACTTTCAGAATTAAGCACAAGACTGTACGGTTAATCCCTCTATCCAACCGGCCATCATTCAAACATTCCAAACAAACTTTAGAAACATCCTCACTGATAATATCCCAAAACTTTTGAAAGAAAGTAGCCAGAAACCTGTCTTCACCAGAGGATTTAGATGGATTCATATGAAATAGAGCTTGACGATTTCTTCCACTGTGAAAGTCGCATCCCAAAAGAACACTGAAAGTCTACGAAATTCTACCCTCCACAGACTGAAAACCTTGCTTACATGGTCAGCCGACGGGTTTGAAGTTCTGAAAAGCTCAACAAAATAATTCTGAATAATCCCCTTTCATATCCTCCTCACTTGTCTTCCACGTTCCACCCATTAGACTGTCAAACAGACCATGTAATCTATTACGAGCCTGTCTCGATGTGGCCTTAACTTGTAAAAATTTTGTATTCCGATCTCCTTCTGCAAGCCATGCCACCAGGGATCTTTGCTTCCAATAAACCTCCTCCGTTTTCAACAGATCATCCAATTTGTTTTCCACTGACTTGCACATATCCCAGTCCACTGATGCCCCTTTCTCGTTGATACAGTTCAACTCCTCTTTTTACGTGCAATATCCTCCAACAAACCTCTTTTACTATCCTAATTCCACCTCTAAAAACGTGTGGCACACCTGGACAAATTCTTGTTTACCTTCTCCATCATGTTATCTCCACCAGGCCTTATCCAAACCTCCCTAATCAACTCCAAACACTCCTCTTTTTCAGCCCAGCAACAATCATTATGGAACTGACGCCTTCTGGACTGAGCCCCCATTATCGCCTCTTCTATATTAAGGAGAATTGGTCTGTGGTATGACCTCAAGAAATCTAGGTGCTTGATCGAATAACAAAGGAAGAGATTCTACCATCCTACATTTCCAACGCAACGATCTAACCTCTCTTGGACCAGATTCGGCTATCCCCTTCTATTAGTCCATGTAAACCTTGGATCCGTAAAACCCAGTTCTTTCAAATTATAATCTTCTAACACATCTCTAAAATCTCCTATTATCGATTCTTTTCTCAACAAACCTCCCTCTTTTTCAGCCAAATATAAAATCTCATTGAAGTTACCCCCCACTATCCACGGTAAAGAGGACATCCCAGCTAGTCTTCTAAGTAACGTCCATCCATGAAACCTTTAAGTAGAAACTGGATGGCCATAGAAACCTATAGGTCTCCAACTCTTATTATTATTCGAAATAACCGTCGTATGAATATGAAAGCACAAATAAGACAAATGAGTAACGTCCACACTCGACTTCCAAAGTAGACAAAGACCACCACTATTACCATCTCTATCCACCACAAGCTTAAAATCAAAACCCAACTTAACTTTAATGTTGTCCATAGTCTGATGATCAGGTATCGTTTCCATAAGAAAAACAATCTCAAGGTGATGCTCCTGCAATAACGATTGTAAAAAGTGGAACGTTCGGTCCCCTCCTAAACCTTGAGTGTTCCAAAACAAAGTTTTCATTGAATCTGGTGAGTCGGGTGAGCCAGGGATTTTGCCTGACTCACCGATATCTCAATTGACTCCTGGTCAAAAGCAACATAACGTTACCATATCTAAATCCTTCTTCGTATGAGTAGAACATCTCTTTCTATCTGTCACACATGTATCAACCGAAATTACCTCTCTCCGGCCACCCTCTCTAGCCCATCTCTTCCACTTTCATGTTTTCTTAGTGACCACTACAGCCTTTCACTTTTCCTTAATAATCCTACTGACATCCGGTAGAATGGTCACCTTTCCAGTCCTATTATCTCTATCTGTCCCTATCGTCTTAGTTGTACCCTGCAGACCTGTCACAACCCCATCCTCCCCAATAAAATCTGATTGTTTCTCACTCTCTGTATCCTCATCGATGTTACCATTAACCGTATCTCCCATTTCTGCCTCAACCCTTCCTTCATGTCCACCAATTTTGTATGACACAGAGATCATATATTGTTTAACACTCTTGTCCCCCGCACCCAATTCCACTTCCATTTGCACCTCATAGGGAACCAACTTTTTACCATCCCTTGCCAATGATTGGCCGCTATTCAAAACCCCGGTCATAATATTTGCACCCACGGTCCTATCTCTCCATGGTTGATCTAACCTGTTATGGCTACCATTGAACATGACCCTTCCTTTGTTGAAAGACCCCTCCTCATCTTTACGATAGTTACCTTGCGATTTGCTTTAGCCTGGTGGACTGGTTGCTCTCATCCAAGGAGTCAAAATCTCTACTCACATTCAGACTCGGTTGAGACTCCAACTCCTGACAATTTTGATATGAATGTCCCAGTATACCACAGTGAAAGCAATATTCTGGGAGTTTTTCATACCTAAGCAACACGATTGACTCCCCTCCTTTACGTAATTCCAGATGAAGAAATCTTTTTAAAGGCTTTGAGACGTTTATGGCCACTCGGAGACGCATATACTTCCCAAAGCATTCCCCCGTGACTCCAACATCAATGTCCACTAATTCTCGAATCAAACTTCCAAGAAACTCCCCCATCTCTTTGGTCATACACAAAAGCAACGCATTAAATAATTGGACCCAAAAAACTGTCTTATTAAAAACAGCCTTAGCTATGTCTCCCACTTCGGATATCTTTTCCAAAACCAGAAGACAGTTGTCGAAACTCCAAGGCCCTCCATTCAAAACACAAAATCTGTCCCCTTGATTCTGGAAAGAGAAGAGGAGGGTATTATTCAGCACGACTTCAATATCCACCATTGTTTGCCAAATCTTTGGTATTACTACTCGAAAAGCCTCCCTATTGATGTGTTTGGTAGACAATATTTTCCCTACCAAACAGAAATCCAACTTCTTCTCAGCCATTGTCGTTAACTTGTCCTGCATGGACCACAACTTCTCCTCTTTTCCTTTGATAGACAACGCTGCACACAGCCTTAAAATTTCATCTTGATCCATACTAAAAGACAATGAAAAACTAGAAAGAAAACAAAGATAATAGAAGAAAAACCCTAAACTGCCTACTTCTACCACTAGGGTTTTAGAGAGAAAACCCTAGAGAGAAGAATTTTAATATATATATTATTAAAGTAACAATATCCAAAAATGTTTTTAAATTATAGATTTATATTATTTTTAAATAAATTTAAATGTTTTTTGATTTTATAATTTATTTATTTAGTGAAATATTTTTAATGCTCCTTCATTAACTACTAGAAATATCAGTAAATGTCTCCACGTTCTCGGATTCATTATTTGGATTGTGATATAGGAGCACCACCAAAGTGTTTCAAAGAAAGGTTATCTTGACATAGATTTGCTTCTAGCCTAGATTAACCTAAGTTAAATGGAGTCTTTATCATCCTGATTAAAGAATCAAATATGAAACTTCATACGCCTTAAGGCTCATAGGACAAAAAGAGAATTTTTGAGGTCCTTATACTGATTATGCCTAGCATTGAATAAACTAGGTATTCACCTTATCAATATCTCAAATCAATGAAAGATTCCATTTGGTTCCTAAATGGGAACCCGAATCGAACTGAACCATTTGTCAGGCTATTGTTCTCTTGTTTTTTTTCCCTAAATTCCTAGAGTCAGACATTGATTTCTCAAAAAGATCAATTCTTTGATTGCATGGACTCTCCTAAAAACCATTGGTGCACGTGTAAACAAGGGGCTCTACCTAACTGAGCTATAGCCCTTGTGTTGTGCTTGTGATACATATTTTATCATATTATGGAGATAATTTATTGTCAAGATGAATATTTCATTATCCAACATCGTATCTCTTTGATCTTTTTGATTGGTATTGCTTCGAAGTCCTATTGCATTTATAATCCATTAATGGGAGGAGTCTTTTTTTTTTTCTCCTAATAATGATAAATGACCTACCTAACTTAGTGGTTAGAGTACATATAGTGGGAGTCATTGGTTCAAATCCAATAATAGGTAGAACTTATTAGATACCATGGTCAATGGTATCTAATAAGTTTTTCTACTTATTGATTTTGTATCTTTTCTATCCTATTCGATTTGATTTTCGAAATGAAACTAAAACTTTGTTAGGTTTTTAGTTTGTATTGGCATATATTCCATATCAAAACGTTATTCATCTTGTATTGTTTAGTGGTTGTATTGATGATGATTCAAAGTTTCAAAGAAATACTTGACTACAATGCATACAAGATGGTGGCTTGATAAGGGGAATTAGCTTCATTGCTCATCAAAGGTATAATTGACCTCATTCCTCTTACAAGGCATAGGCACACACACACACAAATCATTCATAAGTGTCTCTGCATCATTGTCCACCATTTATATAACATATTCACATGTTTTTGTATGCTCATGCATTGAACTCAAATGCTCATACATTGTAGAGTTGCATAATCTAAGACTATGTCTAGGAAATGGCATTCATATGTGAATTTGTGTTTGATTGTTTGTGTTTCTTGTGTTTTGGACTTGTACTTGATCTTAATTGATTCCTTATTAAGTCCCGGTCATTTCGGTTACTCATTCATTTAGTTTTGAGTCCAAACGATGTAGCTACGCTACCTTTCGTTCTCATTCATTGAGTTATGTTCGTCATCGTTTTTCGAGATGAGTTCTCAACCATTTGTCAAAGTTTTATAGTCTTCGTTGTGCGTGAGGGATTCATGATTCGTAATCCGAAAACAGATTCGAAATTGGAGTTTGGAGGCTCGAATACGGTCGAAGAACGTGAGAGGTGTGCGAGAGGAGCGAGCGTGGCCAAAGGCCAAGCCTTGGCCACCCCGTGTGGAGGCCGTGTACCACACGGCCAGACCAGCCCTCTAGTCCCGTGTGGACCACGCGCCCCAAATGGCCTAGGGGTGATATGGCCCTCTGTGATTGGTCGAAATCTCTTCTTCTCTCTCCTCCATTTAAATACCTCCTCTTCCCTCCATTTGTTTTCAAGAAGAAAGATTTGGAATCCCGTCAGATTTTTTCTCTTCAATTTTCTCAACTTCCAAACACCATAACTTTCTCATATGAAGTCGGAATTGAGTGATTCAAGTTGGAGATTGTTTGTGTTCGAGTCCTCTACCTTTTCTGAGTGATCTTGCAGCTGTTTGATTGATTTTCGGAGTGATCTACTCAGAAAACCGAATCAGCTCGTGAAATCAAGGTAGTGATCATATCTTGGTGATTTCATCTTTTTAAACCTACAATTTGCTTGGGGTTTCTTCTTCTATATGTATGTGTATGTATGGTGAATGCTACTGAGAAAGATAGCTTCATAATCAATCTAATTGAAAAGTCTAATTAGAGACACATGTGAACTAGATTCTTGGATTATTTGATTCTTTGATTTTCACATGATTGAGAGTTGTATTGTGATTAGATTGACATCTAGGATTATTTAAGACTTGATTGATTCATTTTATGATTAATAATCCTTAAAATGTGTTTTTGATCCTTGATTGATGATATCTAGGATTAGAGCCTTTGTATGTGATTTTAGAGATATCTAGGATTGAATTGTTTTAACAATATATCCTTTCTCTAAATCTTTGGCTAGAATACTTATTAAATACATTTTGTGATTCTAGCATTTTTATGTATGTTTATAACATCTTGAACTTGTGCCTCATGTATATGAATTGTTCAAGAGTTATTTGAGTGAATGAATCTAGGAGTTTTATGTGTTAGTTGATTTCACATGCTCTAGGTTTTTCATTCATGTTTTTGCATCTAGATTTCTAATGCTTGTGTTTTCACAACTATAGATCTAGTTGTTCCATGGAATGTATTGATCACATGTTCTATTTTGTTTTGATTGTTTGCATCATTTGCATTCACATGATCACACTAGGAAGTCCTTGTAAAAGGCATGAAGTCTTGGTTAGAGTCGGGATGACTCGGATAGCCAAGCAAGAAGTCTTGCCTAGAGTCTTGAGGTAAGCAAGAAGTCTTGTCTAGAGTCTTGAGGACTTGGATAGACAAGCAAGGAGTCATGGCTAGAGTCGGGAGGACTTGGATAGTCATGCAAGGGAGGCTCTCTAGAGGCAAGTGTGCCTTGGATAGAGAGTTGGCTTATATATTGGTAGGCCCAGATGTTTGGCTAGACATAGAGTCCGATAGAGCGGGGTACATGGGATATGTATGCACTCTTGAGGAATTTCTAATCTACCAATGATGTTGGTTAGGTATGATTTCCAATATGTGGTGGTTTTGCATCATTGAGGGATTTTGTATCTTCCAATAGGGTTTGGGTAGACATAGACTCCACATGGATTGGTGATCTAGGATTGGTCACTTTGTGGAATTTCTAATTTACTTTCCAATATATATAGTACCCAATGGTTGTATTTCAACCCGTGGATGTTTTCTCCTTGGAGGTTTTACCACGTTAAAAAATCCCTTGTGTCAATTCTTTCTATCTCTATCTTTTATATTTGTTTTTGTGTATGTTGTTATCTTGTGACATATTAATCACTTGTGAAGTATATTGGAACAAGATATTGTAAAGTGTGATTTGTAAGTCTATTCTTTTGATCATAATTGTAATTACATTTCTTTTATATATTGATTAGTATTTTGTGTATAGTGATATTTGTATATATCTTGTAAGTGTTTGAACTTTGTATCTTACAATATTTTATATCAAGTTGTAATATTTTACTTAGTGATCTTTCATTGTAATATTCATAATACAACTTGTAGAATGTGCTTTTTATTGAATATACTTGTTTATGAGATACATTGGTTCTTGGTATATGTTTTGTAGACTAAGTGTGGTGAATTGAGCATACTTGTGCAAATTGTTTTTCTTATAACAATCTTGTTCAAGGTTTATTATATGCTCCCCAAGATTTTGACACTAGTCACGAAAGAGTTTTTAAAACTAGTGTGTCAACCTATTCACCCCCCCTCTAGGTTGTTTAGTATAACCTTGTAGGCATTTTCAAAATTTTTTCCTTACATCGGAATCTGATTCCACTTGATTGTATTTGATTGGATTCAGTTGGAAGAATCCATATGTGTATAAACAAAAATTCTTTGGATTAGGATTATTCGATTCAGGTGCACCGACTAGTTACAAAATCAGAAGTATTTACTAATTCTTCAGGGAAATATGTTGGTCTATAAAAAACAATTAGAGGCTTTGAATTGATTATGTCTGGAGAATTAGATTGTCTTCTTGAATAAGCCTTTTATTTAGTAGGTAACATCGATGAAGTTACTGCGAAGGCTGCAAACTTAGAAATGTAGAACAATTTGAAGAAATGGCCTTAAATCTTTGGGTATTGACCCCTAATCGAATTGTTTAGGATTCAGAAGTGAAAGAAATCATTTTTATATACTAATAGTGGAGAAATTGGCGTATTACCAAATCATGCGCCTATTGCTATAGCTGTAGATATAGGTATTTTGAGAATACACTTTAATAACCAATGGTTAACAATGACTCTGATGAGCGGTTTTGCTAGAATAGGTAACAATGAGATCACCGTATTAGAAAATGATGCGGAGAAGAGTAGTGACATTGGTCCCCATGAAACTCAGCAAACTCTTAAAATAGAGGAATCCAGCTTGAGAAAGCTGAAAGTAAGAGACAAACAATTGAGGCAAATCTAGCTCTCAGACAAGCTAGGACACGAGTAGAAGTTCTCAATGTGAGTTTATATTCTGGTGGGTCCAAACTTCAATCTCGTTGAGAGGAACTATAATTGAAATAATCTCACTCCTTAGTAGTTGTGTGGAAATTAAATAGCAAATTACTGAAATAGATTTTATTTAAATTATTGAATAACACGAATTTAAATTTATTTAAATTTTATATTACTTTTTAAATTATTTTAAATTTTATCATTTATTTATTATAAAATATAAATATAATTCCACCCAAACGGAATTATTGTGGAGCCATTAGATTGGATAGTCTCTAATCTATTGTTGGCCCCAAACATTAGAGTGGATTGGAAAATATCCAATCCCTTCAACCGGTGCAGAAAATGCATAAGATGCATTGGTGTTCCTGGCCAAGAATGTGTGATGGGAAAGATATTTGTGGTTTGGGATTTACAGATCTTTGTCTTTAATAGGGCGTTACTTGTTAAGTAGTGTTGGATGTCATATATCCAAAAAATTTAGCAGTGATGGTGTTAAAGGGATGCTATTTTACCTCATCTAATTTCCTTTAGGCCAGGCATCACTCTTCGAGTCAATGGTATGGAATGGTTTTCTATGGGGGTGTGGCTTGTTAGAAGCGGGCTCGAGTGGAGGATTGATTCGGGTTCCACGATTTTGGTTTATTCGGATAGATGGGTCCCTAAGACGTTTGGGTTCCACATACAGCCTTTTTCGCGATACGACGTTCATAGTACAAGTAGACGAAACTTGTCTTGCAAAAAGCACTGATAATGTAAAATAGGCTTTTTCATGGCACAAAGTTCGCGGGATAAGTAGATGAAACTTGTCTCACGAAAAACACCGATAGTGTTTTCATGGGACATTGTCCCGAGCCAAGTTGACGAACAATAAAGTGCCGAAATTCATGGTATAAGACCATGTGACCTAAGACCTATCTAAGAGAAGAATGAGACCTTCTCAAGAGGTCAAATATCGCGCTAAGAATGCATACCATCGTGCGAGCGTGGATGTTTCCGATCACACAACCGTAAACAAATTATACACATTTAAGTCTAACATGAAGTGTGAAACAAATATTACGCCGTGTGTATAAAACTATCTAGGGGGTGGGGTGAATAGATTTTAATCCGGTTATTAGCAAATTTTCACAATTAGTCAATTTTACAAAAATAACCCCAATTTAGTCAATACAATAAATTAAGTGTAAAGTGAAGAATTTAAATGACTCTTGATTTTTACGTGGAAACCTTCAACAAGTAAAAACCACGGGCTAATATGTATGCTACACACGATCTTCGAATCCACTAATTGTAATGGTGTTTACAACCTAAGTTGACCACGTCAAACCATACACGGTCACTAACCCACCACTACTACCCCGCATGCCTTTAAAAGTGAACCTAGATCAGTTTGCTTATGAACTAAGCAACCTTAGCCACAAGACTTAGTTCTCACTAAAGAGATCAACAACCTAAGTGAATATCATGGTATTCAAATATGCAATTAATGTTAGGTTACATTAAATGCTTATCTAGGATTAAATGATGACAATTAAATCAATCCTAGTTATCAATTGCTATATGTCATGGCATAAAGCATAGCTATATAAGATAAAACAATCCTAGGTATAACTATCAAAATACAACACTCAAACATTCAATGCACAATCTCAATCTTGTAAGTAGAAATTAATCTAAGAGCATACAAGTTATAAATGAGATAACTTGTTAAGTAAAAATACTAAGATTAGATGAAATTAGTGTGCAACTTACCATAACATGTGTGTTGAAGAAGACCCATGCATCATCACATACTAGATGATCCTAGATGATGCTTAGATGATGATTTATGTATATGGAAATGTGTTTAGAGAATTAAATGAGCAATCTTGGTTGCTTTTTCTCTTAAAAATCTCTCTTTCAAATTTAGGGTTCTTGATGTTCAAAGAACTAAGTGAAAACGAGTAATATAATGGTGTATTTATAGGGAGCAACAAAAAGCTTGGTGAAAAGACAAGTTTGCCCTTGAAACGCGCCAATCTGCAGGTTCATTCAGCGGTTTCAAAACCGTTGATCCAACTGCCGAATTAAACTCGAGACAATAGGGGATCATCGGCGGTTCCATTCGGCAGTTTCATGACCGCTGTAAAACCACCGTTTTGAGATCGATATATTTAATCAATCAGGTCTCATTGGTGGTTTCGCTTGGTGGTTGTGGCTACCGATCATAACCGTAGAGTTGCTTAAGAACTTTCAGCGGTCGGGGCCGCCTATCAAACCGCTGTTTCACCAATTATGGTGAAACCAAAGGAGAAGCCAAGAGCATTCTCTGAAGGTGATCTTCATGCAAAACCAAGCACACCAACGTGCATGTGCAGACGTTTCCAAATAATCTTCGGGAAACGAATTACTAGACACACTAACAAGATACAGCAAAGAAGTGCAAGTGTGAAATGTGAAGAGAATGCACACAAGAGCAATAAACACATATGCAAGCATGAGTAGTGTGTGTGTGCAATTAAGTCTCCTCAATGAAAACTAAGTACTAGAGATATACCTTTGGAGTGCTTATCATCTTGAGGTCTTGGGAGAGCCTTGAGCTTGATCACCAATCACCTAAGCTACCCTTACATTTCAAACCCCAATTGTGGTTTGTCACTGAAATAAGCCAATCAAACTTTGAGAAACTTACAAAGTGCAAGTGTGGTCGTGAGTGAATGCACACAAATAAGCAATAAGAGACAAATGCAAGACAATTAAGAAGGCATGAATGTGTATGTGTGCGTGCAACTAATCTCATTAAGAATCAAGTCAAGTGATATACTTTTTACTCTTGTTATTGAAGTCACATATATACTTGGAAGCTTGCCATCGCGGTCCTAAGCTACTCATTACAAAATCATTCCCAATGTGATTTGTCATGCAATAAGTCAATCATAAAATAGAGGTCTTTAGAGAAAGTCATTCTTTGAACTGGAAGGAATGGTCGATTGATAACCACACCTTTGATAGGTAAAGAACTAGTTGGCGAGATTACGGTAATGTTATCATTTAACCCACTAACGAAACAACTTACTTGACGAGATTGCGATAATTCCTGCCTTGGCAAGCAGTTTGTCGAATTGTGTTTGATAGTCTCGAACTGACCCAATTTGTTGAAGTTCGGTAAGTTCACCAAAAAAGTCATAAATTGGGCGGGTTCATATCGAGAGCTGAGACCTTTTTTAAAAATGTCCCAACAAATCCCAATAGATTCTTACTTTAATAACTAATACCATAACTATGCGTCACCTTCAAGATGGAATGATGCAATGACACCCAGTCTTCCACTAGGGTCTCATGAACTTGGAAAAATTGCTCTGCTCAACATAGCTAACTTATGGGTCTTTTTTGCCATTAAATCGAGGAATATTCAATTTGATTTGCTTGGAAGCAGTGTTCAAAAAATCGGCCAAATCGATCGATTAATCATCGGCTATGGCGAAAAGCCGAAAGTCGGCCATAATAGGCAGCTAGTGCATAGTCGGCGCTATTCGCTGATTAATTGGTCATGGCGGCCTAGGCGGAACCACATCTATCGACCAAAGGAACCAGATCTGTCGCCATCTTTGACCAAACCTGAAACCACTCAACCAAACGAACCAGATCTGTCGATAAAGATTGAATGATTGAGATGGAAACATCTAGAACCGATCTAGAGAGCTGATATATGTAGCGAAAATGTGAAGGGGGTACACCAAAAGCATTCGAATCGGGCAGTCGAGACGTGGTGGTTTTGGAGAATAGACTATGGTAGAGTTGAAGTCCGAGAGAGAAGAAGAAGGCTGTGTTCGGAGGTGGTGCGCCACCGCCACCACCAAACTTGTTATGAAGATGAAAGTTTAGAAGATCGTGTTTGTTGGGACTTTAGAGAGAGTGTGAAATAGTGAAAGTTTAACTAGACTTTTTATGTAGATGAAAAACTGGGCTTTTTCTATAAGGGTAGAGATGGGCCTTGGTTGCTTATTGGTACGGTATCAGTTTTTTAGGTTTCTTTGGGCTAATATGTTGTTGGGCCTATTTGATTAAGTATTTTAACTCATTAACTGTTTAGTCTAATATTGTTTAGGGTTGAGAATTTATTGGTTATTAGATTTTTATTTTTTTTTACAAGAAAAATAAAAAAATAAAAAAATTCACCAATCGATTAATCGGCCTAGGCACTAGGTGCTGGGTCTCCGTCCGACTAGCGCCTAGCACTTACTAGAACACTGCTTGGAAGAGTAAGTCTGATTGGCCCCAATACTAACATTACTATAAGCTTTCTAGGGAGTTTGAGAGTTTCCCTCTTCATCGAGAATTACTTGAGAGGATGAGGGCTTTATTTGTACGTGTAACCTTACGAATAGATTAGCCATCTTCTCCAGAATTTGTTTTTGCCCAGAAACGAGAACACTCACATCTTGCTCTAGCTTTTTCTCTGTTGGTCCATACCGAGGCTTTGATACCACTTTGGTATTGTATCCTTTACCTATTTTTACCGATAATATAAGAACAATAAATTGAATCTGATTGCTTTGAGGGAATCCAAACATCCGATGTTAGAGACTTTAACTCAATATGCAAAAGCTTGATTTTATTCAAAAACTACAGCCCACCTTTATAATGGGCATGGGCGGATCTTGTGGAGGGCTGACTCGGGCTATAGCCGGGGTCAGCTTTTCGAAAAATAAATAAATTATAATTAATATAATATTTTTTTTAATTACTTTTAGTATTATTTTAATTGTATATCACTTATTATATTAGTACAAATCTTTTCCCAATGTTATCTCTTCCTGATACAATTATTTTCCCAATATAATCCTTGTCAAACAAGGTCAAATCAGATCCCAATATTATATATATATATATATATATTCATCAGCATCCATCCTATATGGCTATAGCCTATATTCCTATATATATTAATATCTTTCTCTCACACATAAACACACGTCCAGTCTATCTCTCAGCTGACTTTCCAATTCACTCTTTGACTCAATTCCAATTTCTGAATCCAATTATCTCTCTCTCCCATACGGCCGAACCAATTATTCATCAACATTCATGTATTTATTTTTTAATTTTTTTTGTGATTAACAAGTTAGTATTTTTGGTTTGTTATTCATACTTTTAAATTAGTATTTTGTTATTTTTTTATGAATTTATTTTTCGACTACAATTTATTATTTTAAGTGTTATATTATAATTTATAAAATATCAATTTAACCAAATTGTTTGATAATTTTAGGTTACAATGTCAAACAACCACACATCAAAGCCGAGAAAAACTATGCTTTCATACTTTGGGAAAAAAAAAGATAATCAATCATTAGATGGGGGTGGATCAAATTCTCCATGTAACGTCGGGGACGGGGGTTCAAGTTTTCCTTCTTCATCTCAAAGATTTGAAATTGAGAATGTTATCACTCCATCAGATATTAATACTCCCTATTATGAACGTGATCCTAGATTACGCTTCCCAATAGAAGTTTATCCTGCTATTAAGCGTGATGATGCTCGAAAAGCTTATATCAAAATGGGTCCTTGTCAACCTATGTTGGATAAATATCCACCCATTATTGACGGTAAACAAACTTGGCGATTTCAACATGCTTGGTTCAAACAATTTTTGAGGCTCGAATATTCAATAAAGAAAAATATGGCATTTTGTTTCCCATGCTATCTTTTTGATACTATTCCGTCAAAGCATCCCACGTTTACAACGGATGGTTTTCAAAGTTGGAAAAGAATCAATTGTGGGAAAAAATGTACATTTGTGCAACATGAAGGGGAACATAATTCACAACATAGTTTTGCCATGCAAAGTTGGAATAACTTAAAAGATTCAACTCGACATATCGACAAAGTCATGAATACATTCTCTATACAAGAAACTTTACAAAATCGATTACGACTCAAGACCTCACTAGAGATGGTGAAATGGCTAGCAATGCAGGGATGCGCTTTTCGGGGACATGATGAACCCATCAATTCTACTAATCGTGGGAACTTCATTGAGATGATAAAGTTGCAAGCAAAAGTGAATCAAGAAATTGCTGGGATTGTTCTAGAAAATTCTCTGTAAAATGCCAAGTATACATCACCTAGAATTCAAAAAGAGTTGTTGGATATTCTTGCTAATAGAGTGCGGGCTAATATCCGTGAGGAAGTCGAGGATGCTAAATTTTCCATTCCTGTTGATGAAGCAGTTAATGAATCCAACAAAGAACAAATGGCAATTATTTTAAGGTATGTTAATTCTAAAGGATTTGTTAGAGAACGTTTTTTTTTCAAGTTATGAGTGTTAATAATACAAATTCCTCAACTCTTAAAAAAGAAATATGCAATGTCCTTACTCGATATGATCTATCGATTGAAAACTTGCGAGGTCAAGGATACGATGGTGCAAGCAACATGAGGGGTGAGTGGAATGGTTTACAAGCCTTATTTCTCAAAGATTGTCCATATGCCTATTACATACATTGTTTTGCACATAGGCATCAACTTGCTTTAGTTGTAGTAGCCAAGGAAGTGCATGATATTTGGCTATTTTTTTCAAAATTGAATTCTATTGTCAACTTTGTGAGTACTTCTTTCAAGCGTCACTCGGAGTTGAAATCTATTCAAGTAGGTGAAATTCAGGAGTTGACTGCTTTAGGGGAACTTGAGACTGGTACAGGGGCTAATCAAATTCGTACTTTGCAACGGCCTAGAGCTACTCGTTGGAGTTCTCATTTTACTTCTATTAGTAGATTGATTAATATGTTTGGTTCAACTTCTACTCTTCTTGAAAATTTGATTGACAAGGGATTAATATACGTGGAGAAGCCAAAGGTGCGTATAAAGATTTGAGATCTTTTGAATTTGTGTTTATCTTATTGTTATTGCACAAAGTTTTAGGAATCTCTGATATGCTTTGTCAAGCTTTACAATTGAAATCTCAAGATATCTTAAATGCTATGAATTTAGTGTCAACTACAAAAATGCTTATTCAAAAGTTAAGGGAGACTGAATGGGATATTTTTCTTGAAAATGTAGTGTCATTTTGTGAAAGGTATGAAATTGATATACCTAATATGAATGCATGTCATATGGAAGGGACAAAACGTTCTTGTCAGCAGAAAGATAATATCACAGTTGAGCATTACTATGTACTTTAGTATATTTATTGCGGTGATAGATTTTCAATTGATGGAATTGAATAATAGATTTCCAGAGCAAACAATAGAACTTCTTACTCTTAGCATGGCTTTGAGCCCTATTGACGTGTTTAAATCCATTGATGTTGATGATATTTGCACTCTTGCCAAGAAGTTCTACTCTCAAAATTTCAGTAAGAATGACATTGAAGATTTGAGAAGACAATTGAGTCATTACAGGTTTGATATTCTTGGTTGTCCGAAATTTCAGAATTTGACTTCTCTTTCGGAATTATGTCAATGTTTAACTGAAACAAAAAGGTCAGAACACTACACTTTGATTGATAAATTGATTCGTTTAGTCTTAACTCTTCCTGTATCCACAGCAACAACAGAACGAGCATTTTCAGCGATGAAGCTTGTTAAAACACCACTTCGCAATAAGATGGAGGATGATTTTCTTACCGATTGTATGGTCATATATATTGAGAGAGAGATTGTTGATATCATTGACTTAGATTCCATAATAGATGAGTTTGATAATGTAAAACCTCGTAAGACCATGTTTAAATAGTACGTATTTGTATTTATTATTTTTTTCAAAGGAATAAAAAAAAAACATTTTTTTTAAATAGTGCTGAAGTTCAGTAATTTTTTACCAGTAAAAATTCCTAGGTACGCCTCTGATAATGGGTAAGCCAAGCCAATATTTATAAGTTGAAAATACTGGAACAACAACTAAGTCCACGTACTACATAACAGGTAAGATAAGATAAAACAAAAGCTGAAAAGTAAGACCTCAATATCAAAATAACTTGATTGCGTCTTCGTAACACTTTAATCCTATATTTTCAAGTTAAAATGTCAATTGAGCTGAGAATTAGATACAATATATATGTTATAAATAATAAAGGCTTGAGAGAGTGGTCATGGAGACGAAATCAACTGACGAAACGAAAGCGATAGGTTAGTCGAATCCATGGTAAGAATTTTGTTCCAAATGAACCCTTTTTATTTATTTATTAATATTGAATAAAAGTTACAAACAACTCTTCTTATAACTCATGCTTAAATAAAAAGAAAAACAAACCTGAATCCTAAAGGATTTGGGACTCCCAACTAGACTCAAACGAAAATATCAAATCATTGATTTATTTTCTAAACCTAAACTTGATTCCTAAATTGGAAAAACCCCTAAACCACGCATAAAACATAAAAATAGAAAAATTCCGGATGTGTCCTACATCATCGACTTCATTAGATTTGGGGTTTAATGCCCAAGAGAATGGCAGCAGAAAAGCCAACTTCACTGGATTTGGGGGTGAGGGCCAATGGCAAAACATTTAATAAGGAAAATGTACAAAGAAAAAAAAAAGGTAGAACCTCCGTTGCTTTATAAGAGGTGTTGAGTCTGTTGATTTTCAAGTCCATGTCTCTCTCACACCAAAATGGGGAGAAATTTGGTTTATATTTTTGGCAATGAAGTTTTCTTAAAAGAAAATATTGGCCGAGAGAGAACAGAAATTCGATTATATAAGAAAGTATAATAAGAAAAGAAAGAAAGAGGAGACAAACCTGAAATCGAAGAATAAAATATGTAAAGCGTATGCGTTTAACATGCTCCCACGTTCTTAGTTTCTATTGCCCACCTTTGCTCTCGCTCGTACATCCATGCAACTGCATGCCATTTCCACTACTAAATAAGAAGAATATTCCAAACTTGTTTCTCTGTCATAAATTATTCAAAAATTTTGTATCAAGAATCTATATTCACTGAATTTAAGGCTTTAATTTCCCTCTTCATTTCTTCTAACCAGATCTTGTATAATTTCTTGTCAGGCTAACTTTGTCTGTTGCGGCAGCTGGTTGTTTATCAGAAATATTGTCAACTTATTGATAATCGATCCCTCCTCCATACCTAAAATCCTATACATTTTGGCAAAAGAAGTAAAAATATGTGACAATTATACATTGCAATTTAATTTTAAATGAAAATTTATATTAATTAATTTGCATCTTTTTTATGTAATTTTTCTTATTTCTTTCTTATTTATTTCTTGTGACCTCATATATCCAGTTGCAATGGATACAAGTATTTTGAGAAAAGGAAAGTTTTGTAGGATCGTGGTAAAAAATTTACGTTTTTAGATTAATCTTGCTAAAAATCAAAAAGTAAAGTTTTTTTTTTTTTTTTTTTTTTCCTTGTATTATTAATAGATATAAATAAACCATTTCCCAAATAATCTCAAAATTGTATAATATTTAAAAAAAAAAAAATTGTTATTGAAAAAGCTTCCTTTGCTTTGTTTAAGATGAATCCTTATGCTAATTTTACACCAACAGGATTTTTTTTTAAAAAAATAAAACAAAAACAAAAACAAATTTTAATTAGGTCAATGCGTGAACAGAAGATGCATGCTATAAATGACAATGTGGAATTGATAGGGATAGTAAAATAACCCGTGGGGACCCGCACTTATAGGATGGTGATGGGTTTTAATTTTGTGGGAATAGGACGGGGATGGGGATAGATTTTCCTCTTATCATAGATGATTTTTACAGATTCTGTGTGTCCTGTTCCTTCACAAACCTGTAAAATTAACAACAAAAAAGCATTATACAAAGAGAACTAGTAATAATAAATATGGTAGAGATCACATGTTTTAAATCAAGATTTTTGGTATTTTTGACCTCTCTGTAAGTAGTTTTATTAGGGTGCCTCCACAATAGCCTGTTGCAGTTTTTATGACTCCATCTACATGCCGAAACGCTGCTTCAAGACACAAATAACTATCTGCAAAACCATATCTTTATATATCAAAAACTACTCATCATCATCATCATAAAGATGATATCTTGAGAGAGAGAGAGAGAAAGAGAGAGGACCTCCAGCAAATACTGCTTCACTGAGAAACTCTGATGGAAAAGTGGATGGTGTAGTCTCAGAGAAAGGAATATGAGAAGATTTGGTATTGAATTGAGGAAGCAATCTATACATGGACTTCATATTCATACTCCAAATTAAATACAAACAAAGAAATATTGCCCTGAAAATATATATATATATATATCTATATATACTAGCTTAGTGATGGCAGCTTTTTTTTTTTTTTTTTTTTTTGTAAAGATGATACGACTTGAACAATTGTGTTGGTAATTAACATCTACTTAATTAGTGTGCTCATTTTCGATGTAAATAAAATTTCAGCTCATCATGTACTGCTTATGAATAATACTAAACATCCCACTTAAAATCCCACATTTTTCATCCCAACACATGTGGCATGTGAGGTGTCAAATTGTGAGTGGATGTGAGTGGATACACGTTAAATTGTGAGTGGCAACAAGCAAAGAAGATATTGTTAATCAGAACTGAACTATGTTTAAATTTTATTGACAAAATGAAAGACAAAAATATGCTTATTACAAAGTCTGTATTTCTTACCATTAATGTAATAATGTTGATGTTTGAACATGTATTTTGTATTTGGGGTATATTTGTAATTTCAGGTTTAAATTGGCTTTGTTGTAATTAGCTAAACGTACGAGAGTTTTTAGTCTAAGAGTGAAAATGTGCATAAGTGAGCAGCCAAAAGTTGCCAAAAAGAGTGTAAAAGTTTCCTGGTATCCTATCACACATAAAAAGTGCGATCACACACACAAAAAGTGTGATCACAACAGTTTTGTCGCATTATATATAAATCGTACTCCAATTTATTTATTTTTATTTTTGTTCGGGGAATTTTAGTCAACACAAACTGGAATTGGACATCCACGTAGCTAGACCATGTCATCAACAAGTCAGCAAAAGACGTGTGGCAGCATCGCGTGTAGAAGCAAGCCTAGGTCACTAAACCTATTCGCCGACACATGAACTAGGTCACCTAAGTTTGTGGCGGCTCACTAATGCAACCTCATGCGGCGAGCAGAACCAGCTCACCACATAAGCAACGTTCGTTAGATACAATATCTTTGGCGAATCACTAATAATTCAGGAATTCACAAAGACCAGCCCGGAATAAGGAAAGACGATCATCGTAATAATAAATGAACTAGTAAAAAAGAAATAATCTCGGAAATCTAGGAGATTGACTTCTGCATGGAAAGGTTTCCCTATACAAGACTAAGGATCATCAAGATACAATCCCCCAGGATCTTGCGTTAAAGCCAGATTTTGCTTGAACGATAAGAATTGGGGCAACACCCTGGATACCCTATAAATGCATATCTTAGGCTGAAGAAAAAGAGAGGACAATACAACATTAGAGAGAAGACATTAATTTTGTAGTTGTAATCATATTTTATATGGTGGAATCTCTTTTCTTGTTATTACGATGACCGTGGATTTTTCCCTACCTAAGGGTTTTCCACGTAAAAATTATGGTGTTGTTTATTGTTCTTGATTATTAACTTATCACATGCTGCATTCACCTAGCAGGGAATGCTTTGAGTGTAAGCTTTCCAACTAATTGAAGCATCGAATTGCCTACATGTAATTGTTGGCTACTAATTCGTCTAAGAACTAAAAATCACTATCAACAATTGGTGCTAGAAGGATGACTTTTTATCGAACATCAACTTTGAAGAACCTTTGTGAATTTAAACAATAGACACCCAAGAATAGAGCAAAAAAGAAACGACAACTGCCCATATTCATCCCACAAGTTCCCCGTGGGCAAAGGAAAGATAAAGATTGAGCAAATTGAAAAAGTCCCAAGTGGATTTGAATTTGACTGTAAAGAGGCGCTGGAGGAAGGGTGCAACGAGGAGCCAATCGAATAAGTTTTCTTAAAATCGATCTCAGCCCACCAAGACAATCAAGCTTGGGGCAAGACTAGTGATTAAGGTCTAAACTGATTTGACAGCTTTGCTACAAGAGTATCTAGATGTATCCGCTTGAAGCCAAGAAGACTTGCTAGGGATCAACACATGCATCGTTTCACACTATTTGGCGATAGACGAGAAACGCAAGCTTGTTGTCCAGAAATGATGCAGCTTCAACTTAGAAAGAAATGTAGCAGTAGCAAAGTTGCTAACAACTTGTTCTATCTATGAAGTCAAATACCTATAATGGGTCGTGAATGTTGTGCTTGTAAAGAAAAAGAACTAATAGTGGCAGATGTATGTTGACTTCACAGACCTCAATAAGGCGTGCCCGAAAAATAGCTTCCCACTCCCTAGAATTTACCAACTGGTAGATGCAACTGCCAGTCATGAACTCTTTAGTTTTATAGGTGCCTACTCAGGATAAAATCAAATTAAGATGCATGGCCCAGATGAAGAGAAAACATCATTCACACTGACCAAGGGCTGTACTATTATATAGTCATGCCTTTTGGGTTGAGAAACGATGGAGCCATATACCAGCAGATAGTCAACAAAATGTTCGCGAAACAAATTTGTAAGACTCTATACTTGTACATGTCTGTGTTGGAAGTAGCCACCAGCTCCACACTTGTGAGACATGATGAGGGGGTACAATTCCCCATCTATTACTCTTGTGAGGCACTTCTACCCGTGCAGACAAAATATTCCCTAGCAGAAAAAATGGTATTGGCCTTAGTGGTCGCTGCCATAAAACTCTGTCTCTATTTTATGGCCCATAAAACTCATGCATTACTTATATGTAAGCAACAAGTAGATAAGTTATTGTCAATTAGATGTGAACTATGTTTCAATTTTATTGACAAAATGAAAGACCAAAAACTGCTTATTTGAAAGTCTGTTTTAGATAACTTTGCCTCATTCAATTCTATATCGTGTCATTTCTTACTATTAATGTAATAATGTAGATGTTTGAACATGTATTTTGTATTTGGGGTATATTTGTAATTTCGCGTTTAAATTGGTTGAAAATGTGCCTAATACGAATACAATTAACCTACAGGGGGTGGATATGTTATTTACCAATTAATCGATGATGTATTTATGTTACCAAAATTTTTGATTAGTCAATTCTAATGGCAAACAACACTATAGTAATATCAAGTATAAAATTACGGAATTTAAAGGACCTTTGATTTTTACGTGGAAACCCTTCAACTAGAAAAAACCATGGAACTAGCCTCGCTAGCCACTTGAGCCATATAAATCCACTATATGAAAAGAAAGTTACACCCTTAAGTGATACACGGACTCTTGCTCTCGATAACCTCAGGCTCTAGACACTTCCACTAACCACACTTGATTCAATCCTAGTGATATCCCCCGATCCACTACTCTTAACGTGAGCAACTCCTAATCTATGCACTTACCTTTCACATTGGCACTAGGCACTTGCTTGTGCAACCAACACCTTGGCCAAAAAAAATTCCAATGCTTGTTAACCACCACTTGTGGCTACAAGACTTGAACTCAATGAAGAGAGTTAAATATCTAAAGTGAGCATGTAATAAATGTGCAATACATAGAATGCAAGACAAAACAAACTACTTAATTAGGTGTGGTAATAGCTACCCAACAATCCTAATTATTAGCTAACCCCAAAACAATCTCTGTAACTTCACATTAATTGCATGTATTTACATGCAATTAATGTGAAGTCTAAAAAGGAAAGAACAATAAATAAGATGATGATTTGTTCTTCCCTAACAATGGAGATGTTATAATGCAAAATATGCTAAACAAAACATGCAATGCTTAACTGGGTGTAAAAATCAACTATTTAACAATCTAGTTATCAACTAACCTATACAATCTCCAATTACTTCAAAAGATGCAATGTGAAGTAAAAGAAAGAATAAGAACAATAAATTATGTAAGTTGTTCTTACCTAGCACAAGGAGAATTAATGAAGACCCCTACTTAATAAGATGTTAAATGCACATAGATTTTGGGGGTGGAGAGTTAAAGACACTCACTTGGAGCTTCTCTCACTAGAACTCTTCTTTTTCTGTCAAAAAGACACAAATTTGGATTTCTTTTCGGTTGGAGAGAAAAGATGGTGCATATATAGAAGCCCTATTCAAAACTATGTCATTTTGACAAAAAAGTCATCTATGCACGGTACGTGTCACGGTACACTAAGATGACATGAAACACGCAACCTACTAGAGTGAAATTGAGTTTGAAAACTGCTATTCCCTAAGACGGAGCAAAAATGCGGTTCGTCCGTGGCATACTAAGATGCACAAACCCCGCATAGGTGTGATAGTGTAACAACTCGAGATTCGAGTGTCCCATAACATGACCAATCGACATCGAAACTTATCGTATAATATATCATTAAAAAGGTATGAATGTCTACTTTCTACTCCTTTTTACAAAACAATATTTGAATGTTTGTAGAAAGATATATGGTCATTTAAGTGACCAAATGTCAGATTTAGACAACAACAAAGTTGCCCTATTTTAGTAGTCTCTTATGCAAATTGTTTGTGTGTGCACAAAAGGTTGCCCAACGATGCAAGGACACATATTAATGTATTGTATGGTGTGTGCACCTAATCTCTTCAAGAGAGCAAATCGAATAGATTATACCTTTGAAGCTCGACTCTTGAAGATCTAGGAATGCCGAGAAAGTTGTCTTCAATCACGATCACAATGTTGTTGACCACACGAAGAACCTAAACTATACATACAAAAACACCCTAATGATTTGACACATAAATAAGCCAATCACTATTGTAAATGAATGAATAATAAATAAACAAATGAGAGAGAGAGAGAGAGAGAGAGAGAGAGAGAGAGAGAACATATTACTTTTGTATTGATCTCTTAACCAAAAAAAAACTGATTACAAATTAAATGATAATGAGGTGCTCTCTCTCTCTCTCTATATATATAGTGCCTTTGGGAAAGCCCAATTGATTTACAATTAATGAAAAGAAGAGGCGGTCATTTTCATGGTTAAGGATGAAGCAATACAAATGGTTTTTAAGAGACACACTTGGGTAGTCAAGTGGAGAGGTGCATTTAAGGTGTTAGGCGGTGGTGGGAATCCACACTAGATTTTTAACACTCCCCTTTAGATTTCTACCACTTGTATTTTAATTTGCTAGGAAAAACCCAGTGGGACAAAAACCTCGGTAACAATATATACAATGATCTTCTGGATCTTGTGGCGTTAGACGTACTCAAAACTGTCTCGTAAAAAACCTTGTTATGAAAACCCAGTGGGACAAAAAACCTAATCGAAGGGAAAAAGAGTATAGTGCACATATGTCCAAAATTATAGTTTTCTTCAAAACATTTATCACATTTATACTCTACAAGAAAAAACACAGTGGGATAAAACTTGAGCAAAGATATTCATTGATCTGTCGGATCAAAGTAATATTTATGATAATCTTCTGTATCAAGGTAACATATATACGATGATTAGCAAGATCAAAGTAATATTTGCAATGATCTTCTTGATCAAGACAACATAAATACGATGATCTAATGGATCAATGTAATTTTTTATGATGATCTTTATGGATCAAATGATTTTTTGGTGTCCTTAGAGAATTACCTCATTAAAACCATGTTAGGAAAATTCAATGGGACAAAAACCTGATCGAAAGGAAAAAGAATACAATGCACATATGCCCCAATATAATTAATACACTTCATCTGATATGTTCCCCCTGATGGAATGCTCCCCCTAAAAAAAAAAAAAAAAAAAAATCTTTTGAAGCAATATTCTAGATTGCTAAACTAATGCATATAGACGTTTATTTCATTTCATGAAATAGCGTCAAAAATGATTGGAGGGAGTATAAGCAAAGACTTGCTTTATGGAGTAATATCCATACAAAATCTTTTCAGAGTCTTTTCAAACCTATTATGATTGATGGACAAGCATTTCATTTGATGTATGCTCAATCTTCAGGTCGAGATAATATTTTTTTTTTCTCATTTCTATCGTTTCAAATTCATTTTCTTAAATATTCAGCAATTTTCAAGAGCTCTTTGTGAGCTCCAATTAAACTCATGTCATCAACATATGATGTGAATATAGCAAATTTGGATTTTGATTTCTTTATGAAGACATATGGGTGTATAATATAATTATTATACCCTTATTTTATTAGATTTTCAATAAGACGGTTATACCACATCCGTCCATATTGTTTTTAATCCATATAAGAATTTTGTAGGTCCATCAAATACAGATTACGAGATCTTGATTTATATTTTTATCATATTTTAAATCCTTCAGGGATTATAAATATCTACATTGAGTGAACCATATAGATAAATAATTACTACGTCTAGAAGAAGTATTTCAAGCCTTTTAAAGGCAACCAAATTTGTCAAAAATTCAGAACATAATCGTATTCATCACTAGTGAATACCAAGTTTTTGTGAGAAACCTTGTACTACAAGTCACGCCTCATATATCACGATCTTGTTTTTCACATTACATTTCCGTATAAAGACCTATTAATATCTAACTAGTTTGACATCTCCAGGTGTCTGGAGTACTATTGATCTAAATACTTTATGTTTGGCTTATGAATTCAATTCTTCTTAAATGCTTCTTTTCATTTAGGCCAATCATGCATTTTGTCTACAATCATTGCTATTATGAATATCATGATTATCACTTATAATTTTAGTAGCTACTATGTATAAAAATACATCATCAATGATTGTTTCCTTATGATTTCATATTTCTCTCATAAAATTTATAGAAATTTTCTCAATTTCTATACTCTTGTATCTCTGTTGAGATTTCTTCCATTTCAATGGATTTAGTCACTTCATGGACTTGTATGATTTATAGAAATTTTCTCAATTTCTATACTCTTGTATCTCTATTGAGATTTCTTCCATTTCAATGGATTTAGTCACTTTATCGACTTGTATGATTTATAGAAATTTGCTCAATTTCTATACTCTTGTATCTCTGTTGAGATTTCTTCCATTTCATTGGATTTAGTCACTTCATGGACTTATATGATTTATAGAAATTTGCTCAATTTCTGTACTCTTGTATCTCTGTTGAGATTTCTTCCATTTCAATGGATTTAGTCATTTCATAGACTTGTGTCTCTTTAGATATATCAGACTTTTATAGAGTTGATTTAGAGAAAGTGGATTTATTCATAACTCGAGTTTTGTTTACAGTAAGATCCTGATAACAATACTTTTCAAAAAAGGTTCACAAGCTTATGATATTGATGAGGTCGTTTGTGTACTCAACAAAAGAATAATATAGTTTTTGGTTGATTCTTAAAAAAAACTCTTTTAAGCCACTTAATACTTTTAAAATATGATTTGATAGCAAAATAGTGTGCAAGTTCGTTCCACAGGGAATGGAGTGTTAATTAGATAAATTGACTAACCTTTAAACAATAAAATAAATCATATTGTTTGATAGATGTGTGGTTTCTAAAACCACCAATGCTAACTACTAAAATAAAAATACACAAAAAATGTTATGAAAAATAGAATACTCAACACCTTGATAAGAATAGGGATAAAATCAATTAATAAGATAGCTAGGGAATAGATCGATTAACAATTGAATGTGGGTAATGCCTTATAGCAACATTAATGTACCAATCTCATTATGTTAACCACTAAAGGCTTATATTAGTGGGGTTGATATACCTACCACTAATCTATCCTATCCAATGGATTCTTAATCACACAAGGAGTGTCAATCCACATATGAATATATAACAAATTACTCCACTCAAGATTGCAATCAACAAGTGATATACAAGTCAATTACATAATGAATGGAATCTAATAATTTGAATGAATAGAACACATAAGAGATTCATTACAAGCTAAGCTAAACCCACAACCAATTGATCCTCAAATCTATCCCCTAGATTAGGGGTTTAGTTACACATATTTGCAATAAATGAAAAGAAGTAAATAGTAAGGAAATAACATTTGGGTCACCTTCTTTAAGCTTGATCCTTCTTCTCCTCTATGCTCCTAGATGCAAGGAATGGAAGTAGAGGATATGTCTTGGAATGTGGTTGTTTTGGTGGAAAGTGACAAAGGATTTTGGTGGAGAAATGGTGGGATGAGGAATGATGTAGGGAAGGAATCAAGGCTTTATGTTGAGGTTTGGATGGATTAGATGAATTCAAGGAGAGAAATGGAGGATAAGGAATGGTGTGCCATGGATGAGAGAGCTAGATCTCAAGGAAGGTATTTGGTGCTCTTTTCTCTCAGAATTCGGATCCCTTTGAAGATGAATGGCTGTTCTATTTATACACACTCTTAGACATGTACTGATAACTGCTTGATTCACTGATGTGGCGCCTAGTTCGCAGTTTCGTCGCTATGGCAACCCTGGGTGCGTAAAACGGTTAGATGCTAAGGTCGCCATGAGAACCATCTTTTTCGCCATCTAGCAAGTGGCGACCAAGTGCAATTTGTGTAAAGGTCGCCACTTGCATCTCAAGGTTGCCATGGCGACCATAAGTGGCGACCAACAAAATGAGAAGAGGTCGCCACTTGCAACATCAAGGTCACCATGGCGACCATAAGTGGCGACCTTGCCTTGTTTGAGAGAGGTCGCCATTTGTAGAGGTAGGTCGCCATGGCGACCCCCAAGTGGCGACCCACCTGTTGCTTTTGGAGACTTTCTGTCGCCATGGCGCCCAAGTGGCGACCAAATGGCGACCTTCTGATGACTTGAAGAATCCTCTGTCGCCATGGCGCCCATGTAGCGACCTCCTCTTGTCTAAGTGGCGAAAATGCCCTGTTTCTTCCCATTTGTGAGAAATGTTTCACACAAATCCTCCACTTCATCCCACTTGCTCTCGAAACCTGATAAAACCTGAAATACTCATTTTAACACCATTAAATACAGGGAAATGCCCGAGAATCAAGCAAAAAGAATCGGAAATGAGGGCCAAAATCATACCAATTTTGGCTTGATCAGATATGCATCAGATGATTTATTTGTTGCCCTTTGCTCTGATTGTTCTTCAGGAACAATCATCCGACCGAGGTTTATGAGATGAAAACTTATAAAATCTTGTTACCTTTAATATATCGGGTAACAAATTAATAATCATCTGATAATCAATTATCTTTCGTATTTGAGTGATACAAAGATTGAAATGAGACACATTTTTATGTATAGAGAACCGAATTGGTATCTCTATTTTGCATAAGAGTAACTTTTCATTTAATCTTCTCCTCTAGAGAAACTTTCCATTTGGAAATTAATCAATATAATAATATGCAGATTATGCGTAAAAATTTAAACTATCAGAAGTTTAAATGATCTAATAGAAGATTAATCAAAATCAACATTAATCTCAGAATGATATAGAAGTCTTATCTTAGATCATGCTAGAGATGCAATAAGGAGATATACAACACAATCAAATATCTTAAAAAGTGAGCAAGTCCCTATATAGAAATTGGTAATCGTATCGAAATAATAAAATTCTCAAAATTACCTGGAGACGTTTAATAAGTGATTGCCCTAACCCATTCTGATTATGAGTATATCTGAAAACTAGATGTTGAACATCAATCCCAGCTGTTTTACAATATTCATCAAATATCTTGTAAGTTCAATCAAGTTAATATGTCTAAAAAACTAATAATCCTTACAAGTAATATGGAGATGTTTTGATAATAAACAAACATGTAACCATCTTGTAGTTGCATCAATTAAATGGTTCATTTGGTGGACGAATATGCCCACATATATCCCTTTCAATGATGGGGATTCAAAACAACTTTATAATGAGATGGTCTTATTACTAATCTCCATTGTGAACATGCAATGCATATATTATTATGGAATTAAAGAATCTTCTGGCTCTATAATTGATGTCCATAATAATTTTCGATGATCCTATGCATCATCGTAGATCCTTGATGAACAAAAATGTCATGTCAAAATATAAGCATTTTTTTTTTTTTTTGGATCTGAGAATTTCTAGTTCATAACTGCATAAACTTTTACATTTTTATAACTGTGTAATATAATACAGATGAGAAAGAATACAACTTATCAATAATGAGATTCTGGCCCAAATCATGCACATATATTCAACACTCTTATTATCGTAGTCTTAATATGACATTAATAATTTTATATGCCTTTGATATAAGCAAATTTCTTTATGTTCTGCTTGAATTATATAAAGTATCATTGATACACAATTTAATATTGTTTTATAACAATATCGTGGCTCTTCCAAAGCCTTTTATCAGATCCGTTGGACCTGATACAATATTAACATTTGCTCTGGAACAAAGTCAAACTCATAAAATATTTCTGACTTAGTAGAATTGTATGAGTCGATGCACTATCGGCAAGACATATATTTTTCCTTATGGGAATTTTATGGACATTATTTGTTATTAGGTTTTCGGTTTGTCTTGGCATATATTCCATATCAAAACAATATTTTCTTGTATTTGATTAGTGGTCTTAGGTTGATGATTCGAAGCTTCAAAGAAATACACATCCACAAGATCATACAAGAAGGTGTCTTTGAAAAGGAATGGACTACATTGCATAATTAAGGTAATATAGACCTCATTCTTCTTCAAGGCAATAGGCACACACACACATAAATCATTTATATGTGTCCCTACATCGTTGTGCAACATTTACATAGCACATTCACATGTTTTTACATGCTCATGCATTGAACTCAAATTCTTATACATTGTAGAATTGCATGTTCTAAGACTATGTCTAGGAAAAGGCATACATGTGTGACATTGTGCTTATATGTTTATGTTTTATTGTTTTTGGACTTGAACATGATCTCTTATGATTCCTTATTGAGTCCCGGTCATTTTGGTTACTTATACATTTGATTTCGAGTCCAAACGATGTAGATACGCTACTTTTTGTTCTTATTCGTTGAGTTGTGTTCATCGTCGTTTTTTGAGATGAATTCTCAAACTTTTGTCAAAGTTTCATAGTTGTTGTTATGCATGAGGGAGTCATAATTCTTAACCCAAAGATGGATTTAAAATTGGAGTTCGAATGTGAGCGGAGCGAGAGAGGAGTGAGATTGGCCAAAAGCCAACCTTTGGTGTCCACGTGTGAGCCACGTGTGCCACATGGGCAGAACACCTCTCTGCCCGTGTGTGCCACATGCGGTCCACACGTGGAGGTGACATGGCATCACTTGATTTGTCCTCCTTTCCCCTCTCTCTCTTCCTTTTAAATTTCTCCCATTCCCTCTCATTCATTCTAAGAAGAAAAATTGGAAATCACTCTCACCAGAATTTTCTCTCAACTTTTTCTCACCTTCCAAACCATAACTTTCTCATACGAAGTTGGAATTGGTTGATTCAAGTTGGAGATTGTTCATAATCAAGTCCTATACCTTTTCCAATTAGTCTTGGAGGTGTTTGATTGACTTTTCTGCTAGTTCTACATAGAAAAAAGAACCAGCTCGTGATCTTAAGGTATTGGTCATATCTTTGAGATTTCTTCTTTTATAACCTTCAATTTGCTTGGGGTTTCTTTTTCTATTTGTATGTATATGTATGTTGAATGCTATTGATAAAGATAGCTTCATAATCAATCATAATCAAAAGTCTAATTAGAGACATATGTGAACTAGATTCTTTGATTCTTTAATTTTCACATGATTGAGAGTTATATTGTGATTAGATTGACATATAGGATTATTTGATACTTGATTGAATCATTTTATGATTAATAATCCTTTATATGTGCTTGGATCCTTAGATTGATGAATCTAGGATTAATGCTCTTGTATGTGTTTTTAGAGACATCTAAGATTTAATTGATTTATCATTATATCCATGCTCTAAATCTTTGGCTAGAATACTAATTGAATACATTCTATATTTCTAGCATTTATTTGTATGTTTATAGCATATTGAATTTGTGCTTCATGATTATGATATATTCAAGTGTTATTTGTGTGAATGGAACTATGAGATTATGTGTTAGGTGTTTTAACATGCTCTAGGTTTAATACATGTTTTTGGATCTAGACTTTTATTACTGTGTTCTCACATGTTTAGGTTTAGTTATTCCATAAAATGTCTTGATCACATGTTTATGTTGTGTTGATTGAGATTTGCATCATTTGCATCACCTAGATCATTTGCCTGAAGGAAAGGTTGAAGTCTTTTGTTAAAGTGAGTGAAGCTTTAACTTGAGCAAGAAGACTTGGCTAGGAATGAGTTCCAGATAGCCAAGCGAAAGTCTTAGCAAGGAGTTTCGTACTCTGGATAGTTGAGCTAGGGGAGCTTGACTAGAATCCTTGTGATCTAGATTGCTAAACAAGGGAATCTTCCTAGAGGCTTGAGAGCCTTGAATAGGAAGTTGCTTTCTAAAGGTGTAGGACACACCTTGGATAGGGAGTAAGCTTATTGATTCACTAGCCCGATGGGAGATTAGGATTTGATAGCTTGAGGTGGATATCATAGTGTTGATAGTCTTGAGTGTGTATGTCATTTTCATATAGTTGATTTGCTTTGCCGGTGGTTGTGGATTCAACTCGTGGATGTTTTCTCTTTGGAGTTTTACCACGTAAAAAACTTTGTGTCCATTGTCTCTTTCTCTGTCTATTTTATATTATATATATGTATGTGTTATTTTGTTGAATATCATTCACTTGTGTTGTATATTTGAACAAGTACTTGTAAAGAGTGATTTGTAGAACAATCCTTTTTAGATCAATTATATTTTTGTAATTCTTCATATTTTGTTATCTTTGTGTATAGATATATTTGTTCATTCTTGTAATACATTTAACAATATTGATATAAAAAGTATTTTTTGACATTGTGTTTTAGTGATATTATACCTCATACAACAACTTGTTATATGTAGACAATGCCTAAATGATGATATGCATATCTTTTCTATTTATGAATATTTTGTTTATATGTTGTATGTAAAGCTACCTTGAGGGACAAACATAAGTTCGTTCAAGGGATTGAAAATAGGTGAAAAAACTATTCACCCCCCTTCTAGGTATGCTTTAAGCATTTAACCTTATTTGTATACTTTCAATTGGTATCAGAGCGGGTCGTTGAATGGCACTCGACGAGATCCAGGTTATACTTACTAGTTTATTGCTTAGGTTTTTGAGTCTTGGTTGTCCTCCTTTATTTGTGGAAAAGGTTCTTCTTGTTTGTCATTGCATTTGTCTACTGACAATTTTATTGATAAGCTTGAAAAGTGTATTAGTTACAAATGCAAGGAAGAAGATATTTTTGTTCCCCAAAAGATGATCAATTTAGACTTGATTACTTACTCAAGCAACACTATGAAGAAGTTTGCAAAGAGTAAGGATGACTCTAGTGATAAGGAGAACTCAAGTGATGAGTCTTCTAGTGAAGAAGAGCTAGTGAGCAACTTTGTTGGCTCCATGGCCTCTTACTCTTCTCTAGATGATGTTAGTCAAGATTCATTGGACAAGGAGGTTAATACAAATCATCAAGTGTGCTTTAGTGAGAATTCTACCTATGGTGAACTTTTGGCTAAAGTGAAGTGTCTTGAAGATAGTTTGAAGATAGCCTTAAATAAGGTAGATGAGAAGAATGATTTGATCAATATACAAGTGGATGAGTTTGTTTCAACAACTTGGAGGCTCTTGGGTGAAAAGAATGCTATTGCTAAGAAGCTTAGAGAAGTTGAAGGGTTTGTTCTTGAAAGGGATATGATCATCTCTAGTTTGACTCTAGGAGGCTCAAGAGACGCGGTAGTTGAGGAGAAGCTCATAGAAGCATCACTTCCTACAAGCGAGGTCATAGTTAACAAGAAAGCTCCTAAGAAGAGACATCCAAGACCAAGAACAAATTGAAGAACAAGGTACCCTTTAAAACTCTCATTTGTGCTTCTCCCATCTCGGAAGATAAAATCTCTTCTTTTGTTCCCATATGTCATTTTTACAATACCGTAGGCCATATTAAGCCCAAGTGCTATAAATTTATTGAATATTGCAACATGGAAAATGCATTTAAGGATAAAGAGATTGAACTTCATTTTAAGAATGCTAAAGCTTTTGAATATGGAAAGCATGTTAACGTCACAAAGCATGTTAAGAATGTCCAGAATGTGAAGAATAGAAACCTTGCTAAGATTGACAATACATATGTTGCTAGCAATGTTGAAAAGAAGAGTATCAATGATATTATTGTGAATCAAGTTGTGGAAGAACTTAACTCTAGATTCAACATTGTTATCAATAAGGATCTTGATAATGTTTGTGTAAGTTCACCTAAGACAAAGTTTGTCAAGGGTGAGTGCTCTTACCAATAGTGTAAGTTGCACATGTGAGTTAGCTTTAAGATTAGTGTCTTGTTGTTAAGAAGCTTAACTTGTTTGCTTTGTATCTATACAACTTGACATGAACTTAGCTATCTCACATTCATTGTTATGATAGTCAAAATCTATTGATTAACGTTTTGAGAAGTTGTTTTTATGATATCTATATGGTGATAATTTTTGTTAAGACTTTTAGAGAAAGTCATTTTTGTTTGTTTGAGTTGAAATGCTTAGCCTTTAGTCTCTTGGAATCGACACACCTATAACTTGTAGTCATGAGGACATACAAGCCAATAGGACTCATAAAAAGGGTGAAGGCTTTGCATTTGATGAAAATAGCTTGCGAAGGTATCTCTTATATCACATTGCTTGCTTATCTATATTTCATCTCTCAACTCATTGTTTTATCACTTCATAAAGCATGTCATACTTGAGAACTAATATAGTGTTTATATGGTCCTCGTTGACATTTGCTAGTCTAAGATCTTTTGGTGATAATTGTCCACATTGATCTTAATCATGATGTGTGTTATTGTTTGTATGATTACTGAGTGGCAAGTTTTGAAAAATATGCTTTATATTCTTTGAAAGCTACTCTCTTGAGAAGTAGAGATCTTAAGTAAGTCTCTTTACTTGCTTTTTGATTATGTGCTTTTAAGCCTTAAAATTTGGTTTCAAAAATGCACCTTGCTTCTCTTATATGTTTTGTTATGTCATTGAGTTTGATATATGTGTGAGTTTTGGATACTATTGATGTTCTATAATTAGTACATTTAAAAATAACCTTTGGTTTGTATCCATTTGCTTCGGCAAAATAGTACTCAACGAGCACCCTCTTGGAAAGGGCTACACACATTGGTTGTGAAGCCACCCAATGTTGAAAAGGGCTACGCCTTTGTGATGAGTGAAAGCCACCAAGAGGTGTATAAGTTTTCGTTAGAAAAATCAAAGTAGAGTTGAAAAAAATCAATAAAAAAATAATTTGATTCAAGCCTAAAACAAAACAAAAAGGCTATATGGAGTATAGTTGAATAATCAAATAAGCTCGGGTTGACAAATAAAAATGGGTAAATGAGCCACATGCACACACAACGCTCACATGTTGAAAACTATTCTCTTTAAAAGCAAAATATGGATGAAAACCAGTTTGACCTTTTTATGGAAAGTTTAAGGATGGATAGTTGTTGAAAATGTTTGCATGTTTGATTATTAAACTACTTCATTTTATATTCTTGAAGCAAAATCTTCACACACTCACATTTGCTTATTTGGTATTTTGATACTCTAGCAATTTTTGAAGATATATGAGAGTGATTAAAAATCTAGATGTAACTCTCTTTGCTATATAGAACTTATTTGAAAAACTATGAAAATTGCTTGAGATATGAATGTGTGGTGATTCTTGTGAACAATTGTCTATTTAGATTTTAGATAGGGCATTTATCAAGGGGGAGCATAATATGCTATGTTTTTGTTCTCTTTTGTGATTTGTTCACATGATTCTTCAAGATTGTTGTTTGTTGGCATTATTCTTGTTTTTGATAAATCTTGAGATGCTATGCTTATTATTGATGTGCATATTGATTTGTTCAAAAATAATGGTTTTGCCTTTGTATATGTTTATTGGTCACTAACTTGCTTTGATGTTTCCATTCATATTTGTTTTTAGTGTTTTTGTGATACAAAGTCGTGGGAAAAGTTAAGAAAGTTGTTGGTAACATTTCTTCTATTTCCGTGGACAAATCTAAGCCTACATCTTCTTCCAAAGTTACCTAAGCTAACAAGTTGAAGAGTTTGGGAATCTTAGGGTGCAAAAAGATTATTCAAGAGAAATGTATAGATTTGAACTCTTGTATTGATTCTTATGTTCATAAGGCAATTTGTGAAAGAAAGTGAAATTCTTGGATTGACTCAATAGGAGTTGTGAATGAGACAATGGTTAGGGAATTCTATTATGAGTACAAGGAGAGTACCACTATTGAAGATGCCGTTATGAATATGAGAGGAGTTATCTTTAGAGTTAATTCTTGGAAATTGAATGAGTTTCTAAAATTGCCCGATGATATTGAATCGGATTTCCTAGATGTTGATGTTGTGGAAAACCTGGATTTGATGTGTAAGACTCTTTGTGATGACGTTAACTTTGAGTGGTGTAAACGTGTTTTTATTAGGCAAAGTGAGTTGACCAAGATTAGTGCATTTTGGCACTTGTTTGTTTGTACAAATCTTGTTGTCTCTACTAATGCTACCGAACTTAATAAAGAAAATATTAAGATTGTGTATGCTTTAGTGACTCGCAAACTCATTAACCTTGGAAAAGTGCTTATTGAACACATAGAGATTGCGGCTTGTTCAACTAGGTTGGATAAGAAATTGGCATTTCAGGGTTTCATTTCACATTATTGTTTAGCCATAGGGTTGAAGAATCAAGACAATGATGTGCTTTTATCTCCCTTGGACAAGTTATGTGATAAACGTGTGGCAAGCATGTCATACAAGGGAAAGACAGAGTCTAATGATACATTTAGGCTTTTTTGATGAATCATATGATTCAAGCCATGTATCTCGTGCACCTATTCTTTCTACTTGGGCTTTGCATTTGAAGAAAGAGGTTGAAGAGTCAAGGAAGCAAATTGAGAAGTCACATAGGAAGATTGAAAAGCTAAATGCTAGAGTAGAGCTTCAAGATGAGAAGATCAAGGAATTGGAAAGGAATGCATCTACTTCAAAGCATTATGCTAGATCAACCAATCACTCAATTTTCCTTGGTGGCATAAGAGGCTAGAATGGCTTTGAGGTATATTTTCTTATTTATTATTATTTATTTTTTTGGCTTCATATCATGTCAAAAAGGGGGAGAATTATAGGGAGATATATGTTAGTTCTAGCTTTCTTAGTCCTCAATTTTTTATGTTTTGGTGTATTTTGGTATCAAGTTTGAACTCTATGGCTTGTAATATTTTTTGATTAATATTGGATAGAATATTTTGATGGATAGCATGTATTAAGGGAGAGCATACATGATCCATTTGAACTTTAAATGTTTTATTTTCTTGCCAATAAATGTATATAGCCATATGTGTTGTCTCTTGGATATTTTTGTGCCTTTAAGTTATTTTTAGGTGATATCAAGAGAAGACCAAGATGAAGTTCAAGACTTGTTGTTGGAAATTTTGTCTAATATGTGTAAATCATTGTACTCATTGTGACCAAATTTTCTTTGTAATTGTTTTAGTATTTGTATAGGGGTTTTGACATGGAATTTGCCAAATGGGGAGATTGTTAGGTTTTTGGTTTGTCTTGGCATATATTCCATATCAAAACAATGTTTTATTGTATTTGATTATTGGTCTTAGGTTGATGATTCGAAGCTTCAAAGAAAGACGTGGCCACAAGATCATGCAAGAAGATGTCTTTGAAAAGGAATGGACTACATTGCACAATTAAGGTAATATACACCTCATTCTTCTTTAAGGCATTAGGCACACACACAAAAATCATTTATATGTGTCCCTGCATCGTTGTGCAACATTTATATAGCATATTCACATGTTTTTACATGCTCATGCATTGAACTCAAATTCTTATACATTGTAGAATTGCATGTTCTAGGATTATGTCTAGAAAACGGCATACATGTGTGATATTGTGCTTATATATTTACATTTTATTGTTTTTGGACTTGAACATGATCTCTTTTGATTCCTTATTGAGTCTCAGTCATTTCGGTTACTCATACATTTGATTTCGAGTCCAAACGATGTAGCTACGCTACTTTTCGTTGTCATTCGTTGAGTTGTGTTCGTTATCATTTTCCGAGATGAATTTTCAACCTTTTGTCAAAGTTTCATAGTCGACATTTTGTGTGAGGGAGTCACGATTCCTTATTGAGTCTCGACCATTTCGGTTACTCATACATTTGATTTCGAGTCCAAACGATGTAGCTACGCTACTTTTCGTTCTCATTCGTTGAGTTGTGTTCGTCATCATTTTCCGAGATGAATTTTCAACCTTTTGTCAAAGTTTCATAGTCAACATTGTGCATGAGGGAGTCACAATTTGTAATCTGAAGACAGATTTAAAATCGAAGTTCGGAGGCACGGATACGGACGAAGAACGCGAGCGGAGCGCGAGAGGAGCGAGATTGGTCAAAAGCCAACCTTTGGTGTCCACGTGTGAGCCATGTGTGCCACATAGGCAGAACACCTCTCTGCCTATGTGTGCCTCACACAGTCCACACATGGAAGTGATGTGGCATCACTTGATTTGTCCTCCTTTCCCCTCTCTCTTTCCTTTTAAATTTCTCTCATTCCCTCTCATTCATTCTAAGAAGAAAAATTGGAAATCACTTTCACTAGAATTTTCTCTCAACTTTTTCTCACCTTCCAAACACCATAACTTTTTCATATGAAGTCAGAATTGGTTGATTAAAATTTGAGATTGTTTGTAATCGAGTCCTCTACCTTTTCCAATTGGTCTTGCAACTGTTTGATCGACTTTTCTTGTGGTTCTACATAGAAAAACGAACCAGCTCGTGATCTTGAGGAATTGGTCATATCTTTGAGATTTCTTCTTTTATAACCTTTAATTTGCTTGGGGGTTTCTTTTTCTATATGTATGTATATGTATCGTGAATGTTATTAAGAAAGATAGCTTCATAATCAATCCTAATCAAAAGTCTAATTAGAGACATGTGAACAAGATTCTTTGATTATATGATTTTCATATGATTGAGAGTTGTATTGTGATTATATTGACATCTAGGATTATTTGATACTTGATTGAATCATTTTATGATTAATAATCCTTGATATGTGCTTTGATCCTTTGATTGATGAAATCTAGGATTATGCTCTTGTATGTGTTTTTAGAGACATCTAGGATTTAATTGATTTATCATTATCTTCATGCTCTAAATCTTTGGTTAGAATACTCATTGAATACATTCTATATTTCTAGCATTTATTTGTATGTTTATAGCATCTTGAATTTGTGCTTCATGATTATGATATACTCAAATGTTATTTCTGTGAATGGAATTATGAGATTAGGTGTTAGGTGTTTTCACATGCTCTAGGTTTAATTCGTGTTTTTGCATCTAGACTTTTATTATTGTGTTCTGACTTGTTTAGGTCTAGTTATTCCATAGAATGTCTTGATCACATGTTCTATGTTGTGTTGATTGTGATTTGCATCATTTGCATCACCTAGATCATTTGCCTTGAGGAAAGGTTGAAGTCTTTTGTTAAAGTGAGTGAAGCTTTAACTTGAGCAAGAAGACTTGGTTAGGAATGAGTTTCGGATAGCCAAGCGAAATTCTTAGCAAGGAGTTTCATACTCCGGGTAGTTGAGCTAGAGAGCTTGACTAGGATCCTTGTGATCTAGATTGCTAAACAAGGAAATCTTCCTAGAGGCTTGAGAGCCTTGGATAGGAAGTTGTTTCCTAGATGTGTATGACACATCTTGGATAGGGAGTAGGCTTAGTGATTCACTAGCCTGAGGGTAGATTAGGATTTGATAGCTTGAGGTGGATATCATAGTGTTGATAGCCTTGAGTGTGTATGTCATTTTCATATAGTGGATTTGCTTTGCCGTTGTTTGTGGATTCAACCCGTGGATGTTTCCTCTTTGGAGGTTTACCACGTAAAAAACTTTGTATTCATTGTCTCTTTCTCTATCTCTTTTATATTGTATATGTGTATGTGTTATTTTGTTGAATATCATTCACTTGTGTTGTATATTTGAACAAATACTTTTAAAGAGTGATTTGTAGAACAATCCTCTTTAGATCAATTTTGTATTTGTAATTCTTCATATTTTGTTATCTTTGTATATAGATATATTTGTTCATTGTTGTAATATGTAAGGATTCCCATTATTGATTGGCTTATTTCGTGGACAAACCACAAGTTGGGGTTTGAATTGTAAGGGTAGATTAGGTGATTAGAGACCAACATCGAAGGCCCTCTTCAAGACCTCAAGGTGACAAGCACTCCAAAGGTATATTTCTAGTGCTTAGTTTTCTTTGAAGAGATCTAGAAGCACACACACACTTAGCATTCTTGCATATGTGTGCATTCTCTTCACATGTCACATTACACACTAGCACCTTGTTTGTTTATATCTTGTTGTGTGTTTGTTTGTGTCTTGTAATTCGTTTCCCGAATATGTTCGGAAACGTCCGCGCTTGCACGATTATGTGCTTGGGTTTGCGCGAAGATCGCCTTCGGAGAATGCCCTTGGCTTCTCCCTTGGTTTCACCTTCAGTGGTGAAACGGCGGTTTGATCGACGGCCTGACCGCCGAATGGAAACCGCCGTTTGATTCCAGAGATCTCTGGATTTGTTCTGCGGTTTGATCGGCGGCCTGGCCGCCGAATCGAAACCGTTGAATTAGACCTGATGCATTTATTATTTCTCGGGTTCTGTTCGGCCGTTTAATCGGCGGCCTGGCCGCCGAATGAAACAGCCGAATTAGATATTTTAGGTCGGTTTCTTTTTGGGTTTTGATCGGCGGTTTCGTGTGACCGCCGAATCTGGTCGCCGAATGAACCCCTGCTTCTCGGGTTCAATTCGGCGGTTACATTCTGCGGCCACGACTGCAGAATGAAACCGCCGATCGGTGATTTCAAGGGCAATTTGGTCTTTTCACTTGCCCTGTTCTTGATGACTATAAATATCATACTTTCTCATTTCTCAAAGCTTAATTCTCTGATTCAAAAGAACCCTAAAGTTCAAAAAGAGAAACTTGAGAGAAAAACAATCAAGAACTCATTTTTATACACTCAAAACCATTTTCATATGCATCAAAATATCATCTAGCATTTTCTAGCATAATTAGGATGTTTGCTTGCATGGGTTTTGCTCAACACACTTGCTTTGGTATGTTCTTCACTAATCTCATCTAAGCTTAGTGTTTTATTTATCAAAGAAATCTCTTACATTATTTGTATGCTCTTAGAATATATTCTAGATACAAAATAGAGATTATTGTGTTGACATGTTTGAGTGATGTATTTTGATAGCAACATCTAGGTTACTTTTATCTATGATTTGCTAAGTTTTATGACATGTCATTTAGCTATTGACATCTAGGATTGCATTTATTGTTATCTAATCATCCTAGATAAGCATCTAAGGTTACCTAGCTTTATTTGCTCATTGAATATCATTTTATATTCACATAGGTTGTATTCTCTTCATTGAAAAGTAAGTCTTGCATGTAGCTTCCGGGATTAGGTTGCTTAGATTGCAAGCAATTGGACTAGGTCCACTTATACTGGGATTAGGTAGGTGTGGTGATTATTGATCGGGATTAGGTTATAATCATTTCACATTTAATGGATTCAAGGTTCGAGTGTGGCTCACTATACAGCCCGTGGTTTTTCCCGTGAGGGTTTCCACGTAAATATCAAGTGTTATTTAAATTCCGCACCATATTACACTTGTTGTTATTATTGACTAGATTGGGGCATTTTCGTAATATTGACTTAACGCGAAAATTGGGTAAAATCTTTAAAATCTATTCACCCCATCTCTAGATTAATATTTGAACACACCGTGTTATTTGTTTCATAATACATTGAACAATATTGATATACAAAGTATTCTTTGATATTGTGTTTTAGTGATATTATACCTCATACAACAACTTGTTATATGTAGACAATGTCTAAATGATGATATGCATATCTTGTCTATGTATGAATGTTCCTTTTATATGTTGCATGTATAGCTACCTTGAGGGACAAACGTAAGTTTGTTCAAGGGAATGAAAATAGGCGAAAAACCTATTAACTCCCCCAGGTACGCTTTAAACAATTTAACCTTGTTTGTATACTTTCATTTGTAATGTCATTTTATATCTTATCTAAAATGATAATAATCTCTCTCCCTTTTTTTTTTTTTTTTTTTTTTTTAATAGGTTTATTCTGTAAACCTTTTTCTCTTGTCATTTACAAACATCCACTCTTGGGTTATGTTTTGATATCTCATGAATATAAATATATCCAAATTTACTCTCTTGATATTGCTCCTTTAGGAGCAAATATAAAATAGATAAAATATCATTTACAATCTCATTATACGTGATATTAGGATCTTAAATCCTTTTATGATGCTCATAACATCCTCATGGGATGTATAGATTTCTTCCTCAAATGAATGACATGTAAACATATCACTTCATGAATATGAGATAAAATAAAATCATAACTCATATTGATTTTTCGAATTTCCGATTCAACCATGAACTACAAGTTCATATATAAAATTCAGAAAGCTTTAGATTTTGAATGTAAATTACAATTTGACTTTTTAGATGAAAGAATCATAACTTTATCAGATTCAGAATTGGTTCTGATAAACTTTGATATTTAAATTTTAATATCACTTTTTAAATTGAATTCAGATCTCAAGTTTGATTAGAACTTCAAGTTCAAAATTTAACACGTTATATTCAAATTCATAACTTAGAGTTATATATTCAATTTGAATTTGAAACTTCAAGTTCCAAATAATAAAGTATGACATACATGTATATAACAATCAATTTAGAACTCCATTTTCTTAATGAAATTTCAAAATTCAGAACTGTAGGCTCTAATAGGTTTGCAAAACCACACAAACTTAAATATCACAATAATAAATCCAAAAAACTCATGTTCTGATTAGTCGGTCGGTTAGTATGGCATTTATGTATATTACAATGAATCAAGAACTTCATGTTCATACTGAAATTTAAAATTTAGAATTTCAGGTTCTGATCGGTTTGCAAAACCGTGCCAACTTGAATAGCATAATAATAAATCCAGAAACTTCTAGTTTCGGTTAGTTAGTCTAGCCGATCTCATACATTACGTATAAATAAATAAATACGAATATTTAAATAGCATAATAAATAAATCTAGAACTATAATTGGCTCTGTCGACACAACCGTAGCCAGTCTCTGTTGACATAGTGATGAGCCGTCGTTGTGGTACTCAACAAAATAATGTTTTGAATGTGATCATTTTAAAAAACCAATTTCACCATTTAAAAATCCACTTAAATAGAAAACTAGTAAAGTGGTAAGTAGGATTCGTTCCACAAGGTATTAGAGTAATTAGTTGAATTATTTAACTAATCTAAATACGATAAAATAAATCATAGATAAATGGATGAATGAATGGGTTGTCAAGCCATTAAACATGCATGTAAAATAAACCTAATAAAATTAATAAAATGGAATGCTCAACAAATCTAGATAAGATATATGGAATAAACAATTAATAGGAATTCTAGGGAAATGATAGAGTAGCTAATGTACTATGAGCAATTTATACATGGCTTCTTTAATGCACTATCTACATAATCAAGGACTGATCTCATTCGAAAGTGTTGTTTAGACTGTCACTACGAACCCTAAACAACTTCCTATCGCAATGCCTAACCAATTAAGGAGAGGGGGTCACGGCGGGATCGGTTAGTGACGATCGAATGGTCTAGGCAATCGAGGTTGATCACCCCTCCAAAAGCCTATCCTACTCATTATGTGCTCTAATCAATTAAGTGTGTCAATAACTCAATCAATTTTATCACAAATAAATCCTACAACATATTGTAATCAACAAGTGTGTCAATACTCATTTAATCACATAAGTGCAAGATCTAATTAAAAAGTAAATAAAACTTAAATCATACAAACATAATATTTAAAGCCTTAATAAATACTCATGTCCTAAAAGTCTCTCAAATCATCCCCCTAAAATGGGGGTTTTAATTACATATAATTACAAACAAGAAAAGGAAGTAAAATGGAGAGAAATCACCCTTGGGTCTCTCTTGTAAGCTTGATCCTTCCTTGAGCTTCCTTGCTTGAATCTTGTGCAAAGAGTGAGTGTTGAGGATGTGTATAGATAAGTGGAGTCATATGGAAAGTGATAAAGGAAAGGGGTGGAGAAGATGGAAGGAGAGGAATGATGAGTTTTTGGTAGAGGAGAAATGGAGGGATTAGGAATGGTAGAAAGGAGGTTTCTTGGTTGTCAAGAATTACCAAGTGTTTTGAAAGGAGAAAAAGTGATGAATTTATAGGATTTTCAAATTAGGTCTCGGACCAAAACACCCCATGACCGTGGCAAATTACCATTTAGTCCAACATAGGGGGGGCATTTTGTAATTTTCCCCATCAATCAGAATTTAACAGAGAAGAGGTCACTATTTATTGTTCATGGCGACCTTGGGGATGCAAGTGGTGACTCCATCAGGTGCCAAAAATAACTCCATGTCGCCATGGCAACATCGAAATGCAAATCGCGACATTGATTTATGCGGTTTCGTCGTGGTTTGGGAAGTGGCGACACAAATGGCGACCATAGGCGTGGAGGAGACTTGAATATTCCGGCCTATTGGAGGTCCGAGAGAGCTGCAACTAGGCTACTGTCCTTCTTGCCGTGAATTTGTGCTTGTTTTCGACCGATGGTAGGTCAATTTTGAGCTACTTCCGGTCGGCTAAGGTGAAAGTGTAAAGGCCATGGCTGCACTCGTGAGGAGGAAGAAGATGAATAGGAATAGGGTGCAATTAGCAGGGATAAGGGGTGCATGTAGCCTGCTACTTGCTTGACTTGAACGGGGTGTGCTTAGAATAGGACAAGGGTGCATACAGCAATAAAGACGTCCACTAAACGCGCCGTTTTAGGTTGCTCTCACATTGGGTAGTTGACTTTGGGCCTGAGCCTGATCTCTATCTGCTCTCCTTAATCAAAACGGTGTTGTTTTGATAAGTTGTGTGTGGGCTGTTATGTTGGGCTTCAAGTTTGCACCACGCATGCTTGCCCACCTAAGTGAAACGCACCGTTTCACTTAACAGGTGACGTGGGCTGTTGTGATTTGCGTGGCAAATTGCAATTCAGCCCCTACATTTTTATCTTGTCACAATAACTTCAATCCTTCCTCATAATTTACACTTTTGCCCTTCAGTTAACCACAATTACTCCAATGCCCTTAAACTCTGTAAATTCCTGAAAACACTTAATTTTCACAATTAAATCACGGGATTTTGCCCGAGAATCAAGCAAAAGGAGAAGGAAATGAGGGCCAAAATCATACCAATTTTGGTTTGATCACATAGCCGCAGCCAGTCTTATATATTGCGTACAATTAAATGTGGATATTTAAAATGCATAATAAATTGAAAATGTATAATTTTACCATTATACGCGTGCGTGTCTTTTAAAAATGACATAGAGGGTGTGTGAATAGGTTGTTAATCCGTTATTACCATATTTTCGGATTAGTCAATATTACAAATATAACTCAATTTACAAAACAATAATCAAGTGTAATAAGGTGCGGAAATATAAATGACACTTGATTTTTACGTGGAAACCCTCAACAGGGAAAAACCATGGGCTATTATAGTGCGCCACACTCAAACCTCGAATCCACTAATTGTGATAGCGTATACAACCTAATCCCGGTTTGACGGCCTAATCCCGGCCTATATCCCGCTACAACTACCCGCAGGCCTGTAAAAGTGGACCTAGTCCAATTTGCTCATGTGACTACCTAATCCCGGTGTACGACCTAATCCCGGTCTATCACACAAGACTTACTTCTCCGAAGAGATCAACACCCTATGTGAATATGCAATGATATCCAAATATGCAATAAGAGCTAGGGTACTCTAGATGCTTACCTAGGATTATGTGATGACAATAAAATCAATCATAGATATGAAAATAGCTATATGACATGGCATAATAGCTTAGCTATGTAAAGGATAACCAATCCTAGATACAATAGCTATCAAAAATAACCCACAAACATTCAAAGGATTAACTAGTTGATTAAAACACAATCTATCAACCTAGTTATCAATAAAGCACACAAGAATGTTTATGGCATAGCTTTTAGGCAATAATGACCTAATCAAATAAGCTATGTAAAAATAAACCCAATCAACACATAATCTCAATCATGTATGTAGAAATTACTCAAGAACATACAAGTAATAAAAGAGATAAATTGATAAGTAAAAACACTAAAATTAGATGAGATTAGTGTTCAACAAATCATACCATGTGTGTTGAAGAAGACCCATGCATTAGCAAACACTAGATGATCCTAGATGATGCTTAGATGATGATTTATGCATGTGGAAATGGGTTTGGATGATCAAAGATGAGTTCTTGGGAGAATTTCTCTCTTTGAAAATCCTCTCAATCAAAAATATGAGTTTATTGAGTCATCATCGTGACCTAAGGTCAAAGAGGCATATATATATGATGTCCAATTGAAGCTATGTTGTTTTAGAAATTTTCCAAAATGTTTCCAGCCAAACCACTCTACGTAGGGCGGATTTTGGGCGAGTGAAGGGTGGATTGAAAAATCAATCAGGTTCCCGCTCTACGTAGGGCGAGTGAACAGCGGTTTGGGTGCGACAATGCATCAGCTTCAGATTCAAGTGCCTCAAAACATGACCAAACGACATCTAAACCTTTCGTATGATATATCGTTGGAAAGGTATGGATGTTTACTTTCTATTCCAATTTACGGAATGACATTTCAATGTCTGTAGAAAGGTTTATGGTCAATAGGGTGACCAAAGGTCAGAAACGGACAACAACATAGTTGCCCTGTTTTGGTGGTCACTTTGGAGAATTCAAAACCAATCCAAACGGTTATGAAATATTATGAATAATATACCGTTGGAAAGGTATGGGTGTCTAGTTTTTCCATAATTTTACAAAACTCAATTTAAATCTTTATATAAAAAGTTATGGTCACAAGACCATACAAAGGTCAGTTTTGAAAAACATTTAAAACATTGAAATCCAATCTTTTGAAACTAGACACATTACTCCAAACAACCAAACCAAAACTACCACTTATCCAAGAGAAGAGTGAGACCTTCTCAAGTGGTCAACCATCGTGCTAAGACATGCACACCATCATGCAAGCACGGACGTTTCCGATCACTCAAACGGAAACGAATTACACCACACTTAAAACTATCATACATGAAGTGCACGTGTGGGAATTGAATGCATCCTAATGCCTAAACTTGTTATGACATTTCAATAAACTAGATTCAATCAAATAAACATGCAAGAAGAGATGTTCAAGAACATGAAAGCACTCATATAAAACACACAACATACAAGAATAAGATTTATGCATGAGTTGTGTGTGTGTGCAACTAGATAGCACTAGAATTTACCTTTAGTGCTTCTTCTCTTGAGGTCTTGAGAGGGCCATTAGATGATCACCAATTCCTAAGCTACCCTTATATCAACCCCAACATGTGGTTTGTCCACGAAACAAGCCAATCAACAATTGAGAATCCTTACATAAATAAACCAATATAACATATTGCCTATATAAACAAATAAATACGAATATTTAAATGTAAGTAAATCACTCTCCTGGAGATCCTTTTTACTTACATACGCAAAAATTGAGCTACAAGTAAATCACTCACCTGGAGATACTTTTTACTTACATACGATCATGTTGATAACATGTTGTAAATGAATGAATGAATGATAAATAAAGAAATGAGAGAGAGACAAGAGAAAAGTGAGACGAGAAAGAGAACATATTACTTTTGTATTGATCTCTTAACCAAAAAAAAAAAAACGGATTACAAATTAAATGACAATGAGGTGTGCTCTCTCTCTTTATATATATATATATAATGCCTTTGGGAAAGCTCACTTAATTCACAATTAATGAAGAGAAGAGGCAGTTATTTGCATGGTTAAGGATGAAGCAATACATATGGTTTTTAAGGGACACATGTGGGCAGTCAAGTGGAGAGGTGCACTTAAGGTGTTAGGCGATGGTGGGAATCCACACTAGATTTATAACAATCACAAAAATAATTGCACTTACATTGGTTTTGTTGTAATCAGCTAAAAGTATGAGAGTTTATAGTCTAAACGTGAAAATGTGTGTAAGTAAGTCACCATAAGTTGCCAAAAAGAGTGTAAAAGATCGTGGTATCCTGTCACACACAGAAAGTGCGATCACAACAGTTTCATCGCATTATATATAAATCAAACTCCAATTTATTTATTTTTAATTTTATTCGAAGAATTTTAGTCAACCCAACATGTCAACACAAACTAGAATTTGACATCCACATCGCTATTCTATGTCATCAACAAGTCAGCAAAAAACGCATAGCAGCACCGTGTGCAGAAGCAACCCTAGGTCGCTAGACCTGTTCACCGACACAAGAATTAGGTCGCATAAGTTCATGCCATCTTACTAAGGCAACCTCATGCAGCGAACATAACTAGCTTGCCACACAAGCAATGTTCGTGAGATATAATATCTTTGGCGAATCACTAATAATTCAGGAATTCATGAAGACCAACCCAAAATAAGGAAAGATGATCATCGTCATAATGAAAGAACCAGTGAAAAGAAATAATCCTGGATGAAAGTATACAAATAAGGTTAAATTGCTTAAAGAATTCCTAGAGGGGGGGTGGGGGGGTGGAGGAGTGAATAGGTTTTCCGCCTAATTTCAAACCCTTGAACAAACTTATGTTTATCCCTCAAGGTAGCTTTACATACAACATATAAATAGAACATTCATATATAGACAATATATGCATATCATCATTTAAGCAATGTCTACATATAACAAGTTGTTGTATGAGGTATAATATCACTAAAAACACAAAGTCAATGAATATCTTGTATATCAATATTGTTCAAAGTTATTACAAGAGTGATTAAATATATCAATATACAAGAACAACCAAATATGAAGGATTACAAATACAAATTGATTTAAAGATGATCGTTCTACAAATCACTCTTTACAAGTACTTGTTCAAATATTCAATACAAGTAAATGATATTCAACAAGTTAATACATACATATACACAATATAAAAAGAGATAGAGAAAGAGACAATGAACACAAGATTTTTACGTGGTAAACCTTCGAAGAGGAAACATCCACGGGTTGAATCCACAATCACCGGCAGAGCAAATCCACTATATGAAAAGGACATACACACTCAAGACTATCAACTCTATGATATCCATCTCAAGCTATCAAATCCTAATCTACCCTCGGGCTAGTGAATCACTAAGCCTACTCCCTATCCACGGTGTGTCCTATACCTCTACGAAGCAACTCCCTATTCAAGGCTCTCAAGCCTCTAGGAAGATTTTCTCGCTTAGCAATCTAGATCACTAGGATCCTAGTTAAGCTCCCCTAGCTCAACCATCCGGAGTTCGCAACTCCTTGCTAAGACTTTCGCTTGGCTATCCGGAACTCATTCCTAGCCAAGACTTCTTGCTCAATACAAAGCTTCACTCACTTTAAAAGAGACTTCAACCTTTCCTCAAGGCAAATGATCTAAGTGATGCAAATAATGCAAATCACAATCAACACAACATAGAACATGTGATCAACATATTCTAAGGAACAACTAGACCTAAACATGTGAGAACACAAGCATGAAAGTCTAGATGCAAAAACATGAATTAAACTAGAGCATGTGAAAACACCTAAACACAAAAACTCATAGTTCCATTCACACATATAACACTTGAACATATCATAATCATGAAGCACAATTTCAAGATGTTATAAACATACAAATAAATGCTAGAAACCTAGAATATATTCAATGAGTAATCTAGCCAAAGATTTAGAGAAAAGGATATATTGATAAATCAATTTAATCATAGATATCTCTAAAAACACATACAAGGGCCTTAATCCAAGATTTCATCAATCAAATGATCAAAACACATTTCAAGGATTATTAATCATAAAATCATTCAATCAAGTCTCAAATAATCCTAGATATCAATCTAATCACAATACAACTCTCAAACATGTGAAAATCATAGAATCAAATATTCTAGATCACAAGTGTCTCTAATTAGACGTTTGATTAAGATTGATTATGAAGCTATCTTTCTCAATAGCATTCATTAAACATATACATACATATAGAAGAAGAAACCCCAAGCAAATTGAAGGTTATAAAAGAAGAAATCACAAAGATAAAGTCAATACCTTCCAATCACGAGCTGTCACGAATTTTTGGATACAACACCTTGAAAACTCGATAAAATGACTGCAATATCACTTGGAAAAGGTAGACGACTCAATTACGAACAATCTCCAATTCGAATCACTCAAATCCGACTTCGTATGAAGAAGTTATGGTGTTTCAAAGATGAGAAAATTGGAGAGGAAAAACTGACGGGATTTCTATCTTTTTCTTTCTTTTCTTCTTCAACAATGAAAATGGAGGGAAGTGGAAATATTTAAAAGGAAGAGAGAGAGGGAAGAATTTCAGCTAACCAAGAGCTGCCACATCAGCTCCTGGCCGTGTGGGGCGCGTGTGCCACACGGGACCAGAGGGCTGCTCTGGCCGTGGGTCACACGGTCTCCACACGGGGTGGCCAAGGCATGGCCTTTGGCCATGATTGCTTCTCCCGCGCACCTCCCACGTTCTTCGACTGTATTTGGGCCTCCGAACTCCGATTTTGAATCTGTTTTTGGATTATGAATCATAACTCCCTCACGCATAATGACGACTATGAAACATTGACAAAAGGTTGAGAATTCATCTCGAAAACAACGACGAACACAACTCAACGAATGAGAACGAAAAGTTGCGTAGCTACATCGTTTGGACTCGAAACTAAATGAATGAGTAACCGAAATGACCGGGACTCAATAAGGAATCAAATAAGATCATGTACAAGTCCAAAACACAAGAAACACAAACAATCAAACACAAATTCACATATGAATGCCATTCCCTAGACATAGTCTTAGAACATGCAACTCTACAATGTATGAGCATTTGAGTTCAATGCATGAGCATACAAAAACATGTGAATGTGTTATATAAATGGTGTACAACGATGCAGGGACACTTATGAATGATTGTGTGTGTGTGCCTATTGCCTTGAAGAAGAATGAGGTCTATATTACCTTAATAGTGCAATGATGTCCATTCCTCTTCAAAGGCCACTTCTTGCTTGATCTTTTGGTCACATCTTTCTTTGAAGCTTCAAATCATCAACCTTTGATCATTAATCATATACAAGAAAAACATCATTTTGATATGGAATATATGCCAACACAAACTAAAAACCTAACACTGGAAATCTAGGAGATTGACTTCAGCATGGAAAAGTTTCACTATACAAGACTAAATGATCATCAAGATACGATCCCCCCAGGATCTCATGCCAATGCAAGATTTTGCTTGAATGACAAGAATTAGAGTGACACCCTGGTTCCCTTATAAATGCATGTCTTAGACAAAAGAAAAAGAGAAGGCAATACAGAATTAGAGAGAAGGCATTCAGCTTGTAATTATAATCTTTTACATAGTGGAATCTCTTTTCTTGTCGTTACGATGCCCATGGTTTTTTCTCTACCTTAGGGGTTTTTTCTTTATCTTGTGATTTTCAACGAAAAAAATTAGGTGCTGTTTATTGTTCTTGCTTATTTAGTTATCACATCCTGCATTCACGTAGTAGGGAGGTACTTTGGTTGTAAGCTTCCTATCTAATTTAAACATTGACTTGCTTACGTGTAATTGTTGGCAATTGATTCGTCTACGGACTCAAAATCACCGTCAACAACTTTTTGGGAACAAAATCCAACAATATTTTTTTATATGTGTCAAAAGATGATTGATGACTTCCAAATGTAGAGCAATAATGTAAACTTAATTTTTACAAATCTTTGACAAACAATAACAATTATTTGATTTAATTGTCTTACAACATATAATTATAAATATAAGAAAGAACTTTATTAATAAGAGACTTATTAATTTAAACAATATCTATTTTGTTATGAATATTATACATAAATATAATAGTGATTGTTCATCAATCCATGGAAGTAAATTCCATCCTTTAATTTTGTGTTCCCACTAGTTTCATCTTCATGATCAATTTTATTATTCATTATGTTGTAATTTATATACACTTTATGTAATGTGTGATTGTGAGGCCATATAAATAGTTCTCACCTACACTTTGATGAGAACAATTGAGGAATCTCTAACTATTCTTTATCTATTTTATTCTTTAAGTTTACCGTATGGAAAGTTTGCGTGTTAGATTACAGAATATCGGGTGGGTTGGGTCTTTTTTGGTCGAGTGATTTGGGGGTTGATCTTCATTCATATTCTCAAGCTCATATTGATATAAAGGCACACTATTTTAATCATGATTAGAGGCTGACGCTTTTCTATGGGCATCCTAATTCTTCGCAAAAAAGTTATTCTTGGACCTTATTGTGTCATCTTGCAAGTATGTCAACCTTACCGTGGGTGTGTTTAGGCAACTTCAAGGAGATACTGTCGAACTCTGAGAAATGGGGTGGTGTGATCAGGGATAGACGACAAGTGACTGCTTTCTGTGAAGCTTTAGAGGATTGTGGTCTTGTAGATATGCGTTTTCTAGGATCGCAGTTTACGTGGAGCAACTGTAGAGAGGTGTATACCTCACCATGTGTGGGAGAAATGTACCTCTTTGTGCTATATGAAGACTTTGTCTTAAGGGGGAGAATTCTTGTCTTAAGGGGGAGAAAAGAGTTCTTGCTTGATGAGGTTAAGGAACTTAGGGAGAGCTTTAGAGGTAATGCATTTTGTTTGAGATAAGGGAAGTTGTTATTTGTTTATGGTAAAATATCTCACCATTCTTCTTTGGAGAAGATCTCTTGTTTGGTTTGCTATTTTTTTCTTAGGTACCTTGAAGTTCAAAGATTGCATTCTCTCATCCTCACATTACAAAAAGATCCCTATACTAAAATATCTTCATGTCTTCATGAGTCTTCAAGAATCCCTTTTTTGAACTTCAAGGTACCTAAGAGAAAAATAGCAAACCAAACAAGAGATCTTCTCCAAAGAAGAATGGTGAGATATTTTACCAAAAACAAATAACAACTTCCCTTATTTCAAAGAAAATGCATTATCTCTAAAGCTCTCCCTAAGTTCCTTAACCTCATCAAGCAAGAATTTTTTTCTCCCCCTTAAGACAAAGTCTCCATATAACACAAAAAGGTACATTTCTCCCACACATGGTGAGGTATACATTTTTCTTCCCCATTTTATCAAACATGATGAGGTATACATTTTTCTCCCCCTTTTTGTCAAGGAATAGACAAAGGACACAAGAGATAAAGAATAAGATATTAAACAAACAAATCGTATAGAAAGCGAAGTTGAAAAAATTAAGCTCCCCCTAACATATGCTCCACATAATGATCAATAAGTAGACTTGTTCATAAGGGACTCACACATTCACACATTCAAGCAATAAGAGAAAATATTTCATCACTTTTCAAAGTCCAAGAGAGAATCATAGATTTTCATTAATCTCTCAAAAATATTCTCACATTGCTAATGAATCAAGCACATAAACAAAATGTGTGTGTGTGTGTGTGTGTGTGTGTGTGTGTGTGTGTGTGTGTGTGAATGCTTCTCACATATATACAAGGAGTAATTGTGATATCAACATACAAACTCTATCCATATCTATCCAATTAAAACATTTCCAATCTAGGTCAAACCGATATTCATCCGGATTTTTGCTTTAAAAGAGAATAGATTTCAACATGGCTCGTTTACTCATTTCTATTTGACAATCCAAGCATTTCACAATTCTCAACTATACACCATTAAGCCTTTTATTTTTCATTTCTTTTAGGCTTTGAGTCAAAGATTTTTTTTTTTTAATGATTCTTTTCAACACTTCTTTGATTTTTCTAACATAAACATATACACCTCATGGCGGCTTTCACTCATCACAATGGCGTAGCCTTTTCCTAAATTGGGTGGCTGCACAACCAAGGTGTGTAGCCCTTTCCATGAGGGTGCTTGTTGAATTCTATGTAGTGCCGAAGCAAAATGGATACATACCAAAGGTCATATATCATATACTAAGCAATAGGCTTCTAGATGCATCCATAATCTACACATTTTCAACCACAAATATTCAAAACTAAAACATATAAGAGAAGCATTAGTGCACTTTTCAAAAAAGATTTTTAAGGCTTAAGTGCATGATCTAGAAACAATGAAAGTTATTTGTTTAAGATCATTACTTCTCAAGTGAGTAGCTCTCAAAGATATTGATATCAATTGAAATAAAGTTTTTGCTTATCAAGCCACTCACAATCACACATAGACAATAATCAACACAAATCATGACAATGGATCTTTGAAGAGTTTTAAACCTCTTATGTCCAAGGGCTTTGTGAACAAATCCGCAAGTTAATTTTTTAGTAAGCATATTCTCTAGAGTAACAATAGAATATTCAACATGTTCTCTAATGAAATGATGTCTACTATCTACGTGTTATGATGTCATGCATACATAGAGTTAAAAAGATGAATTAGAAAGCAAGCTTTTAGAATCAAGAAATACCTTAGCAAGCTTTTCATCAATGAAAGGTCTTCACTCTTTTTATGAGCTCTCTTGGCTTGTTTGTACTCATGACAACAAGTTGTTGATGTGTCATCCCAAGAGAATAAAGACCAGACACTTTCAACTCAAACAACTACATGAAAATGACTTTCTCTAAAAGGTATAACAAAAAATTTCACCAAATAGATTTCAAAATTCAACTTCTTTAAAGTTAATCAACAAAATTTGGCTATCATAGTGATTATGAGAATATTAAGTTCATGAATTGATTAGAGACACCAAGTTTGAATACTAGACCTAGCACATTACAAATAACTTAGTCAAGCATCAAACTTAGAACTCTTATCGAACAAGAACAAAAATATTCTCATATGTGCTACTCAATCAAGCATGAGAGCACTCACCTTTGACCATATTAGTCTTAGGTGAACCAACACAAACAACATCATGATCATTATGCATAACAATATGAAATCTAGAAGATAAATCATCAACTATCTTCTTTATGAAAATATCACACATATCAAACTCATCATTATTTCCACGCACAAATATTTCATCAAGACTCTTCAAATGATCATGGTTAACACTCTTCTTAACCAATTTCTTCTCAAAAATTTTCCAAACATGATTATCATTTACATGCATGTTATTCTTTTCAAACCAAAACTTCTTTGTAGGTTCCTTCACATTAATATGTTCAATATGCATATTTCTCAAAGCATCAAAGCTATTGTCATGTTTAGAAACTTTCAAAGAAGATTTATCTATTTCACAAGTATGCACATTATTCTTCTTAACTCAAACTTTCTTTGTTGATTTCTTTTCATTTACATGTTCATCATGCATTGTCTCTAATGCCCTAACATGTTTAGAAACAACCAAAGGAAGTCTTTTCCTCTCACTAGCATGCATCTCATTCCCTAGTTCGCATTGTCTAATATACTTGTAGCATTTAGGTTTGATATGCCCTACAATATTGCAAAAATGACAAACTGGAATAAACTTAGAGGTGTCCTCTAGACTTAAACTCATGCTTAGGAGAATGATTAGGTAACTTTTTCACATTTTTATCATGTTCCACATTTCCTAGTTTGCATTGCCTAACATATTCATAACACTTGAGCCTAATGTGACCAACCACATTACAATAATGACAAATCGGAATGAATTTAGAAAAGTTACCTTTCAGGTGTGCATGCTTTGGTTGAAAAGTTGGTTGAGAAGTTCCATTGCCCTTCTTGTCTTTGTCTTTGATGTTGGAAGGAATAGTAGTTGAGTTTTTCTTCTTCTTGGACTTTCTTAACTTGTTCTTTGTTGTTGGAGTCTTCTTAACTTCTTCTACATAACCCAAACCACTCATATCTCCATGATGTGTTCCAAGTTTTATCACTTCATCAAGCTTAATGGCTCCAATCTTCATACCATTAATAGACTCTTTGAGAGCTTTGACTTCATCTTTAAGCTCACACTCATTTATCTTCATAATACTCAAAGTGTTCTCTTTTTGCTTAATCTCTCCTTCCATGGCAAACAACTTCATTGTAAAGTCTTCTTTTAGATCATCTAGCTCTTGAGAACTTTCCTCCACCATTGAAAAATAATTTTCAATGGTCTTCTCATGCTCCTTGATGACTTCACATTGCTTGCTCATCTTCTCCAAAGACATTCTCTTTTCATTGTCAATAACTTTAATTATCACCACCAAATTGGCATTGATCAACTTCAACTTGTTGTTCTTTTCATTTTTTTGTTGAAGGATCTTATTATTGAAGCTTATATAATCTTGATTTGAGGAGGCTTGGAACTCTTCATCATTGGAGGAGATTTCACTATCTTCACTACTTGAAGAGTTTTCACTTTCCTCATTATTTGAGGAGTCTTCACTACTATCCTCAAATCTTCCTTCATATATAGCCACATGAGCAATGTAATTGCTAGTAGATTCTTGATCATCCAAGGACTCCTCATCCTCTACTACATCACTCACACTCATCCATGATTTCTCATTGATGGCCCTAATGTAAGCTTTCATCGTATTTCTCCAACAGGTGTAGTTACCACTATCCAATAGTGGAGGTCTAGCACTAAAGGCACCTTCCGGTATCAAGTCACCCATTACTCAAAAATACAACAAAACAAAACACAAACACTATAATATGGATCTATCTAATTACTTCTAGACACCCGCTTTGATACTAATTGAAATTCCCTTAAGTAATAGTGTAGAATATACCTAGAGGGGGGTGTATAGGTATAGGCCCACATTCTTCCAAATTCGATTTTGCGGAATACAACAACTAAAATCACACTTTATAAGTCTTAACAATTGAATTGATTTAACCAACACATATGGAAATCAAAATACAAGTGATGCAATCAATACACAAATATGGAAGATAAAGAAACATAAAAACAAAACTTGACACAATTGTTTTTACCTCAAAGAGGAAATATCCACGGGTTGATACCACAACCACCGGTAAGTAATCCATTATGAACAAATAAGATATACACACTCAAAAAGCAATCAACACATGATTCACTCTCTAGGTTATCAACTCTTATTTTACTCTCAGGCCTAGTGAATCATTTAGCCTACTTCCTATCCGAGATGTGTCATACACCTCTAGGAAGCAACTTTCTATCCAAGACTCTCAAGTCTCTAGGAAGATTTCGTGTTTAGCTATCCGGATCACAAAGATTCTAGTCAAGCTCCCCTAGCTCAACCATCCGGAGTACCACAATTCTAGCTAAGTCGTTTGCTTGACTATTCGGACCACATGTCATAGTTAAGACTTCTTGCTCTACACAAAGCTTCACTCACTTTGCAAGAGACTCTAACCTTTCACAAGGCAATGATCTAAGTGAAGTGCAAACAAGTAATATGATGCAATCACAATCAAATAGAGCAAGTAGATCAAACAAACTCTATGAGCATGCAATTAGAGAAACTAGATTAGGCTATCACAAATCAATCACAAATATATCTAGAAACCTAAGCATGTTCATCAAACAAGAACTAGATTATAGAATATCACAAATCAAAGTATCCTAGTTCTTAGAACATGTAACTAAATCTAGAAATCCACAATCAATCTCAAAACACAAAAGATTTCTAGAATCAATTTCATGTTCTTCAAGTTTAGCTAAAAGATGTTCAAATATGATCACAAAGCATAAACTCGAAAATAAATCAAACAAGTCTAAAAATAGAATCAAAGATATTAAAAACATTTTTCATCAATCAATAAAGTAGACCCATGAAGTTGATCATAAGAAAAATGTAGAGAAGATGATTACCATACACAAAGATGAACCACGAACTGAAATTAGATGACTGCGTTAAACATGGACATCTTTTGACTCTAAAAATGCTTGGGACTTGTTCCTCTCTTCAAGACCAACAATTTTGGTTTTGAATCACTTGATTCAGAGTTGAAATGAAAGAGATATAACAAAATGAAAATTGTAGAAGATGTAAACATTTCTGCAGAATTTTCGAATATGAACGGAGGGAAAATGAGATAGAGAGAGAAGGAATTCGACAAAAAAATGAGGCCATTCCACTTCAGAACCCCGTGGGAGGCCCGTAAGCCTCACGGGGGTTAGAGAGGTGGCCTTCTGAAACTAATAATGCACGGTGTGTTCAATATAAATCTAGAGAAAGGGGGGGTGAAATAAGATTTTATCAAATTTTACCCAATTTTCGTTATTAGTCAATTTTCCAAAAATACCCCTATCTAGTCAATTCAATGTATCAAGTGTAATAAGTGCAGAAATATAAATAACACTTGATATTTATGTGAAAACCCTAATGCCGGGAAAAAACCACAAACTGATAAGTGAGTCACACTCGAACCTCGAATCCACTAATGACAAAGGTGATTACAACCTAATCTCGGTATATAAATCACCGCCACTACCTAATCCCAGTATAAGTGGACCTAGTCCAATCGCTTATGTGAACACCTAATCCCGGTAGTCACACACGACTTGGTTCTCCGAAGAGATCAACACCCTAAGTGAATATACAAGATATCCAAATATGCAAATAGAGCTAGGATACACTAAATGCTTATCTAGGATTATATGATGACAATAAAATCAATCCTAGATATGAAACTAACTATATGACATGGCATACAACTTTAGCTATGTAGAGGATAACCAATCCTAAATACAAAAGCTATCAAAAATAATCTCAATCATTTTAATGAGATCAATTAGCTAGATGTTTTATAAACATGAAAACCTAGCTATCAAAAATAATCTCAATCATTCAATGAGATCAATTAGCTAGATGGCATATAAGCATGAAAACCTAGCCATCACAAATAATCCAAAAAATCAACACATAATCTCATTCTTGTAAGTAGAAATTAATCCAAAAGCATACAAGTAATAAATAAGATAAATTGATAAGTAAAAACACTAATTATGTAAGATAATAGTGTTCAACATACCATACCATGTGTGTCCTTGCTCAAATGATGTGGAATGATGCAAAATGGAGAAGGGTTTTGGGTTTAAAGAGTTAAGTAAGAAATCTTGGTGCTTTCTCTCTCAAGAATATGGAGCCTCTCTCTCTAGGGTTTAACTTTGTGGCTCTGCACTCAAAATGATGAGAAAGATATGTATTTATAGTGTCCAAGTGAAACTATGTCGTTTTGGAAGAAATAGAAAAACTATGGGCATTTCCACGGTACACGCGACAATGCAATAGCTCAAGATTTGAGCACTTTGAAACATGACCAAACGATATTGAAACCTTTCGTCTAATATATTGTTCGAAAGGTATGGATATCTACTTTTTATTTGTTTTTACAGAATGACATTTCAATTTTTGTAGAAGAATTTATGGTCAATTGAGTGACCAAAGGTCAGAAACGGACAACAATATAGTTGCCCTGTTTTGGTGGTCACTTTGGAGATTTCAAAAACAATCAAAACGGTCATGAAATATTATGAATAATATACCGTTAGAAAGGTATGGGTGTCTAGTTTGTACATAAATTTTTAAAACTCATTTTAAAAAATTTTATAAAAAGTTATGGTCACAAGATCATACAAAGGTCAGTCTTAAAAATCATTTAAATCATTGAAATCCAATCTTTTGAAACTAGACACTTTACTACAATCAACCAAACCAAATCTAACATTTATCCAAGAGAAGAATGAGACCTTCTCAAGTGGTCAACCATCATGCTAAGACATGCACATCATCGTGTAAGCGCGGACGTTTCTGATCACACAAACAGAAACGAATTACACCACACTTAAGACTAACATGAAGTGCAAGTGTGGGAAGTGAATGCTTCCTAATGCCTAACATGTCATGCTGATGAGCCGTCGTGCACTCACAAAAATGATGTAATTTGTTTGATCTTTGAAAACTCTTTTAAGCCACTTAAATCCTTTAAAGTGTGATTTTATAGCAAATGGTAAGTAAGTTCGTTCCATAGGGATATGGAGTGCTAATTATATAGATTGACTAATCTTTGGACAAATAAAATAAATCATGATATTTGATAGATGTGTGGTTTCAAAAACCACCAATGTTAACTACTAAATTGAAAATATAAAAGTGATATGAAAAATAGAATACTCAACAACATTGATAAGAATAATGATGTAAACAATTAATATGGTTGCTAGGGAATAGATTGATTAGCAATTGAGTGTGGGTAATGCCCTTATAGCCACTTTAATAGACCAATCTCTCTATGTTAACCACTTAAGGCTTAGATTAGTTGGGTTGATATACCCACCACTAATCTATCCTATTCAATGGGTTCTTAATCACACAAGGGGTGTCAATCCAAATATGAATATATAACATATTACTCTAAACAAGATTGCAATTAACAAGTGGATATACAAGTCAATCACATAATGAATAGAATCTAATGATTTGAATGAATAGAACACATAAAGAGATTCATTACAAACTAAGGCTAATACCTACAACTAAATGATCCTCAAATCTATCCCCTAGATTAGAGGTTTAGTTACACATATTAGCAATAAAATGAAAGCAAGTAAATAGTAAGAAAATCACCCTTGGGCCTCCTTCTTTATGCTTGATCCTTCATTTCCTTTTATGCTCCTAATGCAAAGAGTGGAGGTAGAGGATGTGTCTTGAGGTGTGGATGTTTAGTGGAAAGTGACAAAGAAAATTGGGTGGAGAAATGGTAGGAGAGGAATGATTTAGAGAAGTAGTCAAGGTTTGGTGTTGAGGTTTGGATGGAATTAGGTAAGTACAAGTAGAGAAATGGAGGATGAGGAAAGATAAGCCATGGATAAGAAATCTAGATCTCAATGGGATGAATTTCGTGCTCTCTAAGGTGGGATGTGTTTGCTAAAGATGAAAGGCCACTATATATATACTCACTCTTGGACATGTACTGATAACTACTTGATTCGCTGATGTAGCGCAAGGTTCACCATTTTGTCGCTATAGCGACCCTGGTGCGCAAAATGGTTAAATGCAAAGGTCGCCATGAACATCATCTTTTTCACCATATTGCAAGTGGTGACCATGAGCAATTCATGATGTGGTCGCCATTTGCATGAAATGGTCGCTATGGCGACCCTGAGCAAAGTTGTAAGGTCACCATTTGCAAAGGTGGGTCGCTATGGCGACCCCAAATGGCGACCCACCTGATTCATTTTTGCAACCTTCTGCCGCCATGGCAACCAAGTGGCGACCTTTTGATGCTGTGAATAATCCTTTGTCGCCGTGGCAACCATATGGCAACCTTTTCTTGCTTAAATAGCAAAAATGCCCTGTTTCTTCCCATTTGTGAGCCTTTTTGCACCCAAGTCCTCAACTTCATCCCAAATGCTCTTGAAACCTAATAAAACCTGAAACACTTGATTTTACAGCATTAAACATGGGGAAATGCCCGTGAATCAAGCAAAAAGAGTCGAAAATGCGGGCCAAAATCATATCAATTTTGGTTTGATCAAATACCCCCAAACCTATCTTTTACTAGTCCTCGAGCAAAACAATCACAAGCAAACCCCCAAAAACATGCATCAAGACATTTCAAAGGCTTTTTACTTTCTTATGGTCAATGTGCGAAACCAAAATGAAGAGATTAAAACAATTATGCAATAATGAGGACTTCAACATGTAAGAGAATGTCAAGTAAAGATTAAAAACGTGCAACTCTTAGATATGATTGTACGTAATGCGATCTTACATTCGAAATGCCAAAGCTTCAAAGCAAAGGTGCTATTCGGTTTAGAATGTAATTTGCCTTGATACTAACCCTCACCAAATTCTCTCTTCCTTTCTCTAAGACTCCTAGGTTTCACTCAATAACATACATGTGCAATATGAATTCATGTTATGGGCATCTAATTGATTGCACATGATAAACATTAAAAACGCAATTTTCTGAAAAGTGGTCTCATGAATGGAATTGCAAGCCACGAATTAGAAAGAACATGTATCAACCAAATTGTACAAAATGGACAATCCCAAAGATCATGAAGGTCTTTCCTTTGGTTGTAATGGGGCCTTAGGTGATAGTGAAACAAAGAATGAGACAATGGATATCAAGGAACCCGATGATTACACTAAGGCATATATTATAATTATGAGTTCCACAAGTTTCAAACATATTGTTCACACTTCAAGGTGTCCAGGCTTCCAATTCTACATGTGCATTCTACTCTCATTTTCATATTGAGTAGTTCCTTTACTTTTCTTTCTCTTCTAAGCCATTTGTGCCTAGTTTCTTGGTTCTCTTTTTCTTTGCTATGCCAATTCTTTTCTTTGCATGCTTTTCATTTTCTTTTCTTTTCATATTGTTTTCAAGCTTTTCAAATTTTCTTTTCAAGCTCCTTAATTTTTCTTTTCAAGCTTCTTGCTTTGCAAGATTCTTTGCACACATTTACATGCCTAGGTACACATATTACATTTTCAAGTTCAAGATTTTACATTGATTTCCTAAGCCTTAATAAATCATTTGGTCAAGGTAGGTCAATATCTTAGGGCTATAAGGTTCATGTAGATGTGGTTCATGAATGAAAGGCTTAAAATGTGTTTGGCTTCAAAGGGGCTTGGGAGCACACATATTCACATTGGTTGGAAGTATTTAGGCCAATTAGTGGTTTTTCACATGCATCGCCTAAAATCATTTCTAAAGGCTTGTCCACTAAGCAAAACAAGGCATCCACAAGCAGTCCATAATATTCTATGGCAAACAACATTTTAGTGCAAATGAGACCAATACATGCTTGTATAAGTGTTTGAGAGTGAGTGTTTAAAGAGTGAATATTTTACAACTCAAAATACACTTTTTAAAGGCCGTGTTTATGATCCTCACAGGAATCTCCACTATTAATTCCTATCATTCAAGCAAATTTGATAATTCACTCAACATTAAGAGAAAAAGATTAACGCACTTTGTTCAATGACACCCTAAGTGGCATGATGTTAATCTAAACCAAACACTAGCAAAGATGCACAATTCCTCACTACATCAGTAAAGAACAATCTCAACAAACAAAGCATGCTCAAATATGGCAATATCGCAAAAATTTTGAAAAATTTGGCACACAATTTGAAAACCAAGCACAATGGCTTGCGCAAATGTACCCCCAAACCTAAATTGGACATTGTCCTCAATGTTCATGGGTGGTAGAAAAAATTCAAAAGCACAACCCAACAAGTTTCAAGCAAAAGTCTATCAAGCAAAGACAATAATCAAAAGATATCAATAATCCAGCACATTGTCCTCTCATCCAACCATTCACAAGATCCAAACAATCAAAATATATCAATAAAGCACAAGTGTCCTAAATCCACTACCAAAATCCAATCCAATGCACTATTCACTTCAAATCAAACTCAAAACCACCCCTAGTGTATTTAGATGCAATGTAGGAAGTATTTGAATGGAAAAATTGAAGAACTAGAGTGATTGCTTACCGATTTTGACGATTACGTGCGTGCCAGAATTTGAGAAGAGGCAAGTTGTTTGATGTGCGGTGTTCTAATTTGTTTTGATCTCTTATAGTTTGAACGCCCTATGTCACCATTTATAACTTTTGGTCGCCATGGCAACAAAGTGGTAACCATGAAGGAATTCTGAGTTTGCATGTGGTCGCCATTTACATCATCACTGTCGCCATGGCGACCTCATGGCGACCCCATCAGGTCTGTTTAGGTTGTTATTGTATTACTTGGTCGCCATGGCGACCTTGTAAATGGTGACCCTGAATTTTCTTTATAAGTGAGGTCGCCATTTATGAGGTCGTTATTTGCAAATGGTGACCAAACTGCGACAGTCACTTGAAGTCTTTTTCTGAGTGCATTTTGAATCAGAACCTGTAATGAATCACCACATACACATAAGCTCACAATACACACAACTTAACAAAGATAATTGAACACTTGTTTGAAAAGCAAAACAAACAAAGAAACACACACAAAAGCTAAAACTAAAACACACAATCACTTATTTATAGCATGAAATGTAAAAAGTGCAAGTCCACACTACCGCATCCTAACATGAGAATTAGGACCGTGATGCTCATCACAAGGGTCAACTAAGCATTCATTCATTTTTCTCTTGACTACCCAAAGTGGACCCATAGATTCATCCTGGACTTAGTTCACCAAATCCTTCTTAACCCAAATTTTCTTAATGCGGTTAGGTCTCACACTTGGTCTAGCTCTATTATGATTAGCATGCTTCAAAAATTCAAAACACTTGAATTTAAAATGACCTTTCTTATGACAAAAATAACAAGTTAGAGGATAAGAAGGAATTCTCCCTTTTTGCATTGGAGGTTGAGGCCTTGAGGGACCATCCTTGGTGAGTTTCTTGATGGCTTGGTCCATCCGATCTATCTCCACCAAATAATCACACTCCTTCACCTTTGCAATCTTCAAGCACACATCTCTTTCTTGCTTAATTCCTCCTTCACTTCCTCAAGTGCCTTGTTCTTGGTATCAACACTCATAAGGGCCTTCCTCATCTTTCGTGAAGATTCTTCTTCAAACTCTTCAGTGAGCTTGGCTAAATCCTCAAGCTCTTGCACCGTTGACTCATTCTCCTTGGTAAGAGCCATATTGATCTTCTTAAGCTTATGATTCCGCCTTGCTAAGTCTTCAAGCTTCTTCTTAAGCTTTTTCTTGCTTTTGGAGGGCTTCGGCAATTTGCCCCATTTGAGTTTATAATTTCCCAAATGATGCTTCTAAGTTGCCAAACCTTTGGCCACTAGCTTGCATAAAGCTTGTCAAAGTGTGTTTGGCTCTTTTGAAACCTTGCATCATCCCTCTCATTTCTTCATCAATGTTACGGCGAGGTTGGTATGAGCTAGATTAAGCATTGTTGTTGTTGTTCCATTGATTTCCTCCCTATTGATTTCCTCCTTAGGGGTATCCTCCTTGTTGATATCCACGTTGTTGTTCTCTTTGACGGTATCCTCCATATGGGTTACCACCTTGATTGTTCACTCCTTGTTATTGGTTTCCTCCTTGTTGTTGGTTCCTAGATGGTGGGTTCAAGATGTTGTTGTTGTTTGACCAAGAGAGGTTGGGATGGTTTCTCCATGGTTGATTGTGGTTGATTGTAGTTGTTTGAGTAGGAATTGTTTCATTGCCCTTGGAATCCCATAGCTTGCACTTCCTCTTGCTCTTGCCCTTGAAATGTGTCATCAAACCATTCGTTCTCACTGAATTGACCACTAGAGCTTCCCTCTTGTCTTCCTAACATTTTCACTTCCGCCTTTGGAAATCCCATGCTCTTAATGTGTGAAGTCAAAGACTCCACTTTCTTGTTTATCCTCGAAATCTCAATGGTGGTTTCCGTGCTAGCACTCATATCAAACTTTCCACCTCGAATACTATTTGTATTCCTTTGTTAAGAGTTTTGTGCTAACATCTCATATATCTCATATATCTCGGCGGCGGTCTTGGTGTCATATGACTCCACAAGCATTGTCCACCAACACTTGGGAAAAACGAGTGAGACCACCTTGGAAGCAAGACACGTTGTACTCCTCGGTGAACATGTGAGAAGGGCATTAGGCCAAAAGAAGTTGATATCTCTCCCATGATTCATGAAACAACTCCCCTTCACTTTCATAGAAATCCGCAATCTTGACCTTTAACTACTTTGCCTTCCTAGCCGAAAAAAATATGTTGAAGAATACTTTGCAAATCTGACTCCAGCTTGTTAATGACCCCGGCCTAAGCCCTATTAGCCACTTCATAGCCAAATCCTTTATACAATACTGAAAACAACGTATATGCAACTGCTCTCGAGAAAGACGTATGATAGGGAACGTCTCAATAATTGCACTGAACTCCTTCATGAACTGTAGGCAATCTTTAATAAGCTTCCCATGAAATTCAGGCAAAAGGTTGATATGCATCGTCCTAAGCTCATATCCCTTAGCGACCAGGTTTAGCACAATCGATGATGGTTGGTTCCCGATAGCCGGTAGGGAATACTCTTCCATGGTCATCCTTTGTCCATGGGTGGTGGGAATTTCTTCAGTCATCTCTTCCCTAAAAGGGGCTTCGTCCTCCCTCTTAGGTTGTTGTCCTTCCGTACTCATAGCTTGTAAGGATTCCCATTATTGATTGGCTTATTTCGTGGACAAACCACATATTGGGGTTTGAATTGTAAGGGTAGATTAAGTGTTTGAAGATCAAGCTCAAAGGCCCTTTTCAAGACCTCAAGGTGATGAGCACTCCGAAGGTATATTTTCTTGTGCTTATTTTTCTTTGAAGAGATTTAGAAGCACACACACACTTAGCATACTTGCATATGTGTGCATTCTCTTCACATGTCACTTTCACACTAGCACTTTGATTATTATATCTTGTTGTGTGTTTATGTGTCTTGTAATTCGTTTCCCGAATGTGTTCGGAAACGTCCGCGCTTGCACAATAATGTTCTTAGTTTTGCGCGAAGACCGCTCACGGAGAATGCCCTTGGCTTCTCCTTGGTTTCACCATTTTTGGTGAATCGACGGTTACAATCGGCAGCCTGACCGCCGAATTGAAACTGCCGATCAGACCTGATGCATTTAATTCTCGGGTCTGATTCTGCGGTTTGATCGGCGGTTACGAAACCACCGAATGAAACCGTCGATGCTCCCCTGTTTCTCTCGGGACCAATTCTGCAGTTATGATCTGCGGCTTGGCCGCCGAATGAAACCGCCGATAGTGCGTTTTCAGGGGCAAACTTGTCTTTTCACATGCCCTGTTCTTGATGTCTATAAATATCACACTTTCTCTATTCTCTAAAAAAGTTCTCTGACTCTAAAGAACCCTAAGCCTCAAAGAGAGATACTTGAGAGAAAATCAAATCAAGAACTCATTTTTATACACTCAAACCACATACATGTGCATCAAAGATCATCTAAGCATTTTCTAGCATAGTTAGGTTGCTTATTTGAATGGGTTTTGCTCAACACACATCCTTTGGTATGTTCTTCACTAATCTCATCTAAGTTTAGTGTTTTATTTATCAAAGAAATCTCTTATATCATTTGTATGCTCTTAGAATATATTCTAGATACATAATAGAGATTGTTGTGTTGACATGATTGAGTGTTGTATTTTGATAGCAACATCTAGGTTATTGAATCTATGATTTGCTAAGCTTTATGACATGTCATTTAGCCATTGATATCTAGGGTTGCATTCATTGCCATCTAATCATCCTAGATAAGCATATAGAGTTGCCTAGCTCTCATTGCATTTGTTGAGTATTTATATATATTCACATAGGTTGTAATCTCTTCATTGAGAAGTAAGTCTTGCGTGTAGCTTCCGGGATTAGGTTGCATAGATTGCAAGCAATTGAAGTCTTGTGTGATAGACCAGGATTAGGTCGGACACCGAGATTAGGTGGTCACACAAGCAATTGGACTAGGTTCACTTATACTGGGATTAGGTAGGTGTGTGATTATATACTGGGAGTAGGTTGTAATCGTTTAACACATTTAGTGGATTCGAGGTTCGAGTGTGGCGCACTATACAGCCCGTGGTTTTTCCCGTGAGGGTTTCCACGTAAATATCAAGTGTCATTTATAATTCCGCACCATATTACACTTGTTATTATTATTGACTAGATTGGGGTATTTTCGTAATATTGACTAATCGCAAAAATTGGGTAAAATTGTTAAAATCTATTCACCCCCCTCTAGATTAATATATTGTAAACACACCTGAGTTAATTTGTGGACTTTCATAGCTTGTCTAGGAATTGCTTCGAACTCTCTCACACGGCTAGTGCCTTCCAATGGGGGATATACTCCTTTACCTAGAGACCTTTTACCGTGCATAAAACCGAATACCTGAAAAAGGAATAGATAAAGAGATACAAGGAAAAAGGTAAAAAAGCACTACGAAAGAGATAACTACCATAACTAAAATACTAACTAACAATCTAAACTACACAAATACAGTATGAAGAAAAGTCAATCTATGTAATCAACGCTACCAATCCTCGGCAGCGGCGCCAATTTTTGATGAGCCATCGTGCACTCACAAAAATGATGTAATTTGTTTGATATTTGAGATCCCTTTTAAGCCACTTAAATCCTTTAAAGTGTGATTTTATAGCAAATGGTAAGTAAGTTCGTTCCATAGGGATATGGAGTGCTAATTATATAGATTGACTAATCTTTGGACAAATAAAATAAATCATGATATTTGATAGATGTGTGGTTTCAAAAACCACCAATGTTAACTACTAAATTGAAAATACAAAAGTGATATGAAAAATAGAATACTCAACAACCTTGATAAGAATAATAATGTAAACAATTAATATGATTGCTAGGGAATAGATTGATTAGCAATTGAGTGTGGGTAATGCCCTTATAGCCACTTTAATGGACCAATCTCTCTATGTTAACCACTTAAGGCTTAGATTAGTGGGGTTGATATACCCACCACTAATCTATCATATTCAATGGGTTTTAATCACACGAGGGGTGTCAATCCAAATATGAATATATAACATATTACTCTAAACAAGATTGCAATTAACAAGTGGATATACAAGTCAATCACATAATGAATAGAATCTAATGATTTGAATGAATTAAACACATAAAGAGATTCATTACAAAGCTAAGGCTAATACCCACAACCAAATGATCCTTAAATCTATCCCCTAGATTAGGAGTTTAGTTACACATATTAGCAATAAAATGAAAGCAAGTAAATAGTAAGAAAATCACCCTTGGGCCTCCTTCTTTGTGCTTGATCCTTTATTTCCTTTTATGCTCCTAATGCAAAGAGTAGAGGTAGAGGATGTGTCTTGAGGTGTGGATGTTTAGTGGAAAGTGACAAAGGAAATTGGGTGGAGAAATGGTAGGAGAGGAATGATTTAGGGAAGTAGTCAAGGTTTGGGTGGAATTAGGTGAGTACAAGTAGAGAAATGGAGGATGAGGAAAGGATGAGCCATGGATGAGAAATCTAGATCTCAATGGGATGAATTTCGTGCTCTCTAAGGTGGGATGTGTTTACTGAAGATGAAAGGCCACTATATATATACTAACTCTCGGACATGTACTGATAACTGCTTGATTCGTTGATATGGCGCAAGGTTCGCCATTTTGTCGCTATGGCGACCCTGGTGCACAAAACGGTTAGATGCAAAGGTCACCATGAACATCATCTTTTTCACCATATTGCAAGTGGCGACCATGAGCAATTCATGATGAGGTCGCCATTTGCATGAAATGGTCGCTATGGCGACCACATATGGCGACCCTGAGCAAAGTTGTGAGGTCGCCATTTACAAAGGTGGGTCACTATGGTGATCCCAAATGGCGACCCACCTGATTCATTTTTGCAACCTTCTGTCGCCATGGTGACCAAGTGGCGACCTTCTGATGCTCTGAATAATCTTCTATCGCCATGGCGACCATGTGGCGACCTCTTCTTACTTAAGTAGCGAAAATGTCCCGTTTCTTCCCATTTGTGAGCCTTTTTGCATCCAAGTCCTCAACTTCATCCCAAATGCTCTTGAAACCTAATAAAACCTGAAACACTTGATTTTATAGCATTAAACACGGGGAAATGCCCGAGAATCAAACAAAAAGAGTCAGAAATGCGGGCCAAAATCATACCAATTTTGGCTTGATCACATGGCATTGTCATTGAACAAGATGCACTCAATTAAAACATGCATGAATAGAATTCATGGCTTTGCATCCTAATGCCTAAATAGGTCATGCCATTTCAATGAACAAGATGCAATCATTTAAACATGTATGAAGAGATATTCAAGAACATGAATGCATACATATAAAAACACATAACATACAAGTATTAAAGATATGCATAAGTTGTGAGTGTGTGCAACTAGATCTCTTCAAAGCAAGTAAGCATTATAATATACCTTTGGTGTTTCTTCTCTTGAGGTCTTGAGAGGGCCTTGGTTGTGCAAATCACCAACCATCAAATGCCTAAACTACCCTTACATCAAGCCCCACATGTGGTTTGTCCATAAAATAAGCTAATCAAAATATAAGACCTTACACCTTCCCGTAAGACTTACGCACCCTCACAAGAAGGTTGCGCAAAATGGCCTATGGCTATCACCTCTTTCGCGCTCCTCACGTGTTCTTTGACCGTTCTCTGGCCTCTAAACTCCGAATTCGAATCCGTTTTTGGATTACGAACTGTGACTCCCTCACACACAAGGTAGACTATGAAACTTTGACAAAAGGTTGTGTGTAAGATCCGTTATTTGTATTGGCTTGATTTCATTGCAAAACGCTCTATATTTGTATTAGTAGTTGCTTAAGTTTTTCTTGGAAGAAAAGAGCCTCAAAGGTGAAGAAGCAACATCTTGTGCAAATATCGTCTTCAAGGGGAACATCGCTTACTTGGATGCTAAGGTATCAAGATTCTTCTTCCTCTTGCAAGGCGTTAGCGCACACACACACAATTCATACATGTGTGTCCCTGCATCGTTGTGCACCATTTATATAACACATTCACATGATTTTGTATGCTCATGCATTGTACTCAAATGCTCATACATTTTAGAGTTGCATGTTCTAGGACTATGTCTAGGAAATGGCATTCATATGTGAACTTGTGTTTGTATGTTTGTGTTTCTTGTGTTTTGGACTTGAACATGGTCTTATTTGATTCCTTATTGAGTCCCGGTCATTTCGGTTACTCATACGTTAAGTTTCGAGTCCAAACGATGTAGCTACGCTACTTTTCGTTCACATTCGTTGAGTTGTGTTCGTCGTCATTTTCCGAGATGAATTCTCAACCATTTTTCAAAGTTTCATAGTCATCGTCGTGTGTGAGGGAGTCACGGTTCGTAATCCGAAAATGGATTTGAATTCGGAGTTCGGATGCCCGAATACGGCTGAAGAACGTGAGAGGTGCGCGAGGAGATCGCTTGGCCAAAAGCCAAGCAAGGGGTGGCCACGTGTGGACCACGTGTGCCACACGGCCAGAGCTCCTCTCTGGCCACGTGTGCCACACGCTGGCCACACGTGGACTGGCCAAAGTCCCCCCAAAATTTGGACAAGTTTGCCCCTCATCTTCCCTCTTCAAATGATCTCTCTTCCCTCCATTTTTTCACAACTTGAACATTCACCAAATCTGATTTCTGCAGAATTGTTCATGATTTTGATTTACTTACTTTGATCATAACTTCTTCATACGAACTCGAAATCGAGTGATTCAAAAGCCAAAATTGTTGGTCTCAACAAGAGCTACAAACCCCATGCATTTTCAGAGGCATTTGATTTCGTGATTTTTCGCAGCACTCTGATTTTCAGTACGAGGTCATTAGTTGTATGTGATACTTCTTCTCTTGCAATTTCATTTGATCATCTCTATGATTCTTTCTATTTGATTGTTGAAATATGTTGAGAAGTATGTTAGATCATATGCTAGGGTTGTATGATTGATTAGTTAATTGAGTTTAGCTTTGTGATTTCTCTTAAATACATTTTTGCTAAACTTGAGATTGATTGAAATTGATTCTAGAAATTGTTTCTATAATGTGCTTCATGTTATCTTATAGGTTCAATTTCTTGATATAAGAACTAAGATGTTTGTGGCATATATTGAATATCTTAATCTTGTTCTTATTGTTTTGACATGCTTTGATTTCTAGATAGATTCGTGATTGTGTGTTGATAGTATATTCTAGATTATCATTAAGCATGTTCATAGAGTGTGTTTGATCTACTTACTCTATTTGTGTGTGCTTGCATCATTTGCATCACCTAGATCATTGCCTTGTAATAGGTTGAAGTCTCTTGTCAAGGTGAGTGAAGCCTATTTGACTTGAGCAAGAAGACTTGGCAAGGAAAGGTTTCCGGATAGCCAAGCAAGAAGACTTAGTTAGAATCAAGGTGATTCGGATAACTAAGCAAGAAGTCTTAGCAAGGAGTTTGAATACTCTGGATGGTTGAGCTAGGATAGCTTAACTAGGATCTCTTGATCTAGATTGCTAAGCAAAGAAATCTTCCTAGAGGCTTTTTAGTCTTGGATAGGAAGTTGCTCTCTAGAGGTGTGGGATACATCTTAGATAGAGAGTAGGCTAGGTAATTCACTAGGCCTTTGAGAGGTGATTAGGATTTGATAGCTTGAAGTGGATATCATAGTGTTGATAGCTTTGAGTGTGTAAGTTCTTTTCATATAGTGGATTTGCTTTGCCGGTGGTTGTGGATTCAACCCGTGGATGTTTCCTCTTTGAGGTTTTACCACGTAAAACATTGTGTCTCATTTTTGCTTTATATTTCCTTATCTTCCATATGTTCTCTTGTATTGATTCTTTTGTATATTGATGCTTACATGAATTGATTCATAATATACAATTGCTATATCATTACAAGTATTCATTTTCATTCTTATATTCCGCATCTTTTTGAATATTGGAAGAATTTGGAACTATACCTATTCACCCCCCCCCCCCCCCTTCTAGGTATAAAACACTAAACTTTAAAGGGAATTTCATTGTGAATACGACTCAATACACGATAACGAAGACAACACAACGTGTGAAAATGTAAAGTAGCATAGCTTCCTAGTTTGAACTCGAAACCTAATGAGTGAGTAACCGAAACGACTAGAACTCAATAAAGAATCATATGAGATCATGTTCAAGTCTAAAGACAATAAAACATAAACAAATAAACACAAGATCACACAAGTATGCCATTTCCTAGAGATAGTCATAGAACATGCAATTCTACGATGTTTGTCAAGCAAATGTATGTGCATACTTCAATAGTGTGTGAATGTGTTATACCAAATGTATTACAACAATGCAGGGACACACATGTATGAATTGTATGTGTGTGCACTTAGGCCTTACAAGAGGAAAAAGATTCTTGATACCTTAACATCCAAGTATGCGCTTTTCCTTATGAAGACGATATTTGCAAGAGAAGTTTCTTTTCTCCTTTGAAGTTTCTTTTCACCAAGAACCACCTAAGCAACTAACCATTATAAATAAAGAGAGTTTTGCAATAGAATCAAGTCAACAAAGATCTAGGATCTTACATTGTATGGTGAGAATGAGGTTTTGCCATGGAATAGCCAAATGGGGAGATTGTAAGATCCTAGATCTTTGTTGGCTTGATTCCATTGCAAAACTCTCTTTATTTATAATAGTTAGTTGCTTAGGTGGTTCTTGGTGAAAAGAAGCTTCAAAGGAGAAAAGCAGCTTCTCATGCAGCTGAATACTTGAATAAAATTTGTTCTTATGGATAAAATTCATTCTTATGGAGAGCAGCTGAATACTTGGAATATAAGGAATAAAAGACAGTTTCGGATGGAAATTCTTAATAGGTGAAAAGCGTTGCAAGAGGTGAGCAAAGTGGATATGCCAGGTTCCTAGGTACGGTTTCAAGAAATTGAAAACCAATTGGATAATGCTCTTGTTGTTGACAAAGGTATTGGCAACATAAAGTCTAAGATGGATTGGATCTGGAGTGGGGATCGTGATACATGTTTCTTCCATATGAAGGCGTCGGCTTAGGGAGCACAAAATTAGGTGAGGGGTTTGATGGGAAAGGATGACATGTGGAAGAATGCAAGGTCTGACATGGAACGAATTGGTTTACAATATTTTACTCATCTTTTTCAGTTTTTTGTACCATCTCAAGCAACTGTTCAGGTGGTACTTAGTGGAATTTAGTCGAGATTATCTTCACAGATGAAAACTTTTCTTAACTCTCAGTTTACGAGGGAAGAGGTTCAAAAGGTAGTCTTTTACATGAGACCAACGAAAGATCTGGGAAGGGATGGTCTGCCAGCATTATTTTACCAGAAAATCTTGGGTACTATTGGGCCGAATGTGATGGTAGCTTGCCTTGACTACTTGAATAATGGTTCTTTGGATGAGGGAATGAATGAGACTCTGGTAACTTTGATTCCCAAAGTTCAAGTTTCGATAAAGATGACGGATTTTTGTCCAATAAGTTTGTGCAATGTGATTTATAAAATCATTGCAAAAAGCATGGCAAACAGATTTAGGTATCCCTGGTGGGCTAATTTCAAACAATACAATTGTCGATTTTGAATGCATGCACATTTTGAAGAAAAGAAAGAGGAAGCATGGCTCGATGGCATTAAAGCTGGATATATCTAAGGCGTATGACTGCATTGAGTGGTGCTGCATTGAGTAGTAGATGTTAAAGATGAGTTTCTCTAAGTCATGGTTAAGTCGTATTATGAATTGTGTTTCTTCTGTTTCCTACTCATTCTTGTTAAATGGTGAGGTATGTGGTCCTCTAAAACTGACTAGGGGTCTACGACAGGGCGATCCTCTTTTCCCATATTTGTTTCTCATCTATGCTAAAGGTCTTTCAAGCTTAATTAATGAAAGCAATGGTAGAGGATCGCTAAAGGGGTTTAAGTGCAACAATGGTTGGCCTATTATTACTCATCTATTTTTTGCATATGACAAATTGCTATTTACTAAGGCAACTGCAAGCAATTGTGTGGCCATTCGTAGAATTTTAGTTGATTATGCAACGGCTTCTAGACAAGTGAGAAATTTTAATATGTCAAATTTGTGTGTGAGTCCGTCAATGTAACATAGTGATAGTGAGAGGCTTACTTCGATCATTGACGTTCGAGTTGTTGACTGTCATGAAAAATACCTGAGTTTATCAAGCATAACAGGGAGACATAAAAAAAAAAAAAAAAAAAAAAAAAAAAAAAGTTGTTTACTGAAATGGTTGATCAGGTTTGGGAGAAAGTTAAGGGCTGGCGTGATAAGCTTCTTTCGGTGGTGGGAAAAGAAATCCTAATAAAGGCGGTTGTGCAATCAATTCCATCATATGCTATAAGCCTGTTTCGGTTGCCGAAATGCCTTATCCCATAAATTTAGTTGTTGTGTCAGTAGTTTTGGTGGGTGAGTAATCCCAATTCTAGGAAAATTCACTCATGCAACTAATCATGACTCTGTAGACCAAAAATAGAGGGTGCTCTTGGATTCTAAGATTTGGAAATGTTTAATAGAGCACTCCTCGCTTTAATAGAGCACTCCTCGCGAAGCATTGTTGCCGTATACTGAAATCCTCAAACTCGCTAGCTGCTCGGGTTTTAACAGGTAAGTATTTCAGAATTATGAAGTTTATGAAGGCTAGTTCCAAGTTTACAAATTCATACGTCTGGAATAGTTTGCTTTGGGGGCAGGGTGTGATTGAATCGAGAACACATTGAAGGGTGCATTCGCATTTATAATGACCGCTAGGTCCCAAGACCAACAACTTTTCAAATTATTTCACCATCGAAACTAGGAACTGCAACTACAGTTTACAGGTTGAAATCACCCTCCAATGGGTGGGATTTTGAAGTTATTGGGAGAAACTTCAGGGAAGGGGATATTGTAGCCATATTGAGTATTTCAGTTGGAATGTCTCAACTAAAGGACAATCTGATTTGGCACTATGAGTAGAGTGATGACTATTCTGTGAAAAATGGGTATATAGTGGCTTGCAAATGACTCTATTACCTAGTTCTTCAGGGTTGAGGAGTATGGGTCCATGTTGGAAATGCCTTTGGAAAATGCGAATTCTCTTTAAGATAAAAATTTTTATTTGGAGGGCGTGTTATAATTGGATCCCGACAATGGTAACTTAGCTTGTCATGGGGTCTCGGTTCACACGAGTTGTCATCTTTTTGCTTGTCCAGATGAATCAATTTGGCATGCTTGGTGGGGTTACCGATGGTTGAAAAATATAAGGGAGGCTTGGCAGAAGAGGTGGGTTGTAGAAAGGGATATTGATTGTTTGTTCCCAGACTTCGTGCTTAATTGTTTTAATCATTTTGGTGTTGAGGATTTGGGACTAATTTGAGTGGTGTTGATTTGAGCGGCAATTATTCTTTGAAAAGTGGGTACAAAGTGGCTTGTGGATGACTTTATTACCTAGTTCTTCAGGGTTGGAGAGTATGGGTCCATGGTGGAAATTCCTTTGGAAAATAAGAATTCCCTCTAAGGTAAAAATTGTTATTTGGAGGGCGTGCAATAATTAGATCCCAGCAATGGCAAACTTAGCTTGTCATGGGGTCCCGGTTCACACGAGATGTCATATTTGTGCTTGTCTGGATTAGTCAAATTGTGTTAGATTTTTGGTTTATCTTGGTATATATTCCATATCAAAACGATGGCTTTTTTTTTTTTTTTTTTTTTTTTTTGTATTTGATTAGTGGTCTTAGAGATGATGTCTCAAAGCTTCAAAGAAAGAATTAGCCACAATTCTTGCACGATGGTGTCTTGAAAGGAGAATAAGCTCCATTGCTCATCAAAGGTAAAATTGACCTCATTCCTCTTACAAGGCTTAGGCATACACACACACATGGCATTCATTTGTGTCCCTGCATAGTTGTACACCATTTATATAACACTCTCACACACTTGGTAATATATGCACATGCATTAGAATTTATTTTATAAACATTGTGAATTTGCATGTTCTAAAACTATATCTAGGAAATGGCATACGTGTGTGAATTTGTGTTTATTTGTTTCTATTTTATTGTATTTGGACTTGAACATGATCTCATATGATTCTTTATTAAGTCTCGGTCATTTCGGTTACTCATTCATTAGGTTTCGAGTCCAAACGATGTAGCTACGCTACTTTGCGTTCTCATTCGTTGAGTTATCTTCGTTATCATTTTTCGAGTCGAATTCTCAACTTTTTATCAAAGTTTCATAGTCTTTGTTATGTGTGAGAGTATCACAATTTGTAATCCAAAGACAGATTTGAAATTGGAGTTCGGAGGCCCAGATACAGTTGAAGAACGCAAGAGGAGCACGAGGGAAGCTTGCTCGGCCAACGGCCAAGCAAGGAGGGTGTGTGAGGAGGCTGTGAGCCTCACGGCCAAGCTATCCCTCTGCCCCCATGAGCCTCACATGCCCCTCATGGGGTGTTGAGGTGGCACGTCCTGATTTGCTCTCTCTTTCCCTCTCTTCATTTCATTTAAAAGCTCTCATTTCCCTCCCATTCATTCTAAGAAGAAAAAATTAGAAAACCAAGTGCAGAATTTTTCTATCAATTTCTCTTACCTTCCAAACACCATAACTTTCTCATACGAAATTGGAATTGAGTGATTCAAATTGGAGAATCTTTATAATCGAGTTGTATACGTTTCCAAGTGGTCTTACAGCTGTTTGATTGAGTTTTCTAGTGGATCTACCTAGAAAAATGAACCAGCTCGTGATTACTAGGTAGTTGTCTTATCTTTGTGTTTTCTTCTTTTATAACCTTCAATTTTCTTGTGGTTTCTTCTTCTATATGTATGTGTATATATGGTGAATGCTATTGAGAAAGATAGCTTCATAATCAAACCTAATCAAAGTCTAATTAGAGACATTTGTGAACTAGTTTTCTAGGATTCTAGGTTTTTCACATGCTTGAGAGTTGTATTGTGATTAGTTTAATATCTAAGGTTATTTGTGGATTGATTGATGTACTTGATGATCAATAACCTTAACATGTGCTTAGATCCTCTTATTGAACAAATCTAGGATTAGCATTTATGTTTTTTGTGTTTAGAACCAAATAGGATTTAATTGATTATTCATTATATCCTTGCTCTAATTGTTGGCTAGAATATTCATTGAATACATTTTGTGATTCTAGCATTTTTGTGTATGTTTCTAATATCTTGAATATGTGCTTCATGTATATGATTGATTCAAGTGTTAGATTTGTTGAATGAAACTAGGAGCCATATGTGTTAGGTGTTTTTCATATGCTCTAGGTTTAATTAAAGTTTTGCATATAGACTATATGACTTGTGTTCTCACATGATTTAAGTTTAGTTTCCATGGAATGTATTGATCACATTTTCTATGTTGAATTGCTTGTTTACATCATTTGAATTCCTGGATCACACTTAGAAAGTCCGTGTAAAAGGCATGAAGTCTTGACTAGGACAAGGTGTCCGGATAGTCAAGCAAGGAAGACTTGGTTAGGATAAGAGGTCCGGATAACCAAGCAAGAAGTCATGGCTAGGATTAGGAAGATCCGAATAGCTATGCATTGGAGGCTCTCTAGAAGCATGAGTGCCTTGGATAGGGAGTTGGCTACATTATTGTTAGGCCCAAACATTTGGTTAGACATAGATTCCAATAGAGAGTGGTACATGGGATGTGTATGTGTTAGGATTATGCTCAATAGCAAGAGTATAATATTGTAATTAACAATCTTTTTCATATTAATAAAGTGATTTCTAGTTTAAACAAATCTTATAGCATTTATAGTTTAATATTATAATTGTCAAAGTAAATAATCATAAGGTCTAAAGACTATGAGAAAAGAAGAATTGTTCGTACATCTGGATATGTATGTGGTATACACAATTCTTTAGTTAGTCTTGAATATTGTTCACAACTTAAGTTAAAGGTTGGGCACCTTTATCTTGTTAAAGTTGTAGAATTCTTTTGCTAGCATTTGAGTGGGATCAAATGAGATATGATGAGTCTAAAATCATCGGAGTGTCTTCGAGCAAAAGAATCTAGTGCACTGGGTGCATTGAACTGGATCACAATGAAATACTTTATCTATAACCGTCAATAGATAAAAGTCATTTCATTATCAGGATAATCGGAGAGTCTATCTTAATCCTGAGATAAATGATGGACTTATGGTTGCAAGTGATATCATTTGAGTTATCAATGAGTACGATTATATCGCATAGTCTATCCTCGATAGTTTGGTGATATTCATTTGTTAATCGATAGAGGACTTCATTTATAGATATGGACATCGTGGCTCCATTTATTAAATGAGAGTATAATATCATCATATGGATGTTTTGAGGTAATTGGATATTAAATCTCAACGTTGAGTTTTCGATAGTGTCTATTGAAAACATAGCTTCTGGAAAAGTCAAAATATCCAAGTTCAAAACATGGTCATATGAGTAAATATGGTAACTTGGAGAGTTATAGGCGGTCTATGAACTCTTGGCGATTACTGATATTAATCACGAGGATACACTATCTCCAACATGATTGTCTAGGGTATGAATGAGGAAACATCTTCCTTTTCTGTCTTTATTTAAGAGTTCAATTTTAGCTCTTTAGTGGAATGAGTTAAAATTAATGGATCGGACCTAAGTGAATCATTTGTTGATTGTGATTAGGTTATATCTATTGAAGCTTAAATTTAGATAGCCCGCTAAGATCCCCAATCCACACGGACTTGCATGGATCACTTGATATATTCTACCGGACCAATTTAAGGTCCATCTAGAATTGCATTTAATATATTAAGAATATAATTTGCACATTATTTATGTAATGGGCTGCTCAATTATATTTATATATTAATGAATGACATGTGGGCTTGTTTCTTTTAGTAAGAATGGGTCTAGTTCACATGTTGGCTTTTTATTTAAAGTCTTATGGATTAAATGAAATAAGAAAATAATATATGGCCCAATACGTTTATATGGGGCGGCAAGGTGAATTAATTAACCTTATTATTTTGTTTCATTGTTTAATTAAATAAGAATTAATTAATTTATTAATTAATTGTTTAATTAAGAAACAAATCTTTTCTGATTAGGAAATATGATTCCTAAAGGTATACTATTGGTAGTAGTATACTTAAATTAAAAGACTTATTTGACAAGGAAATAAATAAATAATTTTATTTATTTAATCAAATAAGAAGTCTTTTTATTTAGTCAAATAAAAGAATAAAAGATTTATGAGTTGGATTAGGGTTTGGAAGTCTTAAACTAAATAGGAATTAGGGTGCAATACAAACTCCTTTTGGCTTGAGTATTGCGGCAACCCTAGTCCCTTTTAGGTTAGAGAATTCGGCCACCCTAGTAAAAAGAAAGAAAGAAAATTTTGCCACATATATAAGTGGACTTATAGATTTCGGCCACTTAGGGTTTTGGTGTGCTTAATTCTATTTTCTTCTTCTTCTCAATTCATAGAAAGATAACTTTTATTCTACTAAAACAAAAAGAGACATAGATTATTCTTTGATGGTATACTATTTGCTTATTCATCAATAAGCTTGTGTATACAACATCGATCGAGGTTCACGCGAGTTTCGATCATAAGATTGAGAACTCAAAAGTGACCGGAATAATCTTAGTGTTCTTTTGATTGTTTTTGTGACTAACAAAGAAGAGAAAAGTTTGTTTTATCCAATCACAGGCTTGCAATTCAAAGAAAAGGGAGACCACGCTCCTAGGTGATCCACGTTCGTGCTAGGATTGAAGATCTTGCGGATTACCATCGACGTAAGTCAATCGGATCACGCGACAAAAGGTATTCTTCTTTTGTTAGATAAAATATATCTTTAATTGATTAAAAGGGTTTAAGGTTCATAAAAGGAAAAAAAATTTAAAAGCTACTAAACCTATTTTTTTTAGTCTCGCTTCCGCTGCGTGTACTTTACGGTATATTTTTCCCTACAGTATGCACTTTTGAGGAATTTCTAATCTTCCAACGATGTTGGTTAGACATGGAATCCAATATATGGTGGTTTTGCATCGTTGGGGGATTTCTTATCTTCCAATAGAGATTGGGTAGACATAGACTCCAATAGATAGTTGATCATAAGATTATTCACTTTTAAGGAATTTCTAATCTATCATCCAATATATATAGTCCCAATGGTTGTAGTTCAACCCTTGGATGTTCACTCCTTGGAGGTTTTACCACGTTAAAAAAAATCTCGTGTTAATTCTTTCTACTTCCCTCTCTCTCATATTTGTATATGTATATGTTTTGATCTTGTTGCTCAATTTTCACTTGTGATGTATTTGGAAACAAGATTTTGTTAAGTGTGATTTGTAAGCTAACATTTAGATCTTATTTGTGTATATAATTCTTTTGTATATTGTATATTGATTCATTTGTATATAATTGTATTTTGATTCATACTTGTAACACATTGAATATTATTTGATATACAAGTATTCTTTATTGATAAGTTTTTAGTGTCATTCTTCCTCTTTAATGTTTGTTGATGCATGGACAATGCTTTAATGATCACATGCTTATCTTGTCTATACTTGTTTTATGGTTTATGTGTTGTAATGTAAGCTACCTTGAGGGACAAACTTGAGTTTGTTTCAAGGGATTGAAAAATGCGTAAAAACCTATTCACCCCCCCCCCCCCCCCCCTCTAGGTATGCTTTAGGCAATTTAACTACGTTTGTACATTTCAAATCGGCATGATTTGTAGGGTTGCCAATGGTTGAAAAAGATGAGGGAGGCTTGGACTAGAAGGTGGGTTGCTGGAAGGGATATTGATTGTTTGTGCACATACTTCATGCTTAAATGTTTTAATCATTTTAGTGTTGAGGATTTAGGACTGCTTTGAGTGGTGTTGTGTGGAGGAATTGGTTCCTTCAGAATGCTATGGTTCACGATAGTACGATTCATAATGTGGGAGAAGTTATTAATTGGACTCAGAATTATATATCTAATTTCAAGGATGGAGCTCATGGAGAAGGGCAATAGCTATTCGATGAGGCCCCAAAATTGGAGAGGTGGAAACCGCGTGACCTAGGTTAGTATAAAATTAATTTTGAAACAACTATAAAAGAGGTCGATTACTATGTTGGGATTGGTAATTGTCATTCATGATTCCGAGGGGATGGTTATGGCTTCGAGTTCCCAAAAGATTGTTGCAAATTTTACTCCTCAAGTAGCGAAGGCTATGGCTATTCTCCGAGGGCTTTATTTTGCTAGAGATGCTGGGTTGGTTTCGATGGTGGTGGAGTCAAATGTAGTTGTTATGGTGAAATGGGTTAAGGAGGGAAAGTCACTTACCTTCTGATGTGAGGATTGTTCTCACAGATATTTCAACAATGATAAAGTCTGTGAATTGTGCTTATGTGACTTATGGTCCTAAGAAGACAAATCAGGTAGCTCATGGTCATGGGTTAGCAAAAATGCTTTGTCTTGTGCTGAAGATATGTTTTGGATGGAGGAGTATCCTCCTTGTGTGAATAACTTTGCAATGGCTAATTGCCACGAGTAATGGGTTTTGTTTTTGCTTTTGCTGGTTTTTGTTTAATGTCAAAAAAAAAGGAAAAAAGTTGATGCTACTACATATATTTTTGTTTATTTTTATTTATTTTATACCACACTTCTCATTTTTATCTAATGTTAAATAATGTTGAATTTTACTTTGGAATATTTATATGTTATGAATATGAGCATTTATTATTCATTTATTCTTAAATAGTTACTTGTAATTTATATCAAATTAAACAATTAAATCATACTCAAATTTCTGATTGTTGTAATAAAATTAAAATAACAATAGATGAACAAAGATTAATTAAAGAATAGATAAACAAAAATAAATAAAATAGAAGAAGAGATGAGAGAGGCGAGAGAAATATGAGAGAGCATATTGCCTTCCTTTTTGATTTCAAGTGAGTATCAGGTGGGTAACAAAAAACCACAATATTTACAACACAAGTCATTTATATAGGCAATGTCATGAGGGGTACTTATGGCAATTCCCCATCTAAATTGACACATATATGTACTTGGGGACAAAGCAAAGGAAGCCATGCCTCCACGTGTGTTGTTGTGTCCAAGAAATCAAGAAAGTGAGAAGTGAAGGTGGTGGAAAGCCATACACACACGTGTTGTAACACTCCCCCTTGGATTTCCACTATTTGTATTTTAATTCGCTAGGAAAAACCCAGTGGGACAAAAACCTTAGCAAAAATATATACAGTGATCTTCTAGATCAAGTGGTGTGGATGTGTTCAGAACTACCTCATTAAAACCTTTCCGGTAAAACCCAGTGGGACAAAATCCGGTAGAAGGAAAAAGAGTATAGTACACATATGTCCATTCAAAATTTTACTCCCCCTGAACGAAACTTCAACATCAATCCTATAATTTACAAAGCCGACGCATGCCAATTCCATATACCAATTTCTCAAAAGTTGATGTAGGTAATGTTTTGGTAAACAAATATGCCAGATTATCTATAGACTGTATTTGTTTAACATCAATTTGTCAACTCTGTTGAAGTTCATGAGAATAGAAGAATTTAGGAGAAATATGTTTGGTTCTATCTCCTTTAATATAGCCTTCTCTAATTTGAGCAATACAAGCCGCAGTATCTTGAAATATTGGTATTAGCATTCCTGTAGATAATGAAAATCCACATGTATTTTGAATATGATAAATAACTGACACGTTATCGGCTTGTTTCATAAAGTGCAAGGATCTCAGAATGATTAGAGGAGGTAGCAACAAGAGTTTACTTTGTAGAGCGCCAGGAGATTGCTGTGCAATAATAGGTAAAAACATATCCTGTTTGTGAACGAGCTTTGTGGGGATCAGATAGATACCCGGCATCAGCATAACCAAGTAAACCTGAGAAATTGTTAGATTTTGAAAAATATAACCCTAAATCTTTCGTTCCATGAAGATAACGAAAAAGATGTTTAATCCCATTCCAATATCTTCGAGTTGGTGCTGAACTGAATCTAGCAAGCAAATTTACTGAAAATACAATATCTGGTCTAGTACATTGAGCCAGATATAATAAAACATCAATTGCATTAAGATATGGTAATTCAGGACCAAGTATCTTTTCACCATCTTCAAGTGGTCGGAATGGATCTTTCTTTGTCATAGGGGTACTTAATGGGTGAGCGTTGTCCATATGGAATCTTTTCAGAATCTTTTCAACATATGTTGATTGATGGATAAATATTCTGTTTGATTTATGCTCAATCTTTAGACCGAAACAATATTTTGTCTTTCTCAGGTCTTTCATTTCAAATTCCCTTTTCAAATATTCAGTAATTTTCAGGAGCTCTCCAGGAGTTCCAATCAAATTCATATCATCAACATAAACTACTATAATAGCAAATCTAGATTCTGATTTCTTTATAACACGTGGGTGTATAATATAATTGTTATACCCTTATTTTATCAGATATTTACTGAGACGGTTACACCACATCTGTTCAAATTGTTTTTAATCCATATAAGGATTTTTGTAGATTCATCAAATACAGATTACGAGATTTCGGTTTACATGCTTCTGGCAATTTAAATCCTTCCGGGATTATAAATATCTGTATTAAGTGAATCATATAGATAAATGATTACTAAGTTTAGAAAACATATTTCAAGCCTTTTAAAGGCAGCCAAATTTATCAAAAATTCGGAACATAATCGTATTCATTACTATTGAATACTAAATTTCTGTGAGAAACTTGTACTAAGATTCGTGCCTCATATCTTACGATCTCGTTTTTCTCATTACGTTTCCGTATAAAGACCTTTTAGTAACCAACTAGTTTGGCATCTTCAAGTGTCTAGAGAATTATTGGTCTAAATACTTTATGTTTGGCTTATGAAGTCAATTCTTCTTGAATTGCTTCTTTTTATTTAGGCCAATCATGCATTTGTCTACAGTCATCGATACTATGAGTTTCATAATTATCATTTATAATTTCAGTATACTTGAATCTCTGTTGAGATTTCTTCCATTTCAATAGATTTAGTCACTTCAGGGACTTTGTGTCTCTTTAGATATATCTAACTCTTGTAGAGTTGATTTAGAGAAAGTGGATTTATTCATAATTCGAGTATTGTTTATATTAGGATCTTGATAATTTATTTTCCTCTTCTGGGAACAATACATTTCGAAATAAAAGGTTTACAAACTTATGATATGCATCAGATGATTTATTTGTTGCATTTTATTCGGATCGTTCTTTAGGAACAATCAACTGGCCGGGGTTTATATGATAACAACTTATAAAATTTGGTCACTTTTAATATATGAAGTAACTGATTAATAATTATCTGATGATCAATTATCTTTAAAATGAGCATGTTTATGACCAATTACAAGTTGTAATGGTAAGTAATAATGATAAGCAATGGGTCAGAGATGAATAAAATGTCTCCATATAGAAATTGGTAATTGTATTGAAATAATAAAGTTCTCCCAATTACCTGGAGATGCTTGATAAGTGACTCTGCTAATCCATTATGAGTATGAACATATGGAACTGGATGTTCAACATCAATCCTAACTGATTTGCAATATTCATCAAATATCTTGGAAGTAAATTCACCGGCATTATCAAGACGTATTGACTTAATCAGATGATCGGGAAAATGTGCCAGAAGCCTGATAATTTGTGCAAGTAATCTTGCAAAGCAACATTGCGCGTTGATAATAAGCAAACGTGTAACCATCTGATGGATGCATCAACTAGGACCATAAAATAGCGGAACGGTCCACTTTGTGGATGAATGGGTCAACATATGTCTCCTTTAATCCTTTGTAGGAACGACGGGGATTCAAAGCCAACCTTAAAATTGTTGGAACCCAGGGTTACAGATTGCGCAGCGGAAGGGTTTTAAAAACTTTTATGCAATCATCAAGTAAACCTATTTGTACAATAATAATCGAAAACAATAAAAAAGGTGAAACGATTCCATACCTACGTAGGAGGCTCCTTCACTTTAATACGATCTGCTCCTAATTTGAACCACTTGATCTTCCTCGCTATCTCCCGGAACTGATAACGGCGTGTGGGCGCGTCACGGTACTCAGAAACAAAGAGGATGAAGAGACACAAAAGCAACACCTTGCCTTGTGAAGTTCGGCCACCAAACTTTTAAAACAAAAATTTTATTTTCTTTTTTTCTTTTTTTGAGTTAGGTCGCACCCCTGTTTCTCTTTTCTTCTTTTTGTTTCACGCAACACACTTGCAAAAAACTAACCTCAAAGACAAAAGACCTGATGCCTTTTAAATATCTTGTGTAAGTTGATCACTCACCTTCGGTTGTCATTTTAAGAAAAAAAAAATATATCTCATATATCTTTTAAAACAAACCGAATCCATTTGATTTAAATATTAAAACTTTATAAAGATATCTCATATCTTTTAAAAGGATAATTAAACATTTATTTTTGAATTTAAACATTTTAAATTCAATTTCAAATATTTAATTTAATAAAATAAAATAATCATATTATCTTATTTTATTCAAAATCAAACATCAACTAACACCCTCCATTTAGTGATTAACAACATAATTAAATAATCTTATTATTTAATTTATTTAATCACTATTATTCATTAATTAAATAATCTCATTATTCAATTAATTCCCGAATAGATACGTGTCACTTTCGTAACATAATTAATTGGACAATCCAATTAATTAACCGTGACCCTTGTTACCAAAATCGATCGGGCTAGCAAGGGGACCTAATGGACCCACAGTATTTTGAGCTCCAATAATCCTTAGAAATAATCAATTAAACTCTTTAATTAATATTTCATGATTATTAACTTTGGTGTTATTCCACTAAAAACCCGAAGTTGCACTCTCTCAACTGTAGACGTTTTTACACAAACCAATAACTCTTGGTATCCATCGATATAGCTATTATATATGGTATGATCCTCCACAGCTAGTTCATAATTAGAGCTGGGTCATAATGTCCGTTATACCCCTCTAATTATATCTTTCCATTAAGTACCATTGATTCTCTAATGAACAATAAATCCTACATTTTACAGAATTAGGAGAGCGCTCATATTGTTCAAGCCCTGAATCAACCCTTAAGGGAACTACTATCTACTTCTCACAAGAAGGAGTGGATTCCACTATTGTGTGCAAACCTTCCCAGCCACAAGTCAAACCGCGATTCCAACATACAGAGTTATTGACCGGGAATGCAACTCTGATCTCACCCATGGTATATCAAAAATCATGATCTAACCTGAAAGAGTCGATAAGACACTCAGGATTAAGATCACCCATATATAGTCATCATTTGTTGATATATATGAATCTCATCTTGTAATGGATCTTGGTAAGAGATTCATATAGATCATGACCCAATCCTATATGATCACATCATATAAGGTGCCTCCATTCTCATATCACCATATGAATAGTCTAGGTTAAGACCATCGTACATTATGGAACGGACCGCAGCTGTAGATTAACCACAAATAAAGTACCCAACTCTATTTGCTATCTACGGACTCTTTAGATTGCTTATCTCAAACTGAATACCTCTGTATATGACACTCATATACTCAGTTAGAGATTACATCCGGCAATCTTGGATGTTAAGTACACATGATATAAATAAATGTATGAGACAATTTGAATGAATAAACTACTTCTTTTATTTCTTGTTCAATTCACATTTACAAACTACAAGCTTTAGGACAAAACCCCTAACAAAAATAGGATGGTTTTATTATTAATTTCCCTTGTGAACATGCAGTACATAAATTTCCATGGGATAAAAGAATCTTCTAGTTTTTTAATGGATGTCCGTGAGAATTTTCAATGATTCTACGCCTCTTATAAGATTGTAATATAATCCAGATGATAAATCACGCAACCTTTCCATAATGAGTTTTTGGCTTGAATCATAAGAAGTAATGTGCATATACTAAATATTCTCATCATTTATAGTTTCTATGTAATAGCCATATTTTAGTATTGTTTGGTAACAATATCATGGCTCTACCAAAGCCTTCTATCAAATCTGCTAGACCTAATATAGTATTAACGTTTGTTTTGAGCAAGGTTAAATTCAGAAAGTATTTCTGATTTCGTAGAATCGTATGTGTCGTTACACTATCGGCTAGACATATATCTCTTGTATCTTGCTTTTCAATATCACCCAATTTACCTTTTAAAGACATATATATATTCACAAAGACAAATAAAGTGCATATTAGACAAAATGATCAAAAGTATAAACATATAGATATGAAAATATATCACTTCATAAAACAAAATCATGAATCATATTGATTTTTCGAACTTCCGGTTCGACCATGAACTGCAGGTTCATAAAATTCAGAAAACTTCAGGTTCTAAATAGAAATTACAAATTGACTTTCTAGATGAAAGAATCATAATTTGATCCAATTCAGAATTTCTTGTTCTAATAAACCTTGACATAAAAGTTTTAATATCACAATTTAAATTGAATTCAGAGCTTCAAGTCTAATTAGAACTTCATGTTCAAAACTTAAGAACTTCAAGTTCAGATTCAATACTTTGTATTCAAAATTAGAACTTCAGATTCTGATCGGTTTGTAAAACCGCGCCAACTTAATTATTATAATGATAAATCCAGAAACTTTAGATTCTGATTAGTCGGTCAAGCCGAGCTTGGTTTAAATTCTAGAAACATAACGATTGACCTAGTTAGGCTTAACACATAATTTATACAAATCCAGAAACTTCAGGTTCTGGTTAGTTAGCATACTCAAATACATAAATTGCATAAAATTAAATAGATGCATGTTATAATAAAATTAAAATAGCAGATATAGTAATAACTGAGATAAATGAACAGGGAAATAAGTAATAATATGAAATAGATGAAAGGGAGAAATAGTTACTGCTTGTGTAAAATAAGGCAAAGCGAGAGAATAAATGAAAGAGAGGAAAAATAATATGAGATAAAATGAAAGGGGAGTAGAATTGTTATTGCCTTTGTTATTGATGATTCGAGATTACATCCTGACCACACAATTTCAGCTGTGTAGTGATTTTGAATAAAGCAGAATTGTACTCATAAACTGATTTATAGTCTTTAAAGCATAAATGTTGTCTATTGATACTTGGCATTTGGTAATGCAACATCGGGTTGGTTATCAAATCGATCTTTTAGTTCTTACCATAGAACTTCTGGTTTTATGACAGTTAGGTATTGGGCTATCAGATTCTCAGGCAGATGGTGACGGATAATAACCATGGCAGTAGATTTGTCTTGTTCATATGCCTCGACCCCATTTTCAATGGTGCAATACAGATCTTCTGATTTTATGAATAATCTGGCATCAATAACCCAAGACATGTAATTGTCCCCAGACACTTCTAGTGCAACAAATTTCAAACTTACAAATTTTAGTATTATTACAGCTTCTGGTTATCTGAAAATCACAACCGGAGTCAGAACTTCTGGTCTGACAAAAATCCAAGGAATTTAAACCTTCAGATATATAAAGGAATATTTGTAAGTAAATAAATCCAAAAGCTTCAGGTTTCAGTAATGATGAACTTCAGGTTCTGGATAGATGACAAAATTGTTTAAATAAAAATCACAAAATAAAATGAGTAATAATAAATGTGAAAAGGTAAATCCATAACTGCAGGTTATGGTAGGTTGGCATAGCCAATCTCATGATAGCATATAAATTAATAAATGTGAGAAAGTAAATCATGTAAAAGTAAATAAAATGCAGGAAAGTAAATTGCGTAAAAGTAAAATGCAAGAAAGTAAATTCAGAACTGCAGGTTCTGGTATTAATAAATAAAAATCTGGAAGCTTTAGGTTCTAGTAATAATAAATTCAGAACTTCAAGTTCTGGTATTAATAAATAAAAATCTAGAAGCTTCAGGCTCTATTAATAATAAATTTAGAACTTCAAGTTTTGGTAATAAATCTAGGAACTTCAGGTTCTAGTGAGTATCAGGTGGGTAACAAAAAACCACAATATTTACAATACAAGCCATTTCTATAAGCAATGTCATGAGGTGTATTTATTGCAATTCCTCATCTAAATTGACACATATATGTACTTGGGGACAAAGCAAAGGAAGCCATGCCTCCACGTGTGTTGGTGAGTCCAAGAAATCAAGAAAGTGAGAAGTGAAGGTGGTGGAAAGCCATACACACACATGTTGTAACACTAATAGAGTTAAGATGGAACCAAAATTAAATATTTCTTCAACGCGTAAAGAGTAAAAAGCAAAAAGTAAAAGGCGGACCACACAAAATCTATATAATTTTTTTATTGTCAGTTTATCCTGATATAAAAATATATCAGGATGAAGAATGTGGATTATTAGATTTACATACTTTGACTCAAAGTGTATGCACTTGTTAAATTTTTTTTATAATCTATGATCTATGTTCTTCGTTTTGATATATTTTATATCAAGATGAACTGATAGTAGAAAGAATATATATATATATATATTTGAGAAGAATAAAGGTTATCTATAAAAATCAAGTGATAACCGTAAAATGTTTATTAAATGTTCTATTTCATATGTTCATAATTTAAAGAGTGATTGTACACTAACATGGTTTTTATCATCCGAAATAGGGTAATATATATATACACATTTAATAAAATCTATAAAAATCAAGTGATAACCATAAAATGTTTATTAAATGTTTTATTTCATATGTTCATAATTTAAAGAGTGATTGTACACTAACATGGTTTTTATCATCTGAAATAGGGTAATATACATACATACATATATATATATATAATATATATATATATGTATATATGGACTAATTGCACAAACATTCCCTAAGTTTAGGTATAATTGCATGTCTATGGAATTCTTACCTATAATTGCACAATTATCCCCTACCGTTAATTGACTTCCGTTAACTCTAACTGTTGACCATAATTTTAACACACAATGACTAAAGTGCCCCTAGTTACCTATTTTATTATTTAAATTAATAATTAAAAAAAGAGACAGAAAAGACAAAGAAAACAACAACAACAACAAAAAAAAAAAAAAAACAAAACCAATTATTTTTTTTTTTTCTCTTTCATTTTCTCAACCCCCAAACACAATCCAAAAATAAACTTAACAAACAAAAATAAAAACTCAATCCCACAAATCAAAACCAAAATTCAAATCCTCAAACAACAACCAAAAATCAAATCCACAAATAAAAATCTAAATCCATCAATTCCCCAACTAGTTAACCACATCCATTTAAAATAAAAATAAAAATAATTAGAACTTCAACAGTGGATTTTTAACTTTCAAGGTTGAAGTTCTAATTTTTTTTTTAAAAAAAAAAATGAGTGATTTTGTTTTTTTGTTTTCTTTGTCTTTTCTGTTACATTTTTTAATTATTAATTTAAATAATAAAATAGGTAACTAGGGGCACTTTAGTCATTGTGGGTTAAAATTATGGTCAACGGTTAGAGTTAACGGAAGTCAACTAACGGCAGGGGACGTTTGTGCAATTATGGGTAAAAGTTTCATATGCATGCAATTATGCCTAAACTTAGGGGACGTTTGTGCAATTAGTTATATATATATATATAGTCTTTTGAACAAAAAATGTAGACCATAGATTATGGAGAAGTTTTGACAAGTGCATACACTTTGAGTCAAAATATATAAATCTAGTGATCCACATTCTTCGTCTTGATATAAAATATATCAGAACGAACTGACAATAGAAAAACTGTGTATATATATATATATATGTTAACCTTTATTTAATTATTTTAGCTTCATAATTAAGCGTACCCAAGTGAGAGAAATTTACGATTGGTGACCCCTGGATTCTATTTAATGAATTCTTGTACAATATTATTGGATTTTTCTCTTAATAATTAGTTTTAATGTGTTTTTTTTTTCTTTTTAAGTAAATTCATATATAAAGAAGGATTACAATTTACAAGTTTACAAGTTTACAACTGAGGAGGCAAATCAGCCAAAACCAATTGTTCCACACATTAGGAAGACTCTTTTAACCATACATTCTCACCATCTAAAGACAGCGTAATCATCTTTAAAGGACGGATCATACCTACCTAAATGATATATTTATTTTTTATATTTCTCACTTCTATTTTTTTTTTGATAGCTCACAACAGAGCAACAGAGAAAAACAGGGTAGCACAAAAGCAGACCTAAATGAAGAAAAGTAACAAAGAAAAACAACGAGAACACAAAACAAATGCTATCTTTGAATTTCAGCATCCACTTCTCTCCTAACCACTTGAGGGAAGTCCTCCATCCAGAAATTATCCTCCGATAATCTAAGGGCTTCCTTCGCAAGACCACAAGCAACTTTGTTACACCTAGCATGGATCCAGGAAATCGAACAAGCACTCCAAATAGCTAGAAGACTGCTAATATCAAGGAGAATAGGCCCATAAATAGACTTCAGGTGACTGGCATTATTGATACCATGCACCACTCCTTTCGCATCGGACTCAATGATGAATGGACAGAGTCCACAATCACTACCAAAATGAAAACTATTGAAAATGGCTAAAGCATTAGCTGCCTAGGCATCAACACCCGAAGCTAAGCGAACAGAACAAGACGCCATGACCAGGCCCCGAAAATCTCTGATAATGATACCAAAACCAATACAGCCACCATTCATACTAACCACAACCTTGCAATTGATTTTATACAGCCCAACCTTCAGCGGAGTCCAAGCCACCCTACCGAAGTCAGCCCTCACAAAAGAATGATCAACATCAGGAGACCTTTCCCCTAAAAACGCCTTACTCCAACTCAAAATATCCCAAACATTAAGCCTCTTCCTCTCATGAATAAAAATATTTCTCACACACCAAACCCTCCAAATCACAACACAAAGAGTCTAAAGCTCTATACCATTAAGCTTAATAAAACAGTCATATATGAAATCAAAGAAAGATTCATAATTACCTCTAACCATTTTATTTCTGGGTATCCACTCCAAACAAGCCAGCTTGAATTTCCTGCAACCCCAAAGCGCATGAATGGTCATTTTAGCCTTCATTTCACAAAAAGGACACCTACTATCCATCTGAATCCCTCTTTTCAAAAGATTAGCTGTAGTCGAGATCCACCCGTCCAAATAAAAAATTTTATCTTAAGAGGGATTTTCAGCTTCCACAAACACTTCCACCAGCTTCCCATAGCCAAAACATCAGAAGAACCCGGATTAGCCTCTAAATTTTGTATCCCCCTCTCATCAAAATGCCATAACATAGTGTCCTCCACCAGACCCGACCCAATAGGAATGCTAAGAATGCTCTCCACATCTATCCTATCAAAATTCTGCCTGTTAACATCCCCATTCCAACCACCCGAAGAAGAGATGAGACTCTCAACCTTTGCATCACAACTCAAAATAGGTAGCGAGAGAATTTTAAATGAAGAGGGTCTTGGAATCCATCTATCCTTATAGATATGGATAGAAGATCCATTACCCACTCTCCATCTTACTCTAGCATCCAAAATCCCTTTTCCCCAAAAGATGTTTTTCCAAACAAAGGAATCCGAAGGCTTTTTACCAGCTTCCAGGAAACTAAAATCGCTAAAATAGCACCCTTTTAGGACTTTGGCAGCAAGGGAATTAGGATTTTTGAGAATCCTCCAACCTTGCTTAGCCAGCAAAGCCCTATTAAAAGTAACTAGATTTTTGAAATCAAGACCTCCTGAAAATTTAGGATTGCACAGCTTTTCCCACCTACACCAATGCATCTTGTGCTTCTCCATATTACCACCCCACTAGAATCTAGCACACAACCTCTGGATTTCCCCCACCAAACTAATAGGAAGCTGAAACATACTCATCGCATGCGTAGGAATGGACTGAATAACTTCCTTGATCAGAATGTCCTTACCTCCCACCGAAAGCAGCTTCTCACCCCACCCTTTTATTTTACCCCAAACCTTATCAATAATATCCAGGAAAAGCTTCCTTTTACTCCTTCCAGTGAAGCACGGAAGGCCAAGGTATCTTTCGTGGCAGTCCACCAAATTTATCCCAATCAAAGTCACCAATCTTCTTCCCTCAACGGCTGAAATAGAAAGGCTCACACACATAATAGATTTGTTGAAATTAATAACTTGACACAAAGCTTTCTCGTACATATCCAAAACATTCCTGACTTCTAAACAATTCGTATCATTTGCCTTAGTAAACATAAGACTGTCATCTGTGAAAAAAAGGTGAGAAACCACTGAGCCATTCTTGCTACACCTAAACCCTGTGAGATTACCTTTAATCTGAGCATTACGAATCAGACAGGAGAGCCCCTCAGCACAAATGAGGAAAAGATACGGCGACAACGGATCCCCTTGCCTAAGACCCCTAGTCGATATGATATTGCCACACAACACCCCATTTAGCAAAAAAGAGTAGGACACATACGATATACACCTTAGAATCAAGTTTACCCACCTCATAGGAAAACCCATATAAAGCATCATAATTTCAACAAACTTCCACTCAACTCTATCATAGGCCTTACACATATCAAGTTTGATGGCCATTGACCCTTTCTTTCTCTTCCTCCTCTTGAGCCTATGAAGACATTCAAACCCCACAATTATATTATCTGAAATGAGACGGTCGGGTATGAACGCACATTGGGCTTCCGAAATTACACAACCAAGAACATTTCTAAACCAGTTAGCAATAGTTTTGGCAATAATTTTGTTTAGTACATTGCATAAGCTTATAGGCCTATGGTCCGACACTGATTCTGGCGATTGGTTCTTCGGAATCAAAACTAAAATGGTACTATTAAAACCTTCCACCGAACTACCATTATTCAGCACATCCATACAACACTTTGTAATACTCACCCCAATCTTATCCCAGTACTTTTGATAGAAAATGGTAGGTAATCCATCTTTCCCGAGAGAAATTTGTGAATATAGTATCAGTTTGTTTATTTTTAAAGTAAAATTAGGAGGAATTTCACTAAAGTTCCTACGTTTTCGCGAAATGTCACCTTTTTAAATGTTTTTCTCATATTAGCAACTTTAATCTAGCATTTTTTTAAAATACATCACTTCAATCCTTCTGTTAGTCAGCCGTTAATTTTAACTAACGATGTTAAGGGTATTTTTGACTTAATAAGTCACATTTCAAAAATGTGCAACGTGTCAAAAAAATATAATACTCAAAATTTAAATAAAAAAATAAAAAATAAATCTAAATAAATGTGGGAGATCTCACCACTAGACTTGTGTGATCTCTCACTGCCACAAGCTTCATGTTCATCTCTAAACTCCAATGGAGATATTTTGCCCCTCCATTTTTTTTTGTTACCTTCTTTTACTCCATGGATCTCAAATCTCTTCCCATCTATGGATCACAAATCTCTAAATCAAATTATATAAAAAAAATATTTATATTAATGGGTTATCGAATTAATGGTTTTTTTTAAGGGTGAACCCAAAACCGACCTATGATATTTCATGTCTTAATGGATTGACCCATTAACAACCCGATCCGATAAACTTGACTCACCAACCTCTATTTTTGAATGGCTTTGGGTCGTGTTAATGGGTCGTGTAAAATTTTGTTAGTTTTAAGTGTTTTTATATTGTTTATTTACTTTGGGGCACGTTTACTAATCGAGAATGAAATGAATCAGAATCAAGTTCTATCGAAAAGCGAATGGAGGGTAATCGAAATTAAGTTACTAAATTCAATTCCAATGATTACTAATTTTAAAGAAATAGAAATCAAATCAAACTTATACAAAATTGATTACAAAATACCCTTATGTACAAAATAGATATATCAAGCCACGTCTACAATAAGCGAGTTTATAATTTTATTTTATTTTATTTTTTTTGTCGCAGTTCTGTTTTTTTAATACCAAACTCCTTTTTTTTTCCTAATAAAATCATTTATATATATATATGAGTGAATCTCTCATAAGGGATCCCTTATTTTAATTTCGGTATGGACCATCATAAAATCACATCGATTTTAATGAATTTTGATCTGAATTTTTTTGTGTGAATGATAAGCTCATTGAAATCTACCTATGAATAAAATTTGAAAATTTTTCAAGTACTAGAACTATTTATCACGATTATTTCAAATATGAAGGAATTAGAAAAATGGGTGAAATATAGGAAATTCAAGAAAAATTGTTTCAATATTTAAAAAATTCTCAAATTTTATTTATAGGCAGATTTCGATGAACTTATCATCCACAAAAAAATTCAGATCAAAATCCATTCAAATCGATGTGATTTCATGGTGGTCCTCACCGAAATTAAAATAAGAGATCTCTTATAAGAGACTCAATATATATGTTATCAGGAAATCGTCAATGGGATGAAATTCCAAATAACAATTTTAAAAGGACCATGATCAAGATTGATCCTGGTCGGAGGGGTATCACGTAGTTTGATACCGACTTTGTCCCTGTCAATGCAAGTACGATATGGAACGCAGAAATCAAATAAGAATGAGCTTTTGTTGATCGTCACTTTGCATTACAGATATACGAACTATGTTTTTTAGGGGTTAACAACAAAGTATGAAGATTTGGTGAATAATGGAGATGGTAGTGATGGTGATCTCGTACATGTCGATAAGTAGAACTTGATCGTAGGGTTGCTGATCCTGATTTTCCATCCCTTTTCTAATGAATAAGTAGTTGTATATATAGGTCATGTTATTTGCCATGCACTCCTATAATTTCGGTCTAGGGTTTGGCCAATGCAGGATCCTCTCCTTTTAGGAGATAATATCAGAGTTTTACGTGTAGAATATAGTCTTTCCTTCCTAGGAGGAGTCAATCTCGTGGTCAAATTGTTACCTTCCTAGTAGGATTCTTATTGTGTTGGCCTGCTCAAAATAGAACTCTTTGGCGGGAAGGAGTACATCTCCTCTGTACAGCAGCGTTTTAATGGGTCTTTTATGAAGCTTTTAGTTTCTGATATAAGAATCTTGCTGCCTGGTATCTTTCTGCTTGGCGGGCTGGCTGTATAAGGAAGTGCAAGCTAGTAAGCATCCTGCTGTTGAGGTAGGGTGGTCTATCTGGTATTATAGCGGGATGCTTAGTGGAACTTTGTGTCGGGGTGCTACGGGGTTTATAGGAGACCAGGGTGTGACGATTTTGGACCCCTCTGCAGGTTCTAACGTGTACTCCAGCTCGGGACGTTGTTTATGAACCAAGATGTTGGTGGGGTCCTTAAGAAGCTGGGGGAAGGCTAGGTCGAACCCAGTTGGAGGGGGTGTGCACTCAGATTAGTCGGAGTCCACCTTTGTCGGGGTAACCGGAGGGTGTCTGTTCTCTTATACTTTCCTTGTGTTGAGGTGGAAAATTCTTCCTTGGTCCTTCGTCAATTTTGGAGGTTAACATAAGTCCCCCCTGACTTGGACACTGATACCTTGTCGGGGTCGGAGTCAGGATCCTGTCCATACTTGAAGGATTTTCTGCCTTATCTGCTTATTTCCTTGTCTGACTAGTTCTCCACCTAGGAGGAGGAAATCTTTACTTGATACGTTAATATTGATTGCGTGTCGATCAGCGATTGGGTTCCTCGTTTTCAAAAAGAGCCGTTTTGGCGCGATTAATACGGAAAACGCCTCTACCCATTCTGTCGGTCATCGATTCCGGTTTCCTGGCGTATAACTACCACCCTTCCTATATAAATAGACTGGCTTCACTGGTGCTTTATCTATCACTCTCAAGCTTTCAAAATTACAACCGAGAACAAACCATTGCTTTCTTTCTCCTTCTTTTAGCAATCTTCCAATTTCCTTCTACATTCTTCAATGGCTTCTCCTTCACAAGAAATTCCTACTGACCAGCAAAACCCTTCTGTCACAACCTCCACCCATCTCGACCCTGCGTCTCCGCCATCTTTTGATAGCATTGACGCCCTTTTCAGTACGGAGAGGGCGGACATGGTGAAGGACTCTCTGACTTCAATGGGGAAGAAAATAAGTCGGGGTGGAGATGAGGCGACTGAGGATTCCCCGCGGACTTAGCGCCGTTGCTCTATGCGAAATCCCTGAATCGGGTCGGGTTTCCATAACCAGCCAGAAGACCCAGTTCTAATAAACAAGGAAGGGGATGATGCCTAGGCCGGTAGCTGCGAAGGAGGCGATGATGGGGGCGTTACTCTAGTCGGGGTCCAATCCGGCTCTCTTGGCCTTTTTCATGACGGGAGGATAGTCCCCGACTCTGTATGCATCTTGGATACCCTAGCCAAGTTGAGGGAGGAGTACAAGATCCCAGACGACATCACTCTCTCTCTTCCTCATCGGGGTTACGATGTATACACCCCGCCTCAAGATCGTCTGCTGATCCATAATGTGGCATTTGAGTGTGGAGTTCGGCTACCACTACATCCTTCTCTCCGCCGGGCTCTCGTGGCGCTTGAATTTGCCCCCCTCCAGATCTCATCGAGATTCTGGAAGCATTTGATGGGGTTCCTGGTGCTCTGGAAGGAGCAGTGTGAGAAGGATCACATTGAGAGGGAGCCGGGATTGGATGAAATCCGTTACCTTTTCAACATTACTAGCATGATGCCCCGGGGTCAGTTTTACCTGAGGGCATCAAACGACTTGAGGTTCACTGTCCCTGGAGCGCATGTAAAATACGCAGCATCCTGGAAGGAGGAATGGATTGTGGTGGAAGGCGAGTGGGGGCATACTGCCTTCATCGGGGGATATGAATACCCCGTCCCTACTCAGTCACATTGAGGAATAAGTGGGCGAAGGGGGTGCTTGCTCCTGAATCCTGGGATATCCTTACGAGGATCACGAAGAGGGGATATACCAATATCCAATATCTTACATTAGACCCCTTTGAAGGAGGCCGACTAGAGCGGTACCTGAGAATATCCATCGCTCTTCCTGGTAAGTTGACTACATCTAATTCCCCTTTTTTTTACATACATATTCTCCTTTGAAAGTTCACAAATAAACACGGTGTGTATACAAATATTAATCTAGAGGGGGTGAATAGATTTTAACTAATTTTCACCCAATTTTCGTTTAAGGTCAATATTACGAAAATGTCCCTAATAGTCAATATAAAAACAACAAGTGTAATATGGTGCGGAATTATAAATGACACTTGATGTATACGTGGAAAACCCAACCACTGGGAAAAAACCACGGGCTGTTTAGTGCGCCACACTTGAACCTCGAAATCCACTAATTGAAATGAAGTTTACAACCTACGTAGACCTCGTCTAACACTCCGGTCTGTAACCCCCCCACTTCTACCACGCGGGCCTTTAAAAGTGGCTCTAGTCCATATTGCTTGTGGCCTAAGCAACCTTAGCCAACAAGACTTAAATTCTCAATGAAGAGATAAAACAACCTATGTGTGAATATATGGAAATACTCAATACATGCATATAAGAGCTAGGCAACCCTATATGCTTTTCTAGGATGATAATATGGCAACAAATGCAATCTTAGATATCAATTGCTAAATGACATGTCAAATAGCTTAGCTAACAATAGATTATAAAAACCTAGATAGCTATCACAATACAACACTCAATCATGTCATCACAAACAATCTCTATTTTGAATATAAGATATTAATCTAAGATCATTCAAATAATAAAAGAGATGCCTTGATAAATAAAACACTAAATATCAATGATAAAAGTGAAGAACATACCAAGGGAAGTGTGATGACCAATACCCACTCAAATAAGCAAACTAACTATGCTAGAAAATGCTTAGATGATCTTTGATGCATATGTGTATAATTTGAGTGTATAAAAATGAGTTCTTGATTTTATTTTCTCTCAAAAATCTCTCTTTCAAGTTTAGGGTTCTTTTGAGTCAGAGAACTGAGTTAGAGAAATGAGAAAGTGTGATATTTATAGACATCAAGAACAGGGCAAGTGAAAAAACAATTTTGCCCTTGAAATCACCGATCGACGGTTACATTGGTTTCATTCTGCGGTCGTGGCCGCAGAATGTAACCGCCGAATTGAACCCGAGAAGCAGGGGATCATTCGGCGACCAGATTCGACGGTCAATCGAAACCGCCGATCAAAACCCAAAAAGAAACCGACCTAAAATATCTAATTCGGGGGTTTCAATTAGGCGGCCAGGCCACCGATTAAACCGCCGAACAGAACCCGAGAAATAATAAATGCATTAGGTCTATTCGGCGGTTTCGATTCGGTGGCCTGACCGCCGATCGTAACCGCAGATTCAGTCCAGAGCTTTCTGGAATCAAACGGCGGTTTCATTCGGCGGTCATGGCCACCGATCAAACCGCCGTTTCACCAATGATGGTGAAACCAAAGGAGAAGCCAAGGGCATTCTCCGAAGGCGATCTTCGCGCAAGCACATTATCCTGCAAGCGCGGACGTTTCCGAACATATTCGAGAAACGAATTACACGACACAAAACACACACCAAGATATGACAAACAATGTGCTAGTGTGAGAAGTGACATTTGAAGAGAATGCACACTAAAGTAAAGCATACATATGCAACCATTACAAGTGAGTGTGTGCAACTAAATCTCTTCAATAAGAAAGTAAGCACAAGATATACCTTTGAGTGCTTGTCCACCTTGAGGTCTTGAGAAGGGTCATTGAGCATGAACACCTATCACTTAAGCTACCCTTTACAAACAACCCCAATATGTGGTTTGCACACGAAATAAGCCAATCAAAAAACTGGGAATCCTTACATCCTTCTTCTCCTTCTCATTGAGTATCTTCTCTTCTTGCAGTATCAGTTACCCCGATGGTAGAGGGGTCTCCATCCTCCTCTGGGACAAGGGGGCAAGCTCTGCTGACTTGTAACTCTCCTGCTCCTTCCCCTCCTCCTTCTATCATGGCCAGAGTTGTGTCGGGGTCCACACGGACTGGATCCGACCCCGTTCCTCCTCTAGCTCTATCACGGACTACTTCCTCTCTTGCTCTAGTGGGGTCTAGGGCAAAGACTCCTGTTCGACTTTCTACCGCTCCCCCCTCATGTTCAAAAATCAAGGAGATGCTTGCTCGAGCAGCTAAAGCCCGGGAATCTGGGAAGCAAGCTTAGAAAAAAGGCCGAGTTGCTGTTCCTCCTGCTGCTAAAAAGCTATATGTTGCCTCTCCTTCTGCAGCATCCTCCAAAGACCATGCTAGAAGTGCGGACAAGGGAGAAGCTGTCTTCTTTCCTACCCCTCCTGCTGATGCTCCCTTTGGATCGGGGTCAGGGGTTACTGTCTTTGACGAAGTGGTATCCCGATTTGTAGCCTCATGCCCTGGTGGAAGTTTGATGGATATGGCCAAGCTTCCTTCAAATATCCTGGTCACCAAGGGGGCATCGGTTCTAGCTGAGGTAAACTTATACTTCTTTCTCACTATTTCTTTCTTTCTTTCTTTTGGCAAAAAACTAACTTTCTTTCTTCTTGCAGGGCTTCAAGTTTGCCCTGGCCATGGAGAGACAGCTGCTGACTTTGAGAGAGGCTTACATCGGCCTCCAAGCGAAGCTGGAAGACACTCAATAGGAGCTGGTTCAGACACAGCAGAGTGTGGCCCCTTTGCTTCAATAGGCTAAGGAATTTGAAGAAGCGAGGCAGGAGGGCTTGGTGGTTATTAGGCACCTTGAGCGTTGCTTAGACACTGAAATCGTCAAGTCCTTGCACCGTAGAGAGGAGAATGAGCGCTTAAAAGTTGAGAAGAAGCTGCTGCTTGATGAGAACCAGCTTCTACGGGATGCCATAGCAGACCTGGAGGCTCAATAGGGGCCTTCATTTGAGGATGGCTATTTCACAGCCTGTTACGAAGTAGCCACAGCTTTGCCTCCTCCCTTCAACCTCGCAGCAGCCTTGAACTGGGACCAGGAACAAATAATGGCGAAGGCTGACCAGCTAGCAGGAGGGGATCAAGAAACAAAGGCTCCTCCACAAAAGGCAGCCCATCCGGGTCAAGGAGCTAGCACAGCTGTAGGGATCCAACTTGATGGCACTGAGGGAACTGCTCAAGATCCTCCTACCCTTGAAGAACAAGTGGTGGATCCCGTGTCTACCTCAGGAATAATCCTGGTGGAGGAGGATGAGGAGCCAAATAGATCTGCGGTCCCTGTAGTTGAGGATGGGTTTGCTATTGTGAAGGATGACCCAGCTAGCCACCAGGTTCCAGTTGTTGAAGGGACCCCAAAAATTGTTGAAGCTGTCAGTACCGGGGTAGAAGCAGCCGACCAAAGGGAGCTGCTGGAGGAGGAGTAGGAAGAAAACCTAACCTTTGCTCTTTTTTTTGTAAATCTTCCTTTATAATGTTTTGTAGCCTGAATGGGGGCTGGGCACCCCGCTTATTAATATAACAATTTTCATTATTTGCTTCATACTTGCGTCTTGCTTACTTTTGTACTTAGAAACTGTTATCCGAAAATCATTAATGGGATGGAATTCCAAATAACAACTTTAAAAGGACCAAGACCGAGAATGATCCTAGTCAGAGGGGTATCACGTAGTTTGATACCGACTTTGCCCCTATCAATGCAAGTATGATACGAAACACAGAAAATCAAATAAGGATGAGCTTTTATTGATTGTTACTTTGCATTACAATATACGAACTATCTCTTTTTGGGGTTACAATGGTGTATGGTGGTTTTTTCCTAAGTAATAGAGATGGTGGTGATGGCGAATTTGTGCCTGTCGATAAGTAGAATTTTACTGTAGGGTTTTTTGGAGAAGATTTTCAGTCCCCCTTTTCTTATGAATAAGTAGTTGTATATATAGGTCATGTTGCTTGCCATGCACTCCTATAATTTCGGTCTAGGGTTTGGCCAACGCAGGATCCTCTTCTTTTTTGGAGATAATCTCGGAGCTTTACGTGTAGAATCCATAGAATCTAGTCTTTCCTTCCTAGGAGGATTCGATCTCGTGATTTAAACTGTTATCTTCCTAGTAGGATTCTAACTGAGTTGACCTGCTCAAAATTTAGACTCTCTGGCGGGAAGGAGTATATCTCCTCTGTACAGCAGCGTTTTAATGGGTCTTTTTTTTTTTGGAGCTTTAGTTTCTGATGTGAGAATTTTGGTGCCTAGTATCCTTCTGCTTGGAGGGTTGGCTACACCAAAGAGTGCAAGACAGTAAGCATCCTGATGATGAAGTAAGGGGATATCTAGCCGATATCATATTGGGATGCTTTAGTGGTGCTCTGTGTCGGGGTGCTGCGGGGTTCATAGGAAGCGGTGTCGGGGTGCTACGGGGTCCATACTATAGTAGGATACTCAGTGGAACTTCGTGCCGGGGTTCATAGGAAGCCCGGTCATAGCTGGGTTAGATCCCAATGTAATCCTAGTGGGAGATCCGGCTTGCGGTCGAATTTCTGAACTAAGATGCTGGCGGGGTCCTCTAGAAGCTAGGGAGAAGCCAGACTGGACCCCGTTGGAGGGGGTGTGTACTCGGACCAATCGGAGTCCACCTTTGTCGTGGTAGCCGGATGGTGCCTGTACTCCTATATTCTCTTTGTGTTGAGGTGGAAAATTCTTCCTTGGTCCCTTGCCACTTTTGGCGGTTAACAGAAACTTTCCTTAACATATAAACTTGTTAATAGCTGGACTCCTGATGAATAACTGGACCCCGATAGGTAATTTTGACTATGACAAATCTCAGGACGTTTGGCTACCTAATCCTTCATATTCTAAAATCACAAGACTAGAGGGATTTTGGTACTTGTCATGTCCTTCTTAATTAGACTCTCACGAACGTACAATAACTTGAAGTATCGAGTGTCCTGTCGAGGTAGCCCGATACTTCAAGTAATCTGATTTGATGAACTCCTCAATCCTTCTTAACTGTCGGCCTTCTAGGAGATGAAGTGGAGTAAGGAAACAGGTACCCTGGTACTTATAACAATTTGACTTGATGAACTTCTGAGTTCCCGTTGAGTGTTGACCTTCTGTCAGGGTAGAAAGTGAAGAATTAAGAGACCATGTATCCCAATGGGGCATCCCGCTCTTACTGTAGGTCTGTCCTGGTAGGCAACTAAGGCCACTTTAGCACCAAGCTTCTTGGAAGAGGGTATTCCTCGGCCAAGGCAGCAGTAGCGCCCTGAGGCTTCTTCCTAGTCTTGAAATGGCGAAGTAAGGATCCAGGTACCCTGAGGCATCCCGATCTTACTGTAAGTCTGTCTTGGTAGGCAACTAAGGCCACTTTAGCACCAGGCTTCTCGGAGGAGGGTATTCCCCGACCAAGGCAGCAGGAGCACCCTGAGGCTTCTTCCTGGTCTTGAAATGGTGAAATGAGGATCCAGGTACCCTGAGGGAGGCAACTAAAGCCACTTTAGCACCAGGCTTCTTGGAGAAGGGTATTCCCCGACCAAGGCAGCAGAAGCGCCCTAAGGCTTCTTCCTGGTCTTGAGATGGCAAGTCAATAATGGCGAAGTACAAGTATTAAGTAGGAGATACTGGAGAATCAAGTAGGAGACTTTGAACATAGAACACAGGAGAACCATATGGGAGAAGAAACTGCTTTTATTGAATTTCTTTAATCAGTACAATATGAAATCGGGGTGAGCATTCCCGCTGATATGACCTAAATGTCTAAGGGTAGAATTTCCTGAGGTGATCGGCGTTCCAAGTGTGATCCACTGGGTATCCCTCCATGTCTTCCAGCTTATAAGCCCCACCCCGGAGCAATGCCTTAATCAAGTATGGACCTTCCCAGTTTAGAGCTAGCACCCCGTTAGACCTTCTTCATGTGTTCTGAGTTTTTGAAATTCCGGATCCTTACCTTTTTGTTGAAATGTCGGGCTATCTTGCTCTGATATATAGCCACCTTCTCAGCGACCATGCTTTGTCTTTCCTCTAGTAAGTCCAAGCTAGCTCTCAATTTAGCCTCATTGTCTTCCGGTTCATAATTTTGGACCCGGAAAGATATGAGTTTATGCTCAATAGGCAAGACCGCTTCTGTTCCAAATACTAGGGAGTAGGGAATAGGGAATAGGGAATAGGGAGTAGGGAGTAGGGAGTAGGGAGTAGGGAGTCTCTCCTGTTGCAGTCCGCCTGGTTGTTCTGTAAGCCCACAGTACATTGGGTAACTCTGCAACCCATAACCCTTTCTTCTGTTAGAGCTTCTTCTTCTTCAGGAGCTTCTTATTGTTTTTGTTGGTAGCTTCAACTAACCCATTGGTTTGAGGATAAGCCATTGATGCAAAACGAAGATTGATATTCCAGTCTTCACAGAATTTCCTGAAGTTGGCACTGTCAAACTGCTTTCCCAAGTCCGTTATGATGGCCATCGAAGTGCCAAATCGGCAGACAATGTTCTCCTTGATAAAGTTGGTGGTTTTTTCTTCAGTTATCCGGGTGAGGGCCTTGGCTTCTACCCACCGAGTAAAATAATCTATTGCCACCACTGCATGTTTGGATTGGCCGGGTGCAGTGGGAAGCGGCTCGATCAGGTCTAGTCCCCAGATCTCAAAGGGGTAAGTAGTACTGATAGATGAGAGCTTTTCTAGTGGGAGATGATGGAGGTTTGCTGTTTTCTGACAAGCTTCGTAGGATCGCGCAAACTGCCTTGCATCCTGGTGTATAATCGACCAGTAGTAGCCCATCCTGATTACCTAGTAAGCCAAAGTTTCCCCTGATACATGGTTACCACAGTCCCCTGAGTGTACCTCGTTGAGCGCCCAGCGCGCATCATCGGGATGGAGACATCTGAGTAGAGGGAGAGATTTCCCTTTACGGTATAGGTACCCTTCTACCATGCAGTACCAAGTAGTTATCCTCTTAAGCCGTCGGGCTTGATCCGGATCTGTAGGGAGAGTGTCACTTTGGAGATAATTTGCTATTGGATCCATCCAACATGGGGGACGGCTCACGGGAAAGACTTCTGCATCCTTAGAGAAGGGAACCAATTGGAGGGGTACTCCTTTTGGCAAAGCATGTCCTTCTCCTGTGGCAATCTTAGCCAGGACATCTACACGATGGTTCCTCTCTCTAAGAACTTGTTCTATCCTTACACCTTTAAACTTCTTCATAGCTTTCTGAACTTTCGCCAGATATGCCACCATGTTGTCACCTTTTGCTTGGTACACACCTATCACCTGATTGACCACTAATTGGGAGTCGCTCTTGATCAGAAGGTACTCAGCCTCCAAAGCTCCTGCTACTTTCATTCCTGCTAGTAGAGCTTCATACTCTGCTTCGTTGTTGGTAGTTCTGAATTCAAACCTGAAACAATGACTACACTCAGCTCCTGCGGGGTCGATCAGGACAATCCCGGCTCCGCATCCCGACTAGTTTGAAGTTCCATCCATGTAAAGAATCCAAATCTTGCTATCTTCAGGCCATCCCAGATTGGTTTGATCCGGATCTAGGTCTATTGATTTGCCCTGGTTTGGAATCGAGCTAAATTCCACTATGAAGTCAGCCAAGGCTTAGGCTTTGATCATAGTCCTTGCCTTGTATCTGATGTCGAACTGGGCGAGCTCTAGGGCCCATAGAACCAATCTAATCGACACATCCGGCCTCTGGAGGAATTGTCTCAATGGTTGATCAATGACAACCGCAATGGTATGAGCTTGAAAATAAGGCCGGAGCTTTCTGGATGTAGTTACCAATGCGTAGGCAAGCTTCTCTAAGAGGGTGTAGTTTTTCTCGGACTTAGTGAAAGCCCGGCTCACGTAGTAAACTGGTATTTGCACCCTGTCACTGCATTCTTTTACCAAGGCTCCACTAGTAGCAACTTCAGAAACTGCTAGATAGAGTAGGAGTTCTTCACCCGAGGTTGGTTTTACCAACAATGGCGGTCTTGACAAGTACTCTTTTAAAGCTTGAAAAGCTTGCTCGCCTTGTTCATCCCACTTCATCTTCTTTCTCTGCTTGATGATCTTGAAAAACGAGAGACATTTATCTGTGGAGTGAGATATGAACCGGTTTAGGGCTGCTATCCGTCCGGTTAATCCTTGTGCCTGCTTGAGAGTTGTAGGGGACTCGAGGTCTAGGATTGCTTTGATCTTCTCGGGATTAGCCTCGATTCCCCTTTCATGCGCCATGAATCCCAAGAATTTACCTGCTGCTACCCCGAATGCACACTTAGCGGGTTCAACCTCATCTGATTCTGCCTTATTACCTGGAAGGTCTTGCGTAAGTCCCCTGTATGTTGTCCTGCTTTTGGAGATTTTGTGATCATGTCATCTATGTACACCTATATAGATCTTCATATCTACTCCTTGAACAGCTTGTTCACTATACGCTGGTAGGTGGCACCTGTATTTTTGAGTCTGTATGGCATTACCTTATAGCAGTAGAGGCCTTGTCCGGTGATGAAGCTAATCTTGTCCTGATCTGAAGGATGCATCATGATTTGATTGTACCCCGAGAAAGCATCCATGAAGCTTAGGAGCCTGCTTCCTACAGTGGAGTCAATGAGCTGGTCTATTTTAGGTAGGGGAAACTATCTTTGGGACAAGCCCGGTTGAGATCGGTGTAATCCACACACATTCGCCACTTCCCGTTATACTTGGTTACCATAACCACATTGGCGATCCACTCGGGGTACCGGGACTCCCTGATGAATCCGACCTTCAGGAGCTTGTCAACCTCTTCTTGGACCACGGCGTTCCGTTCAGCATCGAAGTGTCTTCTTTTCTGCTTAACTGGCTTGAAAATTGCATCCACTGCCAACCTGTGGGTAGCCAAGCCTAGAGGAATGCCAGGCATCTCCCCATGGCTCCAAGCAAAGATGTTGTTGTACTCTCTGAGGATTTCTACCAAATCCTTCTTGATTTCGAGGTCCAGACCTCCTCCCACTTTTACTATCTTTGTTGGATCTTCGCTCTGGATCAGAACCTCCTCTAACTGCTCTACGGGGTGCCCACTAGTCCAACCACGCTTTTCTTCTTCTGGCTCCTCCACGATTATGTATGGCACCTCTCCTTCTTCCAAGACATAATCATCCCGCTCTATCGCTCTCTGACCTGGGTCGCTGGTCACCTGTGTGCATTGTTTAGCTAATGCAGCGGGGTTGGTGGACACCGTGTAACAATTACGAGCTGCCTGCTGGTCTCCTCTTACTTCTCCTACTCCTGTTCCCACCGGAAACTTCAACACATTGTGGTAAATGGACAGCACCCCCTTGATCCCTGATAAGAAAAGCCTGCCCAATATCGCATTGTATGCAGACGGGGTGTCTACTACGATGAATTCTGTCATTATGTTCTGTTGTAGGGGAGTTTCTCCAACTATCACCGGCAGAATCTTTGTCCCCATCGGCATCACTGAGTCTCCTGTGAATCCATACAGAAGGGAGGTGCAACTGTTGTAGCAAAAGTTTTTCAGATTGAGCTACTCATGAGCTCCCTTGAATAGAATATCCACACTGCTCCCCGTATCAATCAGGACACGGTGTACTAGGCAGTTGGTGATCTGTACTGTAATCACCATGGGATCATCATGTGGCTGAACTGTATTATAGACGTCCTCCTCTGTGAAGATGATTTTGGTGGAGCGGGATAGATCCCAAGATCCACTACTAACTTTGAGTATCTCGTGGTCAGTATTAAACCTGGGAATCTTCCTTACGTGATTCTTTCTCGAATTATTAGAGGTTCCAGCTAAAGTAGGTCCTCCACTGATGGTGTGGATCACTTGGATTTGCTGCATCAGATCCTTCTCCCCATCTCTCTTTCTTTCCGCTGCCTCCTGCATCCCACTTTGAACCTATTTCCCTTCTTTGATGCTGTCCCGTACCTGCTGCAAAAATTCGGTTAAAAGACCTCCCCTTACCAATCCTTCAATCTGATTGCGGAGGCTGTAGCACTCTGAGGTGTTATGCCTTATATCCTCGTGGAAGTCACAATACTTGTATTGATTCCTCCTGTCAACCTGGATTTTCATGGGACCCGGCTTTCTAAGTAGACCCTTATCCCGAATGGCAAGATAAATAGTTTCTCGAGAAGCATTGAGAGGGGTGTAGTGATTATACCCTTCTTCCTCTCTTGCCACCCTAGATACTTCCTTCAGGGGAATCTCTCTGGGAGGTGATCTCTTGACCGGATACCTTTCCTGGTACGAAGGAATATGAGGCGGCCTGTAAGTAGACCAGTTCAGAGGCTGATTCTGAAACCTTCTAGAGGGTGCGGGCTTCTGAGCTTCATTTTTATGGCGTGGCGCTAATCGGGCTTCATCATGCTCGATCTTGATCCGGAGTTGTTCCTCAATGTCTACCTGTTCCAGAGCCCGGTTATAGGCTTCCTGGTACGTTTCCGGAGGATGCTTGGCAAAAGAACGAAACAGTCTGCCAGCCCATAAGTTCCTCTAGAAGTTGGCTAGTGTTTCCTTCTCGTTGAATACACCCATCTGGACGACCTCTTTATGGAATTTCTCCACATAAGATCTCAGAGTTTCACCCCACTCTTAAACCACGTATTGCAGCAAGATAGGATCCTTGGGACAGGGTTTGATTCCCTGAAACTGTGCACAGAAAGCTTTGTTGAGTTTAGAAAAAGAATCGACACTACCTGGTGGTAACTTTTTTAACCATGTTTTGGCACAGTCAGTCAAGGTTGAAGGAAACATTCTGCACATAGTTAACCTAGTCGCACTTTGAACCTCCATCTGGTGGACAAAGCTTTCCAAATGGCTGACAGGGTCCTCTGTTCCGGAATACTTCTCTGAAGGCATCCTGAACTTGGGGGGCAACCCTACCTCTCTGACTCTTTTGGAGAAAGGTGCATTCATCTCACCTAAGGGGTTCTTCTGGATTCCTTGATGTTTTCCCTTTTTTAACTGCTCCAACTCCTTCGCCATCCTTGTCATCTGATCCTCCAGTCACTGAGACTTTTTGGTTCCGGATCGGGCTACTGAAACCTCTCCATCCGAAGACTCTGAATCAATGACTACCTCCTTTCGCTTAGCTCTTTGATGCTTTTCTTTGGAGCTCCTTCGGGATTTGGCGCTTCCTTCCGAATCGAGCCTTTGCCCTTGGTTTCGGTAGGGACTGAACCCTCCTAGAAGGAACCTCAATTGCGGACTTCACTAGTCTGGGTCTGAGTTCTGCCTGTTGGACTGGGAGAGGTGGACCCAATCGGTTGAAAACTGGTACCCGGACACTTGGGCCAACATCTCCTGGGATCCCGGCTGCTTTAAAAGGGATCCCCTAGGCTATCATCCGGAGTCAGATAGCTTCTACATATGCTGCAGCGTGCTGTTCTAAGACATCTCGGTTGACTTTCGGCCTAGCGAGGTCTTGAGGGACAGGGCCTGCAACCGGCGGGGGCACGAGTGAAACATTCTCATTCCTGGTGCCCTTACCCCGCCTCTGAGCTTTTTTAGTGGAAGCAAGGGACTGGAGTCCTGATGGCTCGGGATGACCCTGGGAGGATCGGAGTCTCATTCTGAATATCAGTGGCTAAGGAAATAGGCTGTTTTGAATAATGGTTGGGATTGATTCCTATAAACGGCGCCAAAAGTGTTATCAGGAAATCGTTAATGGGATGAAATTCCAAATAACAATTTTAAAAGGACCATGATCGAGATTGATCCTGGTCGGAGGGGTATCACGTAGTTTGATACCGACTTTGTCCCTGTCAATGCAAGTACGATATGGAACGCAGGAATCAAATAAGAATGAGCTTTTGTTGATCGTTACTTTGCATTACAGATATACGAACTATGTTTTTTAGGGGTTAACAACAAAGTATGAAGATTTGGTGAATAATGGAGACGGTAGTGACGGTGATCTCGTACATGTCGATAAGTAGAACTTGATCGTAGGGTTGCTGGTCCTGATTTTCCGTCCCTTTTTTGATGAATAAGTAGTTGTATATATAGGTCCTGTTGCTTGCCATGCACTCTTATAATTTCGGTCTAGGGTTTGGCCAATGTAGGATCCTCTCATTTTTAGGAGATAATCTCGGAGTTTTACGTGTAGAATCTAGTCTTTCCTTCCTAGGAGGAGTCAATCTCGTGGTCAAATTGTTACCTTCCTAGTAGGATTCTTATTGTGTTGACCTGCTCAAAATAGGACTCTTTGGCGGGAAGGAGTATATCTCTATACGGCAGCGTTTTAATGGGTCTTTTATGGAACTTTTAGTTTCTGATATGAGAATCTTGCTGCCTGGTATCTTTCTGCTTAGCGGGCTGACTATATCAGGAAGTGCAAGCTAGTAAGCATCCTGCTGTTGAGGTAGGGGGGTGTCTAGCTGGTATTATAGCGGGATGCTTAGTGGAACTCCATGTCAAGGTGCTGCGGGGTTTATAGAAGACCAGGGTGTGACGATTTTGGACCCCTCTGCAAGTTCTAATGTGTACTCCAGCTCGGGACGCTGTTTATGAACCAAGATGTTGGCGGGGTCCTTAAGAAGCTGGGGGAAGGCTGGATCGGACCCCGCTGGAGGGGGTGTGCACTCGGATTAGTCAGAGTTCGCCTTTGTCGGGGTAGCCGGAGGATGTCTGTTCACTTATACTTTCCTTGTGTTGAGGTGAAAAATTCTTCCTTGGTCCTTCGCCAATTTTGGCGGTTAACAATATATATAAATATATATAACATAATTTCATATGAAATATTAATGAAAAAATATATTCAGGGTTTTTTTTTTATGTATTTATTAATTTTATGTGGGAATATTTTAGTAAACACATCATTAGTATTAAAAAAACTCAAGTTATTAAGTCAGTGACAATAATAAATAAAAATTCCCCTCTATTGACCTAATAATTCCCTATATTTAAAATTTGTTTAATAATTTATTTACATCCTTTACCAAAATTAATTTAATTTAATAATACTTCTTCAAAGTGAATTCTAATCAAACCACACATCCACAAACAATTAACATCGATCTTTACTTGAAAAAGCTTCTTTCTTTTTTTTTAACCATAAAAGTTATATGCTGTGTTTTAACCGACAACCTTTATTACGGGAAAATCTGAGAAGGACATCATGCATCTTCAAGCAGTTTCTTATTTAGAATTTGAAATTACTTTCTATATATACACTACAAGAAAAACCATATTTATTGACAGTTTTTTAATGACAATTTTATAAAATGTCAACAATTGTTGACATTTTATAAAATTGTCATTAAAAAACTGTCAATAAATAATAGTTGACAATTTTTTAATGACAGTTTTACAAAACTGTCAACAAACTTATAATAGTTGAAAGTTTTGTAAAATTATCATTAAAAAACTGTCAACTATTTTCAAAATTTTTATTTATCTTTAATAATTTTTTTTTAACTTTCACTTCCTATTTTCAACATCAAACAAAATCTCGATATGGATTTATTTTACAATAAGATATCGGTTTTTGGGCAAACTGATATTAGATAAGTAAAATTTTAAATTTTAAATCATTTATTTTTAAAAAATTCAAAATTTTTTTTTTTTTAAATGTTTATTTATTTTGCACTCTCTTGTTTCATACTAAGAGACACGTTAATAATTCAATTACTCATATAAATTAGTAATCTAAGTCTTACATTTGTTCATTAAATTGTGAGATGCATGTTGAGAAATATCTTCCCTGTAGTGAGAATTGTATTCCAAATCATGCTTATTACAATTGATGTCATAAGTCTCCTATAGGCCATGTTTGGTTGGATGGAATGTAATGGAAAGGAAAGAAAGGAAAGAAAGTCATTCCATTCGTTTGGTTTGTTAAAATGAAATAGAATGGGGTTTCCATCATTTTGGTGGAATGGGCATTCCATCAAAAAACCAATGGAATGCCCATTCTATTCTAAACAAAAATTTATATTTCATGAATACCCTCATATGACTCAACTCCATTCCAAAAATACCCTCCTTTCCAAAAATAATATATTATTATTATATATTATATTAATGATATATATTTTATATAATATATACCGATATATAAACATATATAATATAATATATATATATATATTATATATTATATTATTATATATATTATATATATTATATAAATTATACTATTATATATATATATATTAAATACTATATATTATATTATTATACATTATATATATTTATATTTATATTTATATTTATATTATTATACTAAATAATGTATAATTATATATATAATATACTTTTATATTTTATTATTATATTTTGGATATATGATATATTACTATATTATATAATATATGATATTTATATTATATAATATATAATAATATTAATATATATTATTATACTAAATAATGTATAATTATATATATAATATACTTTTATATTTTATTATTATATTTTGGATATATGATATATTATTATATTATATAATATATGATATTTATATTATATAATATATAATAATATTAATATATATTATTATGTAATATATATATTATTATAATATATATGTACATATATAATATGTTATATATTATAATAATATATATAATATTATATATACTTTTATGTTTTTTAATTATTATTATCCATAATATATCATGTTATTATGAATGTTTTATAATTAAGGGTATTTTGGTCAAAATACAGTTAACTTTATTCCATTCCATTGTTAACCAAACAAAGTAATACTGATTCAGAGACTAATTATAAAGTTTCAACCAAACAAAAAACTTAAGGCCAGTTTGGTATTGCTGTAACTTTTATAATAATCACTATTAGTTGTGCTGAAAGAATAATTAGGTGTGAAGTTAATCAACAGATGTTTGGTTAATTGTATTTTTAAAACTACTGTATAGCTCAAAAGCAGTATACATATGTTTGGTAATTTTATTACAAAAGTGCTGAAATTAGTCACAATGACTAAAATATACATGAGTTTAGGATCCTATTTTATTTATTTATAATATTTAAATTGGGAAAAAAAAAATTCATAAGAACAATAAAAAGATTTTAAAGGATTTTATGAATCAAATCAATATTTAAATAAAATATTTAAGTTTGAGATGAAATAAGGTATATAAATGATTTTAACTTGATTTCATAAGGATAATAATGATATTTTAAAACATGCATTAAATGCCGGAATAAATTATTTCATAATCACTTTCAAAAAGTAACCCTCTACTTACTTCTCAAAATCACTGTCAAAACTTGCCAGATTATCAATTAATCACTTTTGGAAGTTTTACCAAACATCATTTTATGTTAAAATTATAAAAATAATCTGATTTTAACTTTTTAAAAGCAATACCAAACTGGCCCTTAGTTTTCCTTCCATTCTCATTATCATTCCGATTACCATTTCACCATGTAACTAAACGTGACCATAGAGTATAGACCAATAACTCGGCTATATATATTTTTAAAAATATAATTTTATTAAAAGTTTCAATAAATAATTTTTAATATATGTTTGTCGTAGAAATTAGAATTTTGATTAGTTGAATAAATTTAAATTTATCTAACAATTTATTTATTTTATTTTTAACAACTTATAGGTTATATATAAATATTGTTCAATTATTAACAAATCAAATCTTGTAGCTAAGTGGTAAATGCTTACAACTTTTGACTTGAGTTTTCAAGTTCAATTCCTAATAATAACAATTAAGTGTCGTTATTATCAAAAGTCGGCGACAGTAGTTGCTAGAATGACGGCAGCAGTGGTGTATAAAAAATGTTAATGATATATTGACAGTTTTTAACTGTCAATAAATGTAATATTTTTCTTTTCATTGTTATTAAGATTTTATCAAATTTCGATTTGGTTGTATTGAACAAAAAATTAAATTCAGGTTGAAGCATCTACAGAGATGGAGAGGGTATTGTATTGTATTGTTTTTTTTTTTTTTTTTTTTTTTTTCCTCTCTGTTAATTTTTTCCAATGAAAAAAAAAATCTATGAGGGGATGCCATGAACCTGGAGGTGAGTAAAATATATGAAGAAAAACAAAATCTGCGAATAAGTGCCCACTATGTGGGGTGCGTTATATATGTGGAAAGTGGGTAACGAAATGAAGGGATAAATAATCTATGAAGGGAGATGAGTAAAATATGTGGGGTGCATTAATTTTAGAAAGAAATTAAAAAGGGCAATTGTAGAAATAAATAAATAAAATTACTTAAATCTTTTAAGTTTTGAAAATGAGATATTATTAGATGATTTTTTTTTCTTTTTTTTGAAATATTAAAAAAAAAAAATCAATTCAAGTATATTGGAGTGAGGGAGAACTCAAACTCACGATCTCGTAGTGTAGGTGTCAGAGTTTAACCACTTGACTAAACCCATCTTATCAATTATTAGATGATTAATATGGTGACGATATATAGCAACACTAAAAAATTAAAGGTCAAATGGTGCTAGTTAGTGTGATTAGATTCATTTTCTCATTATTATATTTTATTTATTAATAATTTTTCGTATAATGTCAAGTTGAGTAAAAAATAAATAAATAAAAATAAGGAAGACAGCGATTTAAACACGATGAATTGATGATATGTTGCATTATTATTATTATTTATTTGGTTTTTTGGTTTCAAACCATTGAAGACTTAAGACCTTGAATTAAGTTGTGAAAATTTTAAGTCATAACTATATATATATATAGTTTTTCGTCCTGACAATAAATATATCAGAATGAAGAATATGGAACATAGATTATGGAGAAGTTTTGACAAGTGTATACACTTTGAGTCAAAGTATATAAATCTAGTGGTCCACATTCTTCGTCCCGATATATTTATTGTCAGGACAAACTAACAATAGAATATATATATAGTAATGCTAGATGTCCCATTTTTTTTTTAAATATAACTTAAATTTGCGATTTAAAATTTTGAATTCAACATCTCAATAATAATAATTATAAATACATTCAAATCTGAATCATTTAATTAAGAACGTATGAGTGATTGAGATGATGTTAAAGTCAAAATTTTAAGTTACAAATTAAAATTTAATTTGATTACTTTCCACGATGCAACATTGTACTATGGTTTTTCTACCTGTGAACTTATCTCTTAATTATGTTAAACTTATTCATGAACTAACTTGCATGCATATCGAATGTCATTATAATTGAAAGGCTCTTGGTTTAATTTTAAATCTGTTTGAGACGAGATGAGATTGGTTCGGTGATAAATCCCTCACACCTGTACTATGAGGTTGTGGGTTCGAGATCTGTTTGAGAAAAAAAAAAAAGTGTCACTTTTGGACAGCTATCATTTTGCAATGTTGCATGCACCTGAATACCTGATCTATCGCTATATTTTAATAACATTTATATCTTATATTAATTTTACATGATCAATCGCAAATTAGATCTTATTTTATATTAAAAAAAAAAAAAAAAAAAAAACATTTAGACAAGATAAGTTGACCCAGCAATTTGCCCCTCAGGCCTCACATCTACACTATGGGTTTGAGTCGGTCCCTTTCTACTCCATAATTATTGTAATATTTCAATAATAATAATAATAGTGGAAATTACTCAGAATGACCACAAAGATTATGGGAAATTCTTTTTTAACCACAAACGAACTTTTATTTGTTTATAACCACTTTTTTGAGAAATTACAAGAAAGTCCTTATATAAAAACCCCCAAATTAGCTCTCTCTCTCTCTCTCCTTTCTCTTTTTTTCTTTCTCTCTCTTCTGGTCTCTCTCTCCCCGACTACTCTCTCTCTCTCCCCGATCTCTCTCGCCAACGGGCTTTGGAGGTCGCCGAGCGCCGGCGACCTCCTGGGCTTCGCGGCGACCTCATCTTTCCCTCCCAGCTCTCTCTCTCTCTCTCTCGCTCGCTGGCTGTTGGCCGTCGCTGATTTAGCGACTGGGCGTGGTGGACAGGCGACAGGCGACCAGGCGTGGGCACCGGCGACCTCCTCGCCGTCCGCTGCTGCTTCCCCGGCGACGAAATCAAACCCCCTTCGCCGGCGAGGTGATCTGTAGAAAAGGGAAACCAAAAAAAAAAAAAAAAAAAACCCTAATGTTTGAGAAAGAAGAAGAAATGTAAAATTTCAATTTAGTCCAAATTTCAAGTTTTGATATTTTAATTTATGCCTAATTTCAAGTTTTGATATTTAAATTTAGGTCTGATTTCAAGTTTGAACATTTCAATTTACCCATGATTTCAAGTTTGCTTCGAGATTTAAAATAAAACGATTTTCAGGGGTACTCTGGTAATTTATGGACATACACTGAAAGTTTTTTTAAAAAGTGGTTATTAACAATTAAAGTGTCAAAAGTGGTTATTAAGGAAAGTTTAATGCTTCCTATGGTTACTATTGCATTTCTCTCATAATAGAAATAATAATAATAATAATAATAATAAAATTTCACCCCTTAAATGTTGTTAGATGTATTAACATTTGTTCAAATAATTAAAAAATAAGGTTGGCTTAGGTATGCCCCTCACATCTGCACCAAGAGGTTGTGGGCAGAGACGGACCTAGAAAATATTTGTTTTATGGGCTAAACTATATGTATATCGTGCGAGATTTCAAATAAACATTGGTATCTATTGGATTAACACTAATCTCTATTAAATTAACACCGATATCTATTGTGTATCTTGCATGAAATTTTTTTTTATTTTTTTAATTAAGTGATTCTTATTGAAAGTATGTGTTTATTTTTTAATAATAAGATGACATACACCAATTCAATGATGGACTGCTCAGTAAAATGAAATACATTGTAAAGTTGATGCAAAACGGTTATTTAAATTCGTAAATGAGTTATTCTTTAAAATATTACTATATACAACAAATATTATAATAAAAGACATTTACATTTCACTAAACTTTGAAAAAAAAATAGTTAAGCATTCAACACACTCAAACGGTCAAACCCATAAATTAGAAGTAATATAAGGTTCTATCTCTTACACCTGCTGACCTGCACCACCCAAAATAATAGAGAGTGTTTTATTCCTGAAATTAGCATTTCATTTTTTTTCTTTCCAAAAAGCTGACATGGACTATAGCCCGGATCAATCCTCCTTTTGTCCGTCCATTATCATGGGTTCCAGTATTTCCTGTTTTAAAACCCCGAATTATTGTAATATTTCTATAATATATATATATATATAATTAAAAAGACAATTGCTAATTAGGCATTTCACTATAATCTGAAACAATACAATATCATCAATTAAAGTTTTTTTTTTTTAATATCTATTAATTCGTGACTAGGTATTTCTTTTAAAAGCTTTCATTATTTGTAGGATTCGAGCCGCTGACCTAGGAGTCATTTGCTCAAACCCTAAGCTCGTCCATCTGCCAGCTGAACTATGCGCCTGTTAGCAATTAAAGATATAAGTTGATTGTTGAATTAGATGATAATAAATTAATAATATTATGAATTTCTTTGCTTTAAACTCCTTTTTTTTTTTTTTTTTTTTTTGGTTGAAATCAATTCGTCTTATTAAATCAAACTATTGATTCTAAAAGAAAAAGTGAAAATTGGGTTTTCTGATGAAAGCAGAAGAGAAAAGACTTGTAACGAAAAGATTAAAGAAAGTGATTTATTGACAAAATTTTACTATATAGAATAAAACCCCTACCTTTCTACACCTCTTTATGTAGTTGTGACTTGTGAGATCGAAAAGTTAAAAGAAATACTACTGTTTGTGCTCTACTTATAATATAAAAGAATCTCAAACTCGTATTTAAATGAGACTATAATCTTTTTATATATAAATCAAAATCCTAACACATATTTTAAATAATTGAATCAATCTTATTTTACATATATTTTTTAAAAAAATAAAACTTCTCAAAAAAGGAAAAGACTGTTATCTTTTTATTTTTTTACATATAAATTAAAATCCTAACACATTTTTAAATCATTGAACAAATCTTTTTGTTTATATATATATATACTGATTTATTTATAAAACAATTCCTATTTATGATTTATTTTATTTTTTTTTAAAAAGTAAAACAAAGATTGAATTTTTTTTTTTTTTTTTTTTAAAAAAAGAAAAAACTTTTTAAAACCTACTTTATCTTTTCGAAGGCTACATGCTTAAATGATGAAAAACTGAAATGTCAATGTAAGAGGAGGCAATAAAACCTTGCATATGGTTGGCATAAATAATGCATTAATTAATTTATAAGTAGGTGGACCTCTTTCTCTTTATTTTTTCTTGTCCTTTCAAACCCTCACTTTTTAAATGAAAGGTCCATTTCTCTATTGTAAACTGCTCATTCATACCACATTATTTCAAATACGCATGGCATCTATAATATTCTCAACTATATTCTTTATTTAAACTATTTCCCAATTTGGCTGGGCCCAAAAAAAAAAAAAAAAAAAAAAAAAAAAAAACGCTATTTTAATTTAGTGATTTTTTAAGTTCGCGTCGTCATTACTGTAACCGTATATTAAAAAAATTATTTAATATTATTGTCCGATATGATTTATTAGTGTTAAGATCACTCATTCAGTCTAACAATATACAATATTTAAATGGTCGCCACCACATATAATATTTTAATGAGCTAAAATCTACTATTATGTCTCTCAATCTCATAAACTAAAATTTATGTAATTGGACTACCAGGACCTACCTAGATCAAACAATATATGTTCGTTTTGGATATCTACTTCCATAACGAAAGATAATTATTCTCATAATTTAGGAAGAAAAATACATGTAGTGAGATTTGAACCCCTCACCACATATATGGAAGGGAGGTGCAATAATTATTATTATTATTATTATTATTATTATTTTTGAAATATAAAGAAGTGACCTTAATAGATAGATAAAAAGTGTGGCCTTCGATGGGACCTACATCTTATGAGTTATGAGATGGTTAAATAGAATACGTTAACTAATTACCGTACCGGGCGCGTGCAAAATCGCGTGTCGTGGCCTGGAGTTCAACATTCAACAATCAACACCCACTAGAGTCTAGAAAAGAAAAAAGAAAGCACTTCCCCGATAACGTGCTTTTGGCTTTGCTTTGCCCCACACTTCCAGTAACCACTTTTGCTTCTTCCAGCTTTGTTGACCTAACATTATCTACAGAAAATCTTTTATGGGATCATCTTATTGGAATTTGGAACCCTTCAATTACGACTTACAACTTATTACTTTGGGTGCGGATATTACAAAAGCATCCCTAAAGCATCTCCAATACTATTATGCATTTAGAGAAAATAGAGTACTTCATGAGATAGATATTTAAAAGATAGAAAAACTCTTTCCAAAGTTATTATCTAAGTCGAATATGGAGATGACGTGGCAAAAAAAAAGTTAAAGAATATAGAGTTAAGTTTCTAATTCTAGAAACTCTCCTAGAAATGCTGATTAAAATTTCTAACTTTTTTCACTATTAAAAATAAAACTCATTTAATTGTAAAATAAAAGAGGAGAGAGAGTGAAAAATTGTTTTATTATGATTAGTCATAAAATGGATGCATATTTGACTTTAAATAATTACATTGGAGATGTGAATATGCATATATATATATATATTTAAAAAAGTGGGCCTATAATAAATAGAAATGCCAATGTAGCACTATTTAGAAATTCAAAAATGTATATTTGCATTGGATATGCTCTTATTGAAATGAATATATATTCATTCCAATATATTTTATTTATAATTCCTCTAAATTTATTAATATACTAAATTTTTATATATATATATATATAAAGACATTATTTTTGGAATCAAATCATCTTCTAATGATGATCCAATTTACTTTTGGAAATATCTCGAATGTATGAGACTTATGAAAAAGAAAATGTAGAACTGGATTAATATAGTGTCAAGAGATTTTCAATATGAAATTTTTTTATATATACGACAATCTTACAATCTTAAAAATAAAATAAAATAAAAACCCATTGATATGTGTGGCTATCCTTAAAAAAAATAAATATATATATTTTTTATAGAAAGAGTTCATAAAAAAAAAAATAAAAAAAAAAAAAAAGGGTAAAATTATACTTAATTCTGTATGATTAGAGTCCTCTGAAAATTCTTTTTCCATTATCTTGTAATAGGATAATCATATGAAGATAAGAAAGTTTGATACTTTAAATAAAATTAGAGTTTAATTAGGGTTTATCATAAGTTTTTTTTTTTTAATATAAATATATAGTTGAAGAAATGAGTGTAATTAATGAATGTTCATAGTATTTATTTTATTTTTAATTAAAGTAATTTGTCCTTATTTGTAAATTTTATGGAGACATTTTTGTAATTAAATTTAAAAAATATGGATGTACTAATTAGTTTTATAAAATTAGTTTTATGAAACGATGCTATGACGCATTTGCTAATAGGAATCCTAATGAGGGAAAATTAACTTTTATTTATTTATTTATTACAATAATTCGAGGTTTAAATCCCAATGGGTGGTGTCACTGGTCACTTGGATGAGCCGTAAACTCAGACGTTCTGGGTTCGATCTCTGGCAGCCACGTTTCTCTTGGGGTCACTGGAGGTTTACCCGGCTATTAACTTCAGGGCTTCGTGGGATTAGTCGAGGTGTGCGCAAGCTGACCCGGACACTCATGGATACCAAAAAAATCTGCTCTTAACTTCAGGGTCTCGTGAGATTAGTCGAGGTGCGCGCAAACTAGCTCAGACACCCACAGATACCAAAAAATTAATAATTCAGGGTTTACAAAGAGGCAGAAACTTGAACTCACAATCTTATAGTGTAGGTACAAGAGGCTTCCCACTAGATCAACCTCATCTTATAATGTGTAATTGTGTTTAATAACATTGTTTAGGAATCAGATTATGTAGATTCTATACGGACATCAAGAATTAAGTTTTTGCTAGAACAAGTGGATTTGATTCCTTTTCATTTCAGTTGGGCGCATGAAATATTTCTATACACACGTGACACGAAACAACAAGCCATCACTGACACGTCATCAAATTATTTCCATATCAGCCACATACCAATGTGGACCCCATTTCAACCAACTATTATGTAATCCCCACTCATCAGACCGATACCACCTTGTACAAAGAAGAAAAAAAAGCCTCCTATATCTATACATACGACACGTGTCACTCCGTTACATGCTTCGTCAATCGTCATATATAGTCGCCGTCAGGCGACACATCTCTCCCACTCGACAAGACGACAACAACTCTCTAGTCTTTATAATACAGTCATTCTAACGTTCAAAAAAAATTTAGATTCCATTTTAGAAATTTTTTTTGACACGTCACTCTCTCTGACTTTCACGCGCGACCATTCCCGTACACGCGCCGCCGTGTAGCTAAGATATTATTATATTTTCGGGCTTTTAAATTTCTGGTAAGATCTGGAGGAGAGGCTGCTGGATATATGAGTGAGAGTTATGTGACGTGAAGGAGATCATGGGAGGAGTAACCTCAACGATCGCTGCGAAATTCGCTTTCTTCCCGCCGAATCCGCCGTCGTATAAAGTGGTAGCAGACGACTTGTGCGGAGGTAGGCTTTACATTCCGGAGGTGCCGAGGAGGGACGACGTCGACGTTTTGAAGCTCCGGACTCGCCGCGGCAACGAAATCGTGGCCGTCCATATAAAGCATCCGAAATCGACGGTGACACTTTTGTATTCTCATGGAAATGCAGCTGATTTGGGTCAGATGTTCGAGCTTTTTGTCGAATTAAGTAATCGCCTTCGCGTCAATTTCATGGGGTATCTTAAATTTCTTTCTTCTTCTGGGTTTGCAATAAAAATTAACAATTGTGCATTTATTAAATTTGTAGAATCAGATATTTGTTGCTTAATTTAGTGGACTGTTCTTTAAAGCTATTTTTTTTTTTCCTGTTTCGTCGTGGGGTGATAAATTTAATGTTTTTGCAAAACTATTTATGCTTTTCGATCAAAGTCTTTGATTTCCATGTCTGAGTTACTTAGAATATTCGTTTAAAGTCTTTAAAAACTTTAAGGCCGATGACGAATGCTAAAATTCGTGGAAGTGGTACTAGAAATGAAAGTTAGCATATTTGATTGTGAGAGATTGTTTGTTTTTTGGTGAATTTATTCTAGCGCTTACTCAGGAGCCATATTTGATTGATGTTGGAATCTGGGTTTGGCCATTGTTGAAAAGTCTTCTGGAAGGTAGACTTGGCATGTGATTAGGTTGTTGAAGATCTTTATTCACATAAAGAGCAAAGAGATGCCAAATTCGGAATCTTATTCTTTCTCTCGAGTTTTCCTTTTAGTGCTTACTAGCCAAAAGGCACATTCTTTTTCTGTGAAAAAAATTAAAAAAAAAAAAAAAAACAAAAACAAGAGAAGTAATAGAGAGATTCGGTGGAATCTTGTGGGGGAGGAAATGCAGATGCTAGTTGATAGGATGGAGTTTGATATGTGTTGGGGGTTAAGTTTACCATAATTTCTCAGCTTGTTAACTTCGTCCTCTCAATTTTTCATACTTGTGGGTATTTAGTGAATATATATGATGAGGTTCTCCATCGAAACCTCTGGAGGATTTTCATTATTTCTATTAGAGCTTAGAATGAAAAGATGAAAACTGTTTGATCTAATAGAATACAGAGAATGACTTAAGGACTTATTTTCAGAGGCAGATGTGAAACGCCGGAAAAGTACTTATTTTGAATTTTTTAAGGCAGAAGTATCTATAAGGTCAGCATTTCAGAACTGATGACTGTAATAAAGAAAAGACACTTTTGTGGCTTTGTAGTAGGGTAAACATTACAAATAGTCTGAGTTTATTGTTGACCATTTTTTCTTGTATTCTTTCCGCTGAAACTGTTTTTCTCTTGAGCAATATCACCGCCCCACATGTCCTAGTGAAAGTTTGTGGGGGAATTTCTTTAAATAATGAAATGCTTCTGTGTATTTTGATGAATTTTATAACAGAGAACTTGATTTTATTATATACTCTGAATCCTTGTTAACATAGTTTTATAAAATGTTTAGTTCCACAACCATTTCCTCATGAGAGATTCTTGTTTCTAATTTGCTTGCCTTTCATGTTCTGTTTCATCAATAGTTTGTCAACTACCTAGTATGTGCTGAACAATTAACTTATATGGAACTTCATTAGATACCAAAATAATGATGGTTCTATCTATTTCATAGAAGATTTTGGCCTTATTTCTGTTACCTATGTATACTGCAGTGAATCAAATTATTTCATTTCTTTCTTTATTAAACACATCTAACTTTCATGTCCACTAATAACTTCATAAACTTGTATATCCTACCTATATTAAATGATTTTAATGGTGAAATTATGAAACCACTTGTGCTCATTTCAGCCGCCCAAACCCATTATTAGACTGACGGTTGTACCTGGATGGTGTGAATGGAACCTTTTTGGTTTGTTCAGACATGAATATGAGGTGCACACATGACACTTTTGATGGAACTGAGTGATGGAGAATGAGAAATATTATATTTTAGGGATTTATAGCTTTATTAGAAATTAGAATAAGGTTTTAATAAACAATTTCCTTTTATTTTATGATTTTCTTAGGACTTTATTTCTTTCCTTATTTAAGTGATTTAGTTTCTAATTTGAATAAGTTTAGTTGCCTATTTAAATAGGCCTTTCTATGTAATTTGTTTTTCAACTTTGATGATGATTAAGAATTTACATTGAGTTCTCCTTCCAAATTTGTCCCCTCTATTTTCCTCTTAATTTCTCCCCTTTCTTTTATATTTTCTCCCCTATCCTCTAAATTTCTATCCCCAAATTTCTCACTCTTTCCTCGGATTTTCTATCTCCTTCAACCTAATCCCTCCATCCTATTTCTTGTTTCTGTCCTACATTACTGAGCTTGAGAACTTAACATGTTGCCCTCATTGACATTTAATGTTATTCTGGATGCTGCTATTTGAATAAGGAAGTTACGGGCAGAAACATTATCAGCTATGGATGCATGTCCATGTATGTGAACAAAAGGGAACGATTGTAAAACAGAATATTCTAAATTTCTCCAGCCAGCACACGTATTAACAGTGGTGCTAGAAATTAGTTCCACAGACCATAATAATGAGATAATAACTTCAACAAATAGATTGATTAAAAATCTAACACATTTGTAGTGTTTTCATTTAATACATTTACAGTTGTTCTTGATATGCTTGAAGACAGATATTGAATATCTTTTCTTTTATACACAATCATGCATTCATCTTTTATTTAATGTTTCCTTCAAAAAGTTTATAGTTAAAAGTTCTCTCTCCATATTTGGTAATAGGGACAATATAAGTCAGTATATTCATTCTTTTAAGTCTAATTATTTTTCTCTTACGATACGATTGTTATTTCATTTTTGTTATGAATACTTACTGACATAATAACTTTAAATTAACAAGCACAACAAATTAACCTTAAAAACACTGATATATAATATTCAAGCAAAATAATTACAAGCCTTAAAAAGAAAATGTCATTCAAGGTTTTTGCATTTGATTTCACAAGTTTTATTTGAAGGAGTCAATGGCATAACTTAAGTTGAGTTGGAAAAATAATAATGTGATATAGTAACGCTATATGAGCGACGGCTTGCTTCTCTAGATACAACTGCACTCTTATTTCATGTTTAAAATTACAATTACCTTTCTTTGAAAGATGGAGCTGGAGCTGGAGCTGGGCAGGTCAGTGGGGCACATACCTCCACTCCACCCTTCTTTCCTCTGTCCCCGAGTGTTGTTTTTCTTTCATAATTTGTTAGTTTGTTTGTGGATGTGGTTATACAAGGTGAACCCAGTTACTAAACTTTAAAGTTTAATAGGAACTCCAGTACAACAGAATTGCAAGTCACTATTTCCGTCACTATGTTTATCTGTTGAAGTCACACTAATAAAATATGAGTTATTTTACAATTTATTTCATTTAAGTTCTACGTTTTTGTAAATGAAGAAATTATGGAGGAGCATGATACCATACCATTGATTTTTTTATTTTTTTTTTTTGTTTTTTTTTTTTTTTTTTTTTTATAGAGAATGTTTTTCATGTAATTTGCAATCAAAGCTAATGGTAAGAATTTTGTTTGACCATAATCTTTTTTGTAGTATTTATGGGAGTTAATGAACTAGCAAATCACCTGTATGTTGTGTTAATTGTTTTAGCTAGTTATATTAATGTCATATGCTTTATATCGTAGTCTGAAAACTACGGGCTTTGTAATAGTTCCATCTAGTAATAATTATTTTCATTCAATGTTTTTGTTTTCTTCTCCCTTGTTGACTTGCTATATGTCAAACTGATGAATTCTGGCTAAAGTGAACTTTTTTCTCATTGCAAATTTTTAATCTGTTTGTCTGATATTAAGGAAAAAAATATTCTTGTCGCAATGTTCTTACTTCTTAGAGACATAAAATCATAAAATGGAATTAATGTCTCTTATAACCAGAATTGCTATGGGAACAGATTTTCGCATAGTATATTGTTATGCTTTGTACTTTTTGGAATATAATCCTGACTCCTGTATTTGACCATTTTTAGGTATGATTACTCTGGCTATGGACAATCAACTGGAAAGGTAAGAAATATAGCTCTTCATTCCTAGTTGCTATTGATGGGAAGAAAGCTTTGATTTGAATTTGCAATAGGAATATATCACATTTTTCTAGATTGCACATGCTCCTTAGCGATAGGAGGATGTATTGCCCGCACCCCCCAACCCCCCCCCCCCCCCCCCCCCCCCCCTTTTTTTTAAAGGATGCTCAAGAATTAATTGTTAGGGTTTATACTTTCTTTTGCATAATTGCATCATTGCCAATTTTATCTGTTATAATATGACTGTACTGATGTTTCATTGCTTATATATAGACTAAAATCAAATTTCCAGTTGGCAGAGTTGCTTTGCTTTACTAGTGCATAGACTCTTAGTTTCTCTTTTCCACTCCCTCTGTCTCACTACATTTTGTTTGGTCAAGTTAATGTTGTTTTAGGGGAAGTTTTGGCTTTTTCTATTCCAGTTTATGTGTACATTAATTGATTAACTGTCATGGACCTACCAAATTTTAAAGAAATGTCACCTGTGAATTATTGCTTGTAACAATATGATGTTGAATTATATCATCAAATGTAAAATGATTGGAGATCTTAAAAGTGCTGGAAAAATGATGTATCCTTTATTCTTTTTACTTTTTTTTGGTATTGTTTTTTATTAGTTACCACTAGAAGCAGAAGTTTAAGCTGGTAGAAAATGGCCTAAATAATTGATTTAAATCTCTCCAACATGAACCTTCACGTGCAATACCAATAGGCTTTCCACGTGGTTCAAGCCCAAACATATAAACACATAATAAATTCATGTAAAAATAACAATTTCAAATGCAATCGTGAGGGGGAACTCAAACCAGATACTTCTAGTAAAATTGGCTTGATACCATGTTAGGTTATTACTAGACTTAACGTAGTATTATGACAGCACACTAATTTTTTTCCGCTTTGGGTTCCTTTTTGTTTTTTAGGCCTTTTTTTTTTTTTTGGTCTTGAAGGCCTTCTTTGTTACCCTATGTGGTTTTTGTCAGCGGAGGTGGACTTACTGTTCATTCTTGTATAGGGTTGTGTTGCTACATCCTGTTCTTTGTATAGGACTCTTTTGTAATATTTCTATTTTTGCAATAAATTTCTGTTTCCTATTAAAAAAAACAAACATTATGACAGCAATGATTGATCTAGATTTGACTTGGGTGGAATTGCATACATACTTACGATTTAAAATGCTCAATTTAGTTTAAAATAAAGTTGTAGTAAGAGCTCTCCTTTCCTAGTAGAGAAAATTGAAAATGGATTGATGTCAGTATCTGTTACATTAAAACAGACAAGCCAGTACATAAATTTTTTCATTAGTGCAATTGTTAACAGAAAAATATATATTTTTTCTTCTGTCTATTGAATCTAACAATTTTTAATGCCCCTTGTATTTTGGTTGTTCTGAGTTTCCCACTTGATATGGGATTGTATGACATTGATCATATATTGATATTGAATGCAAAGAGAAAAATGTTATTTTATCTGCACCTGCATCAAACGCAATTGCTTTTGTAGCTCTTGATTTGATAGTTAACTGCTCTTGATGTGGAACAGAATTAATGTATGGTCAATTTTAAAGTTTTATTAGGTTTAGATTTGAGCAATATACTTCTATGTTAAGAATTTTAGGAATTTTATTTGTTTGATTTAGGAAATACTTGTTACAAACTTACAATTATGTATTATTTTACTTGTTTAGTCGATTTAGGTTTAGTCTCCTATAAGTAGCCAACCCTATGTCACATTATGAGTTGATGAATGAATAAGAGTTGATTTCTTCTCCTTATTCTCTCCCCTCCTTATTTCTTCTGTTTTTCTCCCATTTCCTCCCAAGTTTTCTCCCTTTTCTTCTGTGGTTTATCCCCTTTGCATTCTCATTTCTATCTCTACCAAGTCTAAATTCTCTCATCTTGCATCTCCTCTATTCTCTATCTCATTTCCCCTCTACATGACCTGTACTATAATTTTTCCTTCAATTCTAGGTGAAAGGGTTATAACAATTTAGAGAACAGATACCCCAGATACTATGAATCAGCAAGTCTCAAGATTTTTTTTTTCCTATGCTTGTTATACTGGATAAATTTGCCAAATAGTCAGTGTATATGGAAATGCATTATAATCTTCATATTGAACCTACAAATGCCTTGTATTCAGTTGCATTATTATCTTAAAACTTTTTGTTATGCAATTACTATCATTCATGCTAGTTCTTGTACTCAAATTCATTCTTTCACTAAGATTTCTCATAGCATGCAAACTTTGGCATTTATTAAACTTTCTTTGCTTAGAACATTCCCTTTCTAAGTTACATGTTTGTCAAAATAGAATCTTCCGGTGATAGCTATTTCTATTATCCGGCAGAAGTTTTGCCATTTTGCTTACATTAAAATAGGCTCACAGTTGCTTTTTTTCCTTTGAAACAGCCAACTGAATTAAATACATATGCGGACATAGATGCGGCCTATAAATGCCTGAAGGAGCAATATGGGGTTAAGGATGAACAATTAATATTATATGGTCAGTCTGTCGGTAGCGGACCTACACTTGATCTTGCATCGCGCCTATCAAACTTGAGAGGTGTAGTTTTGCATAGCCCAATTTTATCTGGTATGAGGGTATTGTACCCTGTCAAACGGACTTATTGGTTTGACATTTACAAGGTGATTCTGAGTAGGTTATAATGTTCTCCTTTCTTGTTTAGCTCTGTGGATGGAAACTTATGTTATTATTTAATTTTTCAGAATATTGACAAAATTGTCATGGTGAATTGTCCCGTTTTGGTAATTCATGTAAGTGCCATTTCTTTGTTTTCATTTTATTCTCTTTCTTGTGTTTTGCACGCATGTGGTTTGGACTATAGTGACAAGCGTTTCTAGGTCTATTATGCATTCATGTGCTAGAATGAAATTTAAGATCCTAGCATGCCAAAAGTGTTTAACTAAATAATGATTGAATGCCATTAATGTTGATTTCTAATTTGGAGAAAGCTTATAGGGTAAAACTCTCCTATAGATCTAAGTTACAAAAAGTGTGACAAATACGGGAAAAGAGTGGTAGAGAGCGCGAAAGCTTCAAATATAAAATGTTAGTAAGAATAGGAGCAACTCAATAAGCATGTGATAATTTTATGAGTATTAATTATGTAGTGCTTGAAAATAGAACTTAGCATTTTATTTTTTTAAACTGGGTTGCTGGTAGTTTGATTTTTGTTTTCTCTAGTGATCTTATCCACCTTGACATCCAAACCTTTCCACAGCCAAAGAGATACATAATAGCCCTTATGTTTGGAAGATTTTACTGGTGTTAACTAGTTAAGAAGTTACTTTTGTTTTGTGTTCAGGGAACTGCGGATGATGTTGTTGATTGCTGCCATGGGAAACAGCTTTGGGAACTTAGCAAAGAAAAGTACGATCCTTTATGGATAAGTGGAGGAGGTCATTGCAATCTTGAACTCTATCCAGAATTTATCAGGCATTTGAAGAAATTTGTACTGTCACTAGGCAAATCGAAAAAAGATAGTAGTGCTTCTAAAAAAACAACAGTAGACTCTGACAGTCAGAGTAAACCATCTGATGGTGGACCTTCAGATACATTTGAATTGGGAGCCGACCTTCCAGAGGTTTCTAGAAACAGTTTAGATAGTCGACTTGAAAAGTCTAAGAAATCAAATAAGCCTGAAAAGTCTCGGATGAGCACTGACCGTGTTGATAGGTTTAGGAGAAAAAAGGGCTTAGTGTGGTAAATACTTATACGAAGAGCATCTTCAATAAGTTATATGCATCGTTCCACTTGAGAAGGTAATTTAGTTTTCGCTTCAGCTTCTATAATGTTGCATCAGATCCTGCATAAAGTGTCAGATTTGAGTGTGATTCTCCTCATAAATGTTCTAATTTTTCTGTATGTATGAGTCAGATTAAGCGAAATCTTACTTTCAAATTTTCTTTATAAACAGGATCCCCATTTGAGATTAAAAAAACAGAATACTGTAGTAGTTTTATCTTTCACTGTCTTCCAATTTGTATAGTTGAATCTTCAATTATTTCGTGCTTTGTCAGTGGGGTTGTTAGCCGAAGCATAGTTTATGTGATCTTTATGCTAAATGGCTACTATTATGCCATTCATTGTGCCAGTTTAAAGGATGTGTGAAAACAGATGAGTTGTTTTATGTTCAGAGACTATGAAGGAGAAATGGGTGATATTTCACCAAAACTAGTGCGATGGGAGGGGAGTTTGCTTCTTGTATCTCTTTTGCCACTATAACTAGGCTATATTTCTAGAGTGATTTAGCTACATAGTTTTTATGAAGTATTATATTATAAATTCGGGTTTTATTTATTTATTTTTGGATGGGAAGGACTTGAACCCGTAACCTTATGGTACAAGTGTGAGGGGTTAGTTTCTTTTAATTTTAAAATATTTGATTTTTGTAGACCATTGGATTGAAATCCAATGACTAAAAACTAACCCAATAGTATCTATATGGTGGCTGAACCTGGATCATATCTAGCTACAATATAGTAATTATATTGTTAATGGAGTGAAAATTAGGCATTGGATTTTAATTTAAGGGTTCACAAAATTCAAATGTTTGAAAAATAAAAATAAATAAATAAACTAAAAACAATATTTCCATAACTTCCCATTAATAATATCCATTCTCATTTTCTCCAATGTACATCCCTAGTTGAGAAAGAGCATCCTTTTAAGTTGATATCAAATAATAAATGTTGAACCATCTTCATCTTCATAACAAGTTTAGGTGACAAAAAGAAAAGTCAAATAAATTTTAACAAATTTTGGAATAACAAATGATGGTTCCAATTATTTTGAATCTTACCAATGACGAAAGTTTAAAAAAAAAAAAAAACCAATGACGAAAACTTAAAAAAAAAAAAAAATAATATATAAATAAAATAAAATAAAATAAAACCACAGAAAGAAAAGTGGTGAAACTTGACCAAGTTGTTCTGAAAATTTACATAGATTTGGATCATCTGCTGATGGTTCCATTCATTTAAAATCCTACCAACGATGAAAGCTTGAAAAAAAAAAAAAAGTTTAGTTGACAGAAAGAAAAGTGGTGAAACTTGACCAAGTTGTTTTGAAAATTTACATGGATTTGGATCATCTGCTGATCTGATCTTTTTCCTAACTTTTTTTTAAAGTATGTGATTGGTTGTTGATAAAGTGGTTGTGGAAACCAATCACATCTTAACCACACATTCATCGCAATGCTTATATGTCATGAGATTAGATGAAGTCAGGAAGAAGATTAGATCAGTAGAGAATCCAAATTCGATTTACACATATTATGTTCAACCGTTCAAGTACTCATTCTTTGAGCTTATTTTATTTATCCAATTGACTTGTTCAAAACCGGCCTTGACTATATATTGTTCCATATTTATTATTCAATACAAAAATTGGATTGTCTTTATGTACGTTTAACATATGTTAAAGACTGAAAAAAATAAAATTAAAGTATATATTTAAAATTTTCAAGTCAAGTCACAAGTTATTGTAAAGAATTTATTGGTTATGGTTTTATTCACAAAACAATGTAAAAAACAATGAGAGAGGTTAATTAACATTAAGACAATATAACAAGGATTTCTTTTAGCAAAACCATGTGAAATAGCATAGAAAGCATTTACAGAATATATGTTGAGATTGTTTAAAGAATTTAAAAGATTGTTATCTTATGGACTTAGAATTTTGAAGTTCAGATCCGAGATCCATTTAGTGATAATTACTTGTCAACTGTTAAGACTTTTGATCCTTGATAATAATAATCCTCATTACCGTTCTTCTCATAAGTGCCTCTGCAAGAAACTATAAATCAGATAAGGTTGCGGTTTTCCTGAGAAAGAAATCAGAGAATGACCGAAACATGGAGGCCTTTGCTAGAAATTTTGGATCTCTTGCACCCAAAAAATATAATTATTCTGACGTTAAGAGGATGACAAAATCATTTAGCAATAAACTCGGTCAAGGAGGTTATGGTGATGTATATAGAGGGAAGCTAACCAATGGTTGTCTTGTGGCAATGAAGTTCTTGAAGAAATCAAAGGGCAATGAAGAAGAATTTATAAATGAGGTTACCTCATTGAGGTAGCTAGCTTTAGTAGAACATCCCATGTTAATATAGTCACTCTTCTTGGCTTTTGTTTTGAAAGGAAAAATAGAGCTCTAATATATGAGTTCATGCCTAATGGATCTCTAGATAAGTTTATTTACAATCGAGAACCTTCAAGTACAAATCGCAATTTGGAATGGAAGACAATGTATCAAATTACAGTCGGAATTGCTAGAGGACTAGAGTATTTGCACCGGGGTTGTAATTCAAGGATTGTACATTTTGATATTAAACCTCACAACATTCTTTTAGATGAAGATTTTATCCCAAAGATAGCTGATTTTGGGCTTGCAAAACTATGCAAAAAGAAAGAGAGTATCATATCAATGTTGGGTGCAAGAGGAACTATAGGTATATTGCGCCAGAAATATTTTGTAGGAACTTTGGAGAAGTCTCTCACAAATCCGATGTATATAGTTACGGAATGATGATTCTTGAAATGGTCGGTGGAAGAAAAAACATTGATGTAAGAGTGTCTCATACGAGCGAAATATATTTTCCAAGTTGGATTTATAAGCAGCTTGAACCAGGCAAGGATTTTGAATTTCATGGTGTTATCACTGAAGAGGAAAAGGAGCTTGCTAAGAAGACGGTGTTAGTGAGCATGTAGTGCATTCAAACCATTCCGTTTGATAGGCCATCGATGACTAGAGTTGTAGAGGTGTTGGAAGGTGGATTGGAGTACCTGCAAGTTCCCCCAAAACCTTCATTGGCTTCACAAACAAGATCACCGCAACATATTTCCCCAATCTCATCATCATCATCAACAGCTTAACTTGTGTAACATGCAGAACTACAATTGTTGAAGTCATTAAGTGATAGGTCATGAAATGTATTTAAACAGAGTATAACAATATGTCTGAACAACTGTGAGCATATAAAATTCGGATTATGTATTATTGATTGAAATAGATTGATAGAGTGTTGGAAATGTGAAACCTTTTCTTGAAATGTTGATGATGTGGCTTATAACTTATGATGTGGCAATGACATGGCACAACCATAGTTTATATTAAGATTAACCATGGTTAAGTGAATGGAAATGTTGATGTCATGAAAAGCATGGTCCCAAGTATGGTCCCAAGCATGGTTCCAAGTATGGCCAATATGGCCTAAGAATGGGTGTGGAAGGTTCTTGTTGTGTTTGTGTCTATATATAGCCCATTTGGGCAAAGAAAATGTAATGCCATCACAAGAGAAAGATGGCGTGTGATGTATATATATGTTTTTATAAATATGTTTATTTCATGCTTCTCTCCTTCTTGTTCTTTCATATAAATGTTTATGATAAATGTTTTTAATATATGCTTATGAAATCTCTTCACCCATAATATGTTTTTAAGATTTTATAAAAAAATCAACATAGAGTAGTTTATATTTTGAATATAAAAGCATTAAAATAACGTTCTCTCTGATGATTCTTTTTTCACATCAAGCAAGCTCTAAAATAATATGGTAACACTTGACCATATCATTTTGAAGATATACATATATTAGCTTCAAACTGTTGTATCTCTGTCATGATTTATTATATATAAAAGAAACTGAATCATATTATTTATTTATTTTCAATCACTGTAAAGTCGTGTTAATATGGAATGTGTGTTTCTGAATTTCCCCATTTTCCTCTTTTAACAGCCAATCGTACTTCGTTCACTTCTTTGGTATTTCAATATGGCCTTCTATCCTCTCTCCCTTTCTCTGTTATTAGCAACTGGCCGGAGCTGGACCTATTTAGTTCATACTACTTGACCACAATGTCGTGAGAAATATCTTGTTATTTTCTGTATCATTGATCAATACATGTGTAGAAAAATAAAAGGTCAATAAGGCCAAGTCTCTTTTATATTTTCGTAATACAGATACTCAGTTCACTCATAATTATTTCCCCTGTGAACTCTAATTTCACCGGAAATTAATTCCCAGCTCTTATTTTCCTCACCTTTTCTTTCTTTTCTATGTTTCATATTGGTAATTCTTGTCAAGATTCAGTCATCTTTAAGCGATGATGATCTTGTCATGTCCCAATCTTGTGATGTTATGTTTCGTTACGGGAACAACACAGCTGGTTATCCCTTTAGGGGAGAACCCCGACCACAACATTGTGTTGCTCATCAAGAGTTAAAGCTCCATTGCAATGATGTTGATGGTCATCTGCCTTCCATGGAGATCAATGGTGTATATTACTGGGTTTTAGATACCAGCCCGGTAGCTCGAACTATCAGGACTGCACGAAAGGACTACCAGAATGGAATCTGATCTCATGAATTTCCTAAGACTACCATCAACTCTGAGATATTCGATTATTCTGATGGGCATGAGAATATGACATTCCTATATGATTGTCCAGAACCAACCCCAGGTCTTGTTTGTACACTTCATTGCCCTAGTAGTAACAATGTCAAATATAAGGATTGGTCCATACTAGCGGGAGCTAATGGTCCTGGAGCATGTAATGTTAGGGGGGTGTATTGGTTCAAGATTTTATTAGACAATTTAGAGAAGTAAAAGTCTAGTGGTATTGGATTGAGACTTTTTAACAAGTTAGATAAGTCTGGTGGTATTCGATCAAGACTTTTAAGATTTTTTTTAAAAGTTCATATTGTCTTGTGGTATTAGATCTAAACTTTTAAGATTTTTTTTAAAAGTTCATATTGTCTTGTGGTATTGGATCTAGACTTTTAAGAGGCAGCAAATTGTCTGTTGGTATTGGATTGAGATCAAGATTTTTAGGATTTCATGACAAAATAGATTTTCTAGACTTTTTAGTGATATTTGTAAATAGCTTGAATCCAAAATTGTCTTGCCCTCTCTCTCAATACTACTTTTTATTTTATTTTAGATATTTGGTGGGTGTATTGGTATTTAATAAATGTGGCTGCCAAACATGAAAAAGACAACATAAAACTACACTTGAAAGTTGAATACCAAATGACTGATAAAATGCCTCTATGAGTCAAAGATAGTTTTATGTTAGATTTCCATGATCCCAACACTACCACCGGTATCTAAAATCTTTAGAACTATTAGTAAAAATTGATCAAATGCTTTATCTACATCTATAAAAGATGAATTTAGCTAAGAGTAAAGATAAAGAGGGAGTTGATTTATATAAATATACACACTTGATAATAAAAGCTGGTCAATTACTGATAATATCACCCTTTGTATAGATTGAATTCAAAGACAAAAGATGGTCACCATTTCTATTCATTTATTGCCTGAGCGAGTTAAAAAGATATGAGTCTCGCATAAAATCATGCTTCTATAAAATTTAGATACATGTTTTTTTTTTTTTTTTTGAAATCCGAGAACGTAGTATGCCGAAACCTGTCAAGAGCAAGCACTAGTTGACCGTTTATAGTTTTTTTTTTTTTTTTTATTCTTTTAAATATGTATAATTAAATCTATATATATATCAATTTTTTTTGTTATTTACATTTATATTAAAAAAATTCGTGTCATGTCCCAACCCTCCAAATTTAACCAATGCATACATAGTTTATATATCAACTCATCTCACCGGACTTGAATCATCTATCTCTAACATGAAAGGTGGATGTATATACTATACACACCATTAGAGGAAAAAAAAAAAGATTAAAGAGGAGTGAATATTGGAGTTTGATAACATATGAATTAATGAAGTCCAACAAGCCAAACAGAAATACTTCAGTGTTCAAGCTATTTTATTTCCATATTTCATGTCATTTCTGGTGAGGTAGTGGGAGATGGGTTGTTGATTATTATATTTATTTCATATGGTGACATTTTCTGCACCATATGAATCAGCTGAAGGTTATGTGTTGGTTTGTGGTATTTCAAAATTTTATTACTTCTCTTCATAGCTTATACATGTTTCTCATTCAATTTTTGTTGTTCAATGACTACCCTTAACAAAATTATAGAGCACTGGAACTTGGGGAGAAAATTGAATACTACAATTGACTTTCGAAAGTCTATATTTTTAGTAGTCCAAAAAGTCTTGAAATAAAGTTTAGATAATCCTAATAGTTTATAAATAAAGTCCAAAGACTCTTTCAGAATCCTAAAAGTCTAGTCCATATAATCCTAATAATCCTAAAAGTATAATCCTAACAATTTTAATAATCCTAATAGTCTTGCAAATCCATAAAATCCTGGCATCCAAAAATTGTCTATTAAAATCCCAATCCAATACACCCCCCTTAGTGTCGTCATTCCTTTCCCAAGGAAATTAAATTGGACAGCCATGGATAATCCGTCCGATATGGGAAAATCCCTAAAGAAGGGTTTGTGTTGAAATGGAAGTTTGGAGGCGTACCATGTGTGGATTGCACCTGGGGATGACAACAGGTCGGATTCGGGTGTCAAATTGCCATCCCTATTTGAACCAAGCTTGAGCGAAGTTGTGGTCCTTAGCCTAGTTCGAATGTCACAATTGGGGCATGTCCTCTATTGGCATATTTGGGTTTTGGGTTAGAGATCCATTTGTACAGCCAAGTGAGGCCAAACCCAAGTCCATATACCAAGCCCAAGCATTACAAAAGGAGCAAGTGTCTGTATACATAGGTTGGTGAGCATATAATAAAGAGGCGGAAAGCTGTGAGATTCTATGCAAAGGCAATAGATTGTGTGCAAGTGTACGTGTGCAATATATAGTGAGTCAAAAAGGAAGAAGATGTGGAGAAAATTAATGTATAAATTTTCTCTCATCTCATCGGTACGTGGGTATTTGCATTGTGATCAAAGGGAATTTTTCGGATTTCGATCTGTGATCGGTCTTCGGTGATACAATCCAGTGTTCGATCCACTTCCACTATGATTTAGATTTCGATGGTGAACGGTAATCCGAATTTACTAAAAGTGAGCAATTGTCAAGTTTAATTCATTGAGAATAGCTAAAAGTGAATATTCTCATAAATTTAAGGAGAGTAAATGGATCTGAAGTGAATTTGTCAAATATTGATTATTCCAAACTCTAACTATATATTATTCTTAGAAAAAGATTGACAAACTAGTTTATAAGTTGTCAAAAGAGTGAAAAACATGTGTGGACTTTTAGACGAAGTGAGCTGTTATAGGTAAAAATAGTCGTGACAGACACGTCATCCTCATAAAAAGCCACGTAGGCAGAAGTCAAGATAAGTCAATTCACGAAGCAAAAGAATCTCTCGAAAACATACTCAGAAAAAGAGTAGGATGCCCGACCGCAAACAAAGACCACCTGCTCGGGCAATAAATCGCAGTCGGGCGCATGCTCGGGCATACTCGGGAATCAGCAAAAACAGATAGCCACAAGCATCCATATTCAAGACAAAACGTAATCAGCGACCAGCGTCTTCACGATAAGCAACAGAGGGACTACTCAGAGTTCAAGAAAGGAAAACAAATAGTTTCCCCTTTATTTACGGAGAAAGAATCAGAATCAGATCAAGACTCAACCAAATCAGGAAATACACCACGAGAAAGGAAAGTAGAATCCGACTAAAACTAGGGCATCACACACGAAACCCTAGTAAACATGTATAAATGCCCCATCTCTACGTAGAGAGGGGAGAGAAAAAAATAACGAGAAAGAGAGATCATTGTGGAGAGGTCATAATACGATATTCTTGTAATCATTCTTCATAGTGAATTTGGCTTAGTTGCTTAAGGCAACAACCCGTGGATGTTTTCTCCAATTATTGGGGTTTTACCACGTAATTGTTTGTTATTTCTTACTGATCTTCAGTTGTTTTTTATCCATAAACCATAACAATTCAAAAGCAAATCATTGACCCGGTGATCATCCAAAAATCACTGTCAACATGAGCAATGGTCAAGTTTTAACTTATTGAGAATATAGCTAAAAGTGAATATTCTTATAAATTTAAAGATAAAGTAAATTATTAACTCTTTAAATTTAAGGAGAGTAAATGGATCTGAAGTTAATTTGTTCGATATTGATTATTCAAAACTCTGACTATATATCATTCTTTGAAAAAGATTGACAGACAGGTTTATATTTTGAATATAAAAGCAGTTAACTAACTTTTTGATGACTCTTTCTTCACATCACCACATGTTAAATTGATGTATAATTTATATAATTTGTTATATATATATATATATAAAAATATATATAACTATTTATATGACTTATGACTTATAATTTTTATTAAACTCAAGGCCATTTATGGTATGATGTGGGAGTCAATGAACTGTTCTACTACCTTTCTATGATGCTGTATATTTGTTTTCATTTACTTAATTATACCGGAAACAAAGTTTACAATAATACAATCTTAGCCTATTCATCAAGTGAATTGACAAACTATTCTTCGACTTGTATACCAATACTTTTCTTGCATACTTTTCTTGGCAACTTCAATCCAAGTTGCTTCTTTCCCAGTCCAGAAGCTTCTCTTTAAAAATCTTCAGCCCGCCATTTTTAGAGCCCAATGCAAGCATTTCAATTATGTTCTTTTACGACATCAACATCTTTGTCTAGAATTTCCTCGCAACAAGGGTAAATTGAATTGATACATTAAGGGTCTATTAGTACATTGTTAGCGAACAAACCTTTCACTATACGCGCGGAAGCGTTGCCGGATAAAACACAAACAAACACAATAACAAAGAAAAGATAGATGAAGAGAAGTAAATCAAATCCAAGCACACAACACAAGAATTTACGTGGAAACCCAAATCAGGGAAAAAACCACGGCTGTCAGGACGACAAGAGAAAGTTCCAATATGTAGTAAATTGTTACAACCACACACTCAGGATCTCTCTCTAACTAATACCCCAAACCCAATTACACCCAATGTTCACTTTGAGATCTCTCTAGTATTTGTTATTTTGCTCCACCACTTTCAGGTGTTTTTCACACACTAATAACCTAGTTATTATGGTCTATTTATATGTATTACAGGGAGTTTAAGTTAACAAAGAAATCCTATTCTTATGCGTACTAGAATTACTTGTTCCACATAAATACTATTTCCTATTTATGACAAGTCTTCTTCAAAGTAGAAATCCTTTTTCTTTCGAACTTCCAGAAGCAACATATTTCCTCTTCCATTAATATTTCCTGATTCAACACGTGCTTGTGATTAACTACGACTCAAGTTGCGGTTGGCCACCCGCTTCCTAAACCGTGTTGAACTTGACCACTCAGAACCGTGATCCACGCGCTTCATTCTTGTCAATTTTTGCTTGTGACCGCTACCTAGGCACTTGCCTATGTAGCGGTCCTACCCAGCGTAAAACCTGGGAGTTTAACGCTGCTTGTTACCGCTGCGTAGGCACTTGCCTACCCGGCGGTCCTACGTAGCGGTAATTCACCGAAAAAGTTCCTCTGTTCTTCTTTGACTTCAAACCTCCCTCAACCATAATCTCATACTCCCAAACGCTCTTACGTCTTCAGGAAGTCTCCGCATTGGTAAATCGTGTTTGGTAACCATTGGTAATTCGAGCCATATCCAACATACACATTAATGATCATTGTGATAGATTACTTTAATTTGAATGGTGATGATTTGGTGTATTCTTTCTTGAAGCTTAATGGCGAATTACTAAGACTGCCTTTGATTTCAATATAGAAAATTGATGCAAAACTGATAATATAGTTCCATATTCAAACAAATACCTTGGAATTCAACTGTCAAATACTGTGGATATATAATTAAGAATACTTAAAGTCTTAAACTTATTTTGATCAATCTCTGAAATTAGTGACGATGGTGGATGTGAAAAGAAAGAGTTGTATAATGACAAGGTTACGTTTACTCTGTGAAAGTGGAGTCCCTAGTTCATCGGACATAACTTTGTAGCTCTTTTAATATCTCTGCTTATGCATCCAAGAAGTTTAACTCCAAAAATTGCATGCTCAAATGGTTTATTAATGTATAATTGAATTGAGCATCATCTACAACAAATCTTAATTACTTATTTTACAGTTTTAAAAAAGAAGTGTCCTTGGTTATAGGGAGAGATAGAGTATACTATATTCTTAGATGCATTTCAAATATCAATGCAGGGTTCCTCCTCTGATGCAAGTTTATGAATATGTGGACCACAACCATACTTGCATAATTTGACTAATGCATGCAATCTTATTATTTAGTTTCAACCAATTTATTATTTAATAAGCACAAAGTTGATGGGCAACACGGTGAATTTGGTTGGGTTTTTTCTTAATTTCTCATTATTATATTCTTCTTGAAACAACCAATCATATATATCTTTCAATTCTTCATTTGGCTTATCTCTTTCTCTCTGTTACTTTTCAAATGCTTACTTTTCAAGGCCAGCAACATGACACGAGTGTTAGTTTGACGGATATTAATTTTCTCTTTTTACATATTGCGTCTAATAAACGGCTTTCCTTATTATTTTCCAAGAGACACACGTACGTTATAGAGGAATAGCATTATCATTATCAGTACAAATGAAAACGCTAATGAAAAATACTAGAGTAAAACCACGACTTGAGGTCAACTAAACATCCAATTTTAATTACAAGTCTTTCTATTTCATCCCCTAAGAAAATATATGTAAGTTTTGTCATTTATTTTCTTTTAACACATCTATACTCACTTCACTAAATTTGGTATTTCCCATGTGAAAATGAATTCCCATCTCTTCTGAGGATTGCAAGAATGGACTACTCTGAGGATTGCAAGAATGGATTACTTGGAGGGAATCTGCTCACCTGCATTTCCAAAAACCACTGTCAACTCTGAACTTTTCGATTATTCAGATGGGACGTACGAGAATGTTACATTCCTATACGACTGCCCACCATCTCCTCTACAGGTCTTACCTTGCAATAATAGTAAAGGTACTGTCGAACATAAGAATTGGTCCATGAAAGCAAGAGATCATGGTCCTGGGATGTGTTATTCGTTTTCAAGACAAGTCCTTAACCAAGGATTTGAGTTGAAATGGAAGAAGCTTGGAGGCATCTCATGCGAGAACTGCACCAATTCTAAGGAAGTTGCGGTTGGGACCCTGTTATCCATGAAACAATCTTTTTTTAGAAACAATCTGTTTAGCATTATGAAAATTTTATACAATAAAACAAAAAATCATCATATTAGTTTAAATTATTATTAAGGGGAGTTTTGGAGTTAAACGTAGAATCTGATTTACCTGGTAGTTAAAAGATTGAAATGGTAGAGCACTGTTCCTTTTGCAACAAATGTCAATTGTCAAGCATGGAAATAAAGGAAACACGTTAAAAATAAGTCTTGACGTCAACTAAACGGCCATAAAGATTCAAAGTCTTTTGTATCATCTTCCTCGAATTTTACTTTGATGTTAACACTTTAATCAATCTATAATTTCCCAACACCACTAAACCCACTTAACTCACAACTCATTTTCCCCCTCTACTCTGGTTTCACCGGAAATGAATTCCCATCTCTTCTCTTCTTCTCCTTTTCTTTCTCTTGTATGTTTCTTACTTGTCGTTTTTGCCAAGATTCAGTCATCTTCAAGCTATCCTAACATGTACGAATCCTGTAAAATTCAATTCCAATGCGGGAACATCACAGCCGGTTATCCTTTCTGGGGAGGACCCCGGTGGGAGGGTGCTTGTGGTCATCCTGAGTTAGTCCTCAATTGCGAAGATGAGGGTCATTTTGTTGGTTTTTTATAAAAAATTTATAACACAATTGTGTGTAGAGATTTCAAAAGCATATAAAAAACATTTATGATAAACATAAAAGCATAAGATCATGAAAATAAAAGACATTTGTGATGACAAAAGCATGAAAGAAAAACATTTATATATCTACATCCCACGCCATCTTTGTGTGTGATGGCTTACATTTTCATTGCCCAAATGGGCTATATATAGAGAGTTACAAAGGCATGGATTCATGAGAGTTATAGACTTCTCTAGAAGTCTATGGAAATCTCTACACATCATGTATTACATCACTTGCATGACATCATTTGTATTACATCATCATTTTCCTACACATAACCATGGTTAATCATAACCAAAAGTACAAACCAAGGTTAAGCCATGTCAATGCATTGTGAGCCACATCATCAAACAAGAAAAGATTCATATTTTTCCAACACTCCTCCTTGAAACTTTTCTTGGAGGCATCAGGAAGAGCATGTCTGAGACTTGATGCTTCTGTAGCTCCTCCTGAGTTTTCTAGCATGAAGATCTGTGATGTTTCCAGCATCCATTTATATCAGTACTTATGGGTAATGTATACAACATCCATAACAGTACTTATGGGTAATTCATCCATAATAGTACTTATGGGTAATATATACAACATCCATAATAGTACTTGAGAGCATAAAAACATTTCAAAACATATTTCTGATATTTTGCTAGAGATATCAGACCACATTCTGACCTCTGCTTATGAATATCAGAGCATGAAAGCATTTATAAAAACATTTATAGTCTGGAAATACAACTCACAGTCCCTTAAGATCATTTGATGGCTCTGATACCATGTTGGTTTTTTATAAAAAATTTATAACACAATTGTGTGTAGAGATTTCAAAAGCATATAAAAAACATTTATGATAAACATAAAAGCATAAGATCATGAAAATAAAAGACATTTGTGATGACAAAAGCATGAAAGAAAAACATTTATATATCTACATCCCACGCCATCTTTGTGTGATGGCTTACATTTTCATTGCCCAAATGGGCTATATATAGAGAGTTACAAAGGCATGGATTCATGAGAGTTATAGACTTCTCTAGAAGTCTATGGAAATCTCTACACATCATGTATTACATCACTTGCATGACATCATTTGTATTACATCATCATTTTCCTACACATAACCATGGTTAATCATAACCAAAAGTACAAACCAAGGTTAAGCCATGTCAATGCATTGTGAGCCACATCATCAAACAAGAAAAGATTCATATTTTTCCAACACATTTAGCTACCATGAAGATCAATGAAGTCAAATACAGGGTTTTAGATATCAAACCGAAAGTCCAAACTCTGAGGATTGCAATAATGGACTCCTTGAATGGATTATTCTGCCCTGAATTTCAGAACACAACAATCAACCATGAGATATTCGATTATTCAGATGGGTATCAGAATATGACATTCATGTATGATTGCCCATCAAATAATAATCAAGCTCGTACTCTACCGTACATACCTTGCTCTTTTAGGAAAGGTGTCCAACATAAGAATTTGTCCATACAAGAAGGAGATCTTGGTCCTGTGAATTGTGATACTAGTGTCTTTTTGCCTGTTCCCAAGAATTTATTTCCGCGAGATGGAGCTGATCCGCTGGATTTGAGAAAAGTCCTGGACGGAGGATTTGAGTTGAAATGGAAGCTTGGAGGCGTCTCATGCGAGGAATGCACCAAATCTAAGGGAAGTTGTGGTTGGAAACCTGATAGCAAGGAAACAATCTGCTTCTGCCCAAATCAGCCAAATCAACCATTTGGCTCCACCTATGCATGTCGTCCAGGTACGCAAACCTCTAATTTATTTTTATAAGCATAATTGATTGCTATACAAAATGATAAGGTTTTAATTTAAGATCAGCTCCTACTTTATGGTAAATAACCCAACCTCTGGCTAATTAAGCTGAGTTCGATCTGGTTTTTTCTTTAGAAAGTCAAACATTTATTTCTTTGGAAGCTTGAAAATTCCACCGATTAAACTTATATATAATGAGACAAGCTTTGGAATTTACTCCATTTTCATCTCATCTTTCTCTGTAAATTTGAAACCATTATTCTTATTCGTATCATTTGACATTTTGACCTCTTCATCATCCCTTTAGTTGTTTCTTTGAGAGTAGTTTGGCAATATCGTCAATAACTCTACTTTAGTAATTTGTCAGTTTAGATAAATTTTAATAGAACAATATATTATTAATTATTATCTTTTTATTCAACAAATCAATATATTCAGCTTAGCTGTAAAAGTTGGTCCCCACCCCACACTAAATGAATCAAATGATCTCATCCAACTATCCAAGTGATGTGTAGGAGTAGGACCTTTGTTTGAGCTTTCTTTTGCTTCCAAGATGACTTATTTAACACGCAATTTATTCAAAGAACAAGTCAATGAGGACACTTCAACTCATCTAGCTAAGACCGTGACTTGAAACAATAACATATAGTCATATACGCGTTTCTTTAGGACAGCTTTTTTTGTTTTCTTAAAATGATTTTCATAAATCAATTTTATCTTCCCGCTATAAGAATCAAAATTCCTTCAAAATTAAGTTCAAATGGAAATTGAACACTGATCAAGTGTTCAACCAAGCCAGGTATGTGTATGTCATTCTTCTGCAGTAATTTTTATATGACCCTCCACAGATGGACACCTAATTATTTGACCTTTTAATTTTTTTGAAATAGAAGATTGAAAAGTAGATGTCTTCTGTTGACTTTGACTTGGTTCACAGAACAATATTTGACTGGTTGACCATTTAACTGATTGCTGTTATCACCTCAAACTAGTTCCGTTTTAGAATCAGTTTGGCCATCGCTTTGGAAGTCAACATTATTAGTTTAGTTAAACTATATTTCAGTGAGACTCATTAAATATACTAGTGATTAAGCGACAGGGTCTTTGGCACTGCAAAATTAGGCTCCAACGCGGTGTGTGGTGTCCGCTGTGGCACAAACTCTGCCAATTTGCAATGATGTCAACGGAGGGGTTAGGAATCTTGGATGACAAAAATATTACTACTTTTGGATAAATAACTTTTTTTTACAAGATATTTTTGTTTTTTTTTTTTTTTTTTTTTTTTTTGATGGGACAAGATATTTTTGTTAGTTCATAATTTAACTTACAATTGTAGATTAACTAACCGGTCTTTATGTCAGTACGTAAGCAGGCCAATATCACTCTATCTACTCGAGTACTCTAATTGAAAAAATTATATCACATTAGACTTATTTACATTACATAGTGAATGGTTAAACTTGACAGGGGTCTATGCTAATGAAAAATTAGTTTTCATATCTATACACTCTATATAAAAAGAGTGAGTTAAACCATATTTTTAACCCTCTGTATTTTGTTGTGATTTTTTTTTCATAGTAAAAAGACTTATATGCCCCTGTTGTTGTCAATATTTTCTAACTGATTGTGATTTGTGAATGTTTAATCTGGAAGCGGGGTGAAAAAATTCTATCTATTCGAGCACTCTAATTGAAAAAATTCTATCACATTAGACTTATGACAGGGGTCTATGCTAATGAAAAATTAGTTTTCATATATTGATATAAAAGTTTAGATGTGAATATCTTTCTTTGTATTTTAATTCTTTTATAATGTTTAGGGATATTATGATTTTTGTCCCTCTATTTACGTTAATCTGGGTTTGGTCCACTAGTGTTTGGAATTACTAACTTAGGGGTTGTTTGTTTTTTTTTTTTTCACTATAAGACTTATTGTCTCTTAAATCTTAAATTAAGATAATCAGTTTATTTGTTTCTCTAACTTATATCTTATTTTAAGATATATATGTTTTTTAGAAAAAGTAAAAAATTTTGACTTTTATCTTATTCAAAAAGTGATACAATAGAGTTTTTTTAGTAAATTTCCACAAATGTTATATAACAATTCATACATTTATAATTTTATCCGCATATAATAAAATCCTAAAAATCAATTTTCCAAAAATTCCAAATTTTAAAGAAATCCTAACATAACCTAATCAATTTTATATTTGTAATAAGTCATCCAAAATGAAAAAAATAAACATATCATAGTATCTTAATTTATAAGACTTATCCATATGTCTAATAAATTAAGGTCTTATAAGATTTTAGATAAAAAAAAAAAAAAAAAAAAACAAACAAACAGCCCCTTAGTCCATTAGTTCTCTGACAATACAAATTCGAGTCTCTACCGTCCAATTCCGTTAGATTTTCGTTGACTTCCGTTTGGCCAACAAGGGCATTATGGGAAACTTGACGAAAGCTTCTAGAAACTTGTATGGAACAAGGGTAAATCTGAAATTTTATAATGTGAAAAAAAAATAATTAATTGTACATTAAAAACAGAATTTAAAAAATTAATATATATATTAAATGCAATTAAATTAATAAATTAAATTAAATTAAATTAAATTAAATAATAAATTAAATTAAAAATCCAACCTAGAAATTAAACTTTAAAAATAGAAATTAAAAAATAAAAAAGAAATTAAAAAAAAAAAAAAAAAAAAACTCATCATTTGTCAATCATCATCTTCTTCCCCATCATCTGTTTCCAACATCTAACCTAACCCAAATATCTGGTAACAGTACAGTAGCACAACCATCATCATCCTCACCAAATTTGCAACACCTCACCCATGAGTCCATGACCCAACTTCATCCAAATCTACAACAGAAATCGGATAAACACCATTAGCCAAACACAAACTAAAGCTTCAACCACCAGAAACACAAACTGCATCGAGCCACCAAACACCAAAATCTTCGCCATCATCAATCTCAAAATAAGAACACAAACCCAATCACCAAACACCAAACCCTAGCCACCACCTTAAGCCGCCAACCCTCGAAGGACCAATCTTCTTCGAAACTGTCAACCATCCCCGAACCAATCGAACCCAACCACCCATACCCACACCCAAACCCAATCAAACCCATAAATCACCCACACCCACAACCAAAGCCAATCGAACCCACATTGTCAATCAAACCCAAACATTGACGAAAGAAGAAGAAGATGAAAAAGAAAAAGAAAAAGAAAAAGAAGAACAGAGAGATAAAGAGATGGGTTTGGTTCCTGTCGGAGTTTGCTTTTTCTTCGTCGCCGAGCGCTAGTTTGTACCGGTGTCATCGTCGTCACGTTTGCTAGTGAAGTGGTGGTGGTCCGGCTGGTTTCGATAACGATTTTTGATGGTTTCAGTGGGTATTTCTGGGTTGTTTTTCCATATGTATTTTTAATTTTTTTTTTTTCGCTGTTATTGCAAGAAGATGGTGGTGGTTGGATTTGAGGGTTAGGTTTTATTATTGTTGAATGTGTTTTATTCGATTTTGTTGCTTCGATTGTGTGTGATTGGTGGTTGGTTTGATCTGGGTTGTTTGAAGATATGCAAACTTTTCAACCATATCCATTTTCATTAATTTTTTTTTTTAACTTTAAAAAAAAAATAAAGGATTTGGTGGATCTCCACCATCCATCTCATGAGATGGACAGTCTGGATCTCCACTAAATCAATCTTTTAAATTTAATTCATTTAATTATTATTATTATTATTTTAATTAGTTTTTTTATATATTTTAATTTTAAATTTAATTTGTTTTTGTTTTTCATTTTTTATTTAATTAAATACAAAATGACCATACTGCCCTTCATCAGAAACCTTCTTTAAGGGTATTTCGATCATTATACCCTCTGACAATGCTAATCTGTTTGTTTTCACAGAATTCCTAATAGAAGAACTAAAGTTAGTAATTTCAAAAACTAATAGACCAAACCAAGATTAAATCAAAATAGAGGGACTAAAAACATAATATCCCTAAAAACATTAACACACTAAGGCTGTGTTTGTTACACAGCATTGGACGGGATTGGACAATTTTCAATCCTGTTCCCCACGTTTGGTGTGCAGACAGGATGTGAAAACAATCTAGTGGGGACCACCCATTGTCCGGTTGCTGCGGGATTATTTAGTCTCGCTTGAGATGCTGGGACTATTTTAGTCCCAGCCCTTTATATATATATAAATATATATGTATTTAAAAAATATGGGACCCGTCATTATGTATTTTATATTGTTACTTTTTTGGATGTGACCCATACTTTATTTATTTTATATTAAATTTATTTAAACTGATTTAAATATTAAGTTAATATATATTATTTTATTCTAATGTTCTCCAATCCCATTACATACCAAATACATTAAAAACTTTTTCTTTTCTTAGTAAAAATAAAGTTTGTCTGTAATGGAAGAGGAAGATCATGATCATATGTGTTCATATATAATTATTATTTTTGGATTGTTTTTATTCCATATTATATGTATGAGTAATGCTACATTGCCCAAATTTGATGTCCAAATTTGATGCCCAAATCTAGAGCTCAAATGATGTAGCAACACCGTAGACCATTTATTTAAATCATACAAATCTAATACAATTTAAAAGAATGGTCTACAGTGTTGCCATATCATTTGGGCTCCAGATTTGAGCACCAACTTTGGGCAATGTAGCATTACTCTGTATGTATAATTGTTTAACATAGATATAAATGTAAAATTACTTATTTTTAGACAATTTTACTTTTAAAAAGAAAACATGTTGACAATACATTCAGATGTGAGGAAAAAATAACATGTCATTCAAGTTCAAATTTCAGTCCTTAGAAAAATTCATGACTATTCAGTCTTCAGATAAAAAAACAAACGACCCCTAAGTGTGTGCAAATGTGTAGAGACAACAAAGAGTGATTGTGAGGTTGAAGGATTGAGACCTAGAGGAAGAGAGAAGGCTTGTGAGTTAGAGGTAATATTTTGTATTTATCATTCTCATTATTTAGTGAAATCGATGCCTCTGTAGACGTAGCCAATTTGGTGAACCACGTAAAATTACTTGTGTTGTGTTGTGGTTTGATTGATTTTAGTTGATTATGTTTCATTATTGCTAGTATTACATTATTATGCTTGTAAATCCATTCAAACAAGGTTTTGGAAATAGTTGGTGGTAGCTTTTCGATTTTACCTATAAGGTGCTCGACGAAATTACCAAGTGAACTCAAGAGAGGTGTTGTTGCATTGTTTACACCCTTAATCTTTATTTAGAGGGGTTTAAGGGGGCCATGGCCACGCCTCACCCATACGAGGCGGGGTTTTACCAAAATATATGGGGTTAGGGCAGGTTTGGGAATGATTCTTACGCCCTGTTTTTGACCCACTTGTAGTTGCTATAGGAGAGGGCATAAAAAGTTCGAATCGACTTTGGGCTATACTAAATCAAATCAAAATCTGGTCGATTCTTACATTTATATAACCGAATTATGATATGAAACCGAACCAGTTCAAGTATCTTTTTACCCAACCCTAGATGGGTCGTGATAAAGATAGAAACGTTCAAACTCACAACTATTACTAGGAAGTTTCCTCATTCACATTTTTTATTTTTATGGATTCCACCCAAAGAGAAAAAACAATGATAAGACAATGATTTTTGGGTGGGAAAATTCCAACTTGACAACTCTGTTTTCAAGTGTCTTACCAACTCCAAATTATATGTACAACATGTTTTAGTGACCTTCATTGATATATTGAAAATGGAAAGCCGTCAAATGATGCTGTTGGTAATCATTAAAAAATACTATTTCTTTGTTTTGTAGGGATTAAATATTGGTTAGTTGAGTTATCAGGGCACTTGTTTATTGGCTCAATGAGGTCTCTTTATCTGATCTGACACTCTGTCTTTTTCTTCACCATTGTTGCAACAAAAAATGCTACATATCCAATTTTATGTCGCAACTGAGGTGACAATTGAATTACATGAATCTAAAAATTAACAAAATTGGGATCTATAGCACCAGTTATTAGGACATCTCAACTAGGAGTTTTTTATCTGATGCGGTCCTTTGCAAATTCAAATGCGACATAAGTTAATATATTGCGCTAGTAGAGAACAGCAAAATATCAAAATAGTGAACATATCTATTCTCTACTAATTGGAATCATCATTCTGTTCTATTTAAAAAATATTATATCTGAAAAAGAAAAGTGAAAAGTGACATTCTACGCTTGACTGACATTTATCTTGGCCTCATGATTTTTTACAGGGAACAGAATAATATCACGTACTACATGTAAGATCCCAATTTCCTTACAAATAAATCCAATAACATTACTAATATTGTAGAAAAGAAAATCTGAAGCAACCCTTTTTTTTTTTTTTTTTAGTGGGTGGTATAGTAGCTGGATCTGCTGTTGCTGGGATTGTTGTGGTAGTCTTTGTGACTTGTATGTGTAGGAAAAATTGTTTGTCAGAACAAACTTTGAATGATCAAGATGTTGAGGCATTAGTAAAAACTTATGGATCTTTAGCTCCCAAGCGTTACAACTATTCTGATATCAAGAAAATGACCAACTCATTTGCCCTTAAATTAGGACAAGGGGGATACGGAGTTGTGTACAGAGGAAAGCTAAATGATGGACGTATTGTGGCCGTAAAAGTTTTGAGCAAGTCCAAGGGGAATGGAGAAGAGTTCATCAATGAAGTTGCTTGCATTAGTAGAACTTCCCATGTTAATATAGTCGGTCTTCTGGGATTTTGTTATGAGGGAACTAGAAGAGCTCTAATCTACGAGTTCATGCCCAATGGATCTCTTGATAAGTTCATAAATCAAGGATCTCTGAATACAAATCTCCATCTGGAATGGGAGACATTGAACCAGATTGTGGTTGGTGTTGCTCGAGGACTAGAGTACTTACATCGTGGTTGCAACATTAGGATCGTACATTTCGATATAAAACCTCACAACGTACTTTTAGATGAAGACTTTCGTCCGAAAATTTCTGACTTCGGTCTTGCTAAAATATGTAAGAATAAAGAAAGTATAATCTGGATGCTGGACGCAAGAGGGACTATTGGGTATACTGCTCCAGAGGTATTCTGTAGGAACTTTGGAGGAGTTTCTCACAAATCTGATGTTTATGGCTTCGGAATGATGGTGCTTGAAATGGTTGGAGTAAGACAGAGAACTGCTGGGGATTACGAATCGAACAATAGTGAGACATATTTTCCGGATTGGATCTATAAGCAAATTGACGGTAGCAATGATCTAACAGTTGATGGTATAATTAATGAAGAGGAAGAAGCGATAGCAAGGAAGATGATATTGGTGAGTTTGTGGTGCATACACACGAATCCATCAGATCGACCCTCGATGAGTAAAGTTGTAGAGATGCTGGAAGGAAGTGTTCAATCTTTGCAAGTTCCACCGAAGCCCTTCTTGCAGCATTCCTCCCCAAGATCGTTTCAATTATATTCTTCCACGACATCAACATCTTTGTCTAGAATTTGTTCACAACAAGGGTAAATTGAATTGGTACATTTACGGGTCTAATTAGTACACATTAGAATACTTTAATTTGAATGGTGTATTCATTCTTGAAGCTTAAAGGAGAACTACTAAGACTGCCTTTGATTTCAATATAGAAAATTGATGCAAATTACTGATAATATAGTTCCATATTCATACAAATACCTTGGAATTCAACAGTCAAATACTGTTGATAATTAAGAATACTTATTTTACAGTTTTAAAAAAGAAGTGTCCTTGGTTATAGGGAGAGATATAGTATACTATATTTTTAGATGCATTTCAAATATCAATGCAGCGTTCCTCCTCTGATGCAAGTTTATGTTATGGAAAAACGTTTTCGCAATCAGGTTGGATTAGATGTATAAGGTATTTGGTGGAATTTTGAAGCATTCTTCCTTCATTCCAACATCTCCACTGCCATAATAGCATAATTTGACTAATGCAATCTTATTATTTAGTTTCAACAAATTTATTATTTAATAAGCACAAAGTTGATGGGCAACACACGGTGAATTTGGTTGGGTTTTTTCTTAATTTCTCATTATTATATTCTTCTTGAAACAACCAAACATATAAATCTTTCAATTCTTCATTTGGCTTCCTTTCTCTTTCTCTCAATGCTTACCTTTCAAGGCCAGCAACACGACACATGAGTGTTATTAAATTTGCTCTTTGTACATATTGCGTGTAATAAACGGCGTTCCTTATTATTTTCCAAGAGACACACACGGAACATGATAGAGGAATATCATTTATTAGTACTACAAATGAAAACACGTATTGAAAAATACCAAGACTTGAGGTCAACTAAACATCCAATATTGATTACTAGTCATTCTATGTCCATCCCCTTATTTTTCTTTATTAAGAAAATATATGTAAGTTTTGTCTTGTATTTTCTTTTAACACACATATACTCACTTCACTAAATTTGGTATTTCCAAACACCACCGTCAACTCTGAACTTTTCGATTATTCTGATGGGTATCAGAAGGTTACATTCTTGTATGATTGCCCATCAAATAATAATCTAGCTCTTCCTCTACTGTACAAACCTTGCTCTTCTAGTGAATTGTTCATACAAGAAGGAGATCATGGTCCTGGGAATTGTGCTACCGGTGTCTTTTTTCCTGTTCCTAAGAATTCACTTAATTGGAAAGCAATAAATGATGATCATGGACCAAGGATTTTAGTTGAAATGGAAGCTTAGAGGCATCTAATGCGAGAACTGCAACAATTCTAAGGGAAGTTGTGGTTGGGACCTTGTTAACAAGGAAACGATGCTACAATGTGGTTTGTGCTGTCACTGTTGTACAAATTAACTCTGCCAATGGGGAAAATATTTACTTTATGAGACATTGAATGGTGTTTAGGGCAGTTAATGCTAATTACTATACAAATTAAGTTTTTAGCTTACAAGTGATTTAACTGAGTTTTAGAAGTCACTTAAAGTTGTCAGTATCTTTAATTCAATAGTGAGAAACTAAAAGCAAATCTCTCTGTATCTTTCCTCTAATCTTGTTTTTCTTTACTGTTCTTATCATTTTAGAGAAGATATGGAGTTCTTATAAACCATTAGAAGTAGCTTTTAGATTATGGAATACAAATTAATATGTAATCTAATGGACTTCATTTTTTAATTTTTAATTTTTAATTTTTAATCTCAGATTTAGGTCCATTTTCTGATGATATCAATTGTCAATTTAAGAATTTTGATCCTATTAGTTTTTTTGCAGGATCATCATTCGGCAAAAGAAGGATGCTTACCCTAGCCCTGGGTAATACATTCACCTGTCAACTCGTGTATTTATCAACATGCAGTTAAATCTCTTAAGTAATTTCAAAATTTCTTTTCTTTTTGGTTCATATTGGGCAACTCCTATATTCGAATGCAGGCATTGCTGCTGGTGTGGTGGGGATAATAATAATCCTTTCCATCTTTCTCATAAGAGTCCTAGGAAGAAATTTTATATTATATATGTAACACCCCCAAAATCCGGGACCCAACGGACTGGGTTGCTACACGGAACAGAACTTATAAAAACCTTAATTCATAATTATTCACAGTTAGAATCATCAATAATATATCCCCCAAAATACGATATCCAAACCTGATACCATCAATTACACTAAACTGCCAGATTCTAGTCATAATTACAACATTAAATAAATTGATTCCTTACAATACGTATACACATAAAATTAAATCCTCCAACGGTACATATTCAACCACATGTTAAAGCAAACCCCATCCATTCTAAGTCCATGAACTCAATCTGCAAAATGATGGTGACGAGGGGTGAGCCGTCAACTCAATAAATAAATTCATGCATAACATGTAAAATAATTAACCTTTGTAAAAACCTTTGCGTTCAAAAGCTTCTCATAAACCCTTCGGAAATATTAATAAAACGGTTGAAACAATATTTAAAATCATATCCGTTCATATTCTTAAATCATAAAGCATTTCATAAAACAGTATAACAATATAAATCAAAAGATCTAATAATCATAGTTTAAAACACGGAAATCGGATATTCACTTTATAAGACAGTAAACAGTGTTCTTACAGTGTAAATAGTATTCTTTTTTTATAAACAGTAATCATATAGTTTCATAGTATAAACGGTATTCTTTTATAAAACAGTAAGCATATAACTTTTCAATATAAACGGTAGCCTTTTTATAAAACGGTAAACATATAGCTTTTCAGCATAAACTACAGTCTTTTTATAAAACGGTAAACATATAGTTTTTCAGTATAAACAGTAGTCTTTTTATAAAACGGTGAACATATAGCTTTTCAGTATAAACTACAATCTTTTTATAAAACGGTAAACATATAGCTTTTCAGTATAAACAGTGAAATCAATATATCAGTTAGCTCATGTTCCATAGTGTCACAATTAACCCGAGTGACGCGGCAACAGTATGTCACAATTAACCCGAGTGACGCGGCAACAGTATGTCACAAGTACCCGTGTGACGCGGCAATAACAGTATGTGTGCACACAGAATCCCAGCTGGGCCAGTATCAATAACGGTAACTACGGAACGATGAGCCAAAACGGTTTTATAAATTTACTCATATTTAAATCAGTAGCATTTTCATATAACAGTATAAACGGTAGCGGTAGCATTTTTATAAAACTATTAGTACAATATAACAGTAGTATTTCAGTAAAACTTTATGAGTTTAAATAATAGTGATCAAAAGGTATTTGACGGTATATAAGAAATAGATCAATTTCAAAACAGTAAATGTATAAGTCTTAAACAACGTAAATACTTGATCAAAACCAGTAATATCTTTGACAAATATAATATAGTAAAATACAATGGAGAAAACAGTAATTTTGGAAATTTCAAAACGTAACACATCATGAATGAATTTACTTACCTCAAACACGTACAAATCCGCTATAGCTTTAGAAACTCAAGAATCACTCAAACCTATAAAATATTACATTTGATTCATTGTCATAATCTCATAATCACAGCCATTTAAATCAACATGGGCTTCACATATATTAAACCCAAACTTAGAAATCTAATTTCCAGCTATAGTCACAACTGACCACCCTCTGGTCTCCGATTTTTAATTAATTCTCTACAACTCCAATTATTACGAAATTTGACATGAATGATCTAAACATATAGGAAATACTACAGTAAAATTATCAACTAAATCCATGATCATTTGAATATGTAAATATTCATTCCTTTCCCATATTTCTGAAATCTGTCCAGCAGAGTTCAATTACTGACCTCTTCCTATCTCAAAAATCATAACTATATTTATACACACTTAAAAATCATGAAACTTTCCAGAATGATATTAGACATATAGATATACCTTCATATAAATTCCCATAATTTTCCCACATGAATAACCAACCCAAAACGGTATTACGAAATCTGGCTGGTTTAGTAAAAACAGAGGATCTCCAAACATCTCCTTAATGAATCGAAAATCTAATTAAAATCATGCTCATGCTCATAAATAATTCATCCAAGAACAGCCTACTGTAGATAGAGAGTCTATGACATGAGAATAATACTTGAGAAGAAGAAGAACACTTACTTGGAAATCAAGTTCTTCAAACTAGTGATATGCTCCTATTTTTGGTGAGAAAAGAAGAGTAGAATAAGTAGGAAAGGGAGAGGAATTTGTTCTCAACAATATGGCTTACATGAGAAGAATAAGAATGAGGGTTTAAAGGAAATAGGTGTATTGTATTATCATAATAATGAAAGTGGGTTGTTGGCCTTGATTCATGCCTTAATTCATGCCTTAATTCATGCCACTATGAAGAAAATTGTGTATGATTTGGGGCCCTTGCCTCCCATTATCTTTACAATACAATTATTTATGAGATATAGTACTAGAAATACATAGAAAAGATTTGGTAGGGACATATGTACATGATACCATGCATTCTTGAACATTATGGATATTACAATCCTCCCTCCTAAAAGAAATTTCGTCCTCGAAATTCTCTTACGTATCTTGAGTTTCAAACAGTTGAGGGTATTTCTCTTTCATTTCCTCCTCTCGTTCCCATGTTGCTTCTTCTATGGGATGATTCCTCCAATGCACTCTCACAAATGAAAATACCCTTGTTCTCAATACTTGCTGTTTCCAATCAAGAATCTTTAACGGATGCTCTTCGTATGTCATATCTTGAGAAATCTGAATTGGTTGATAATCCAACACATGTGAAGGATCAGCCACATACTTCCTCAATACCGACACGTGAAACACATTATGAAGTCTCGATAGATTTGGTGGCAAGGCCACCCGATATGCCACAGAACCTATTCTCTCAAGTACTTCAAAAGGTCCTATGAACCTAGGGCTAAGCTTGCCCTTTTTGCCAAAACGAAAGACTCCTTTCCATGGTGAGACTTTCAAGAAAACAAAGTCTCCTGCTTCAAATTCCAGATCTCGTCTACGATGATCCACATAACTCTTTTGTCTACTTTGGGCAGCTCGAAGGCGTTCCTTAATGATTTTAATTTTATCCACAGTGATCTGGATGAGTTCTGGCCACAACAATCTCCTCTCGCCTACCTCCTCCCAGCAAATAGGTGATCTACACTTCCTACCGTATAATGCTTCATAAGGTGGCATACCAATACTGGAATGGAAACTATTGTTGTAAGAAAATTCGATCAATGTTAAATGTTTCTCCCAACTATCGCCCAACTCTAAGACACAAGCTCGCAACATATCTTCCAGAGTTTGAATAGTCCTCTCCGATTGACCATCCATCTGAGGGTGAAATGCGGTGCTGAAACTAAGCTTGGTACCCAACCCTTCATGCACGCTAGCCCAAAACTTAGAAGTGAATCGAGGATCTCTATCAGATAGAATAGTCTCCGGTACACCATGCAACCTAACAACTTCTCTCATGAACAATTCTGCTAGTTGCCATGGTTTATCAGTGCTTTTAATCGCTAGAAAATGGGCTGCCTTGGTCAACCGGTCCACAATTACCCATATGGAATCACAACCTCTCTTAGAACGAGGTAATCCACCAACAAAGTCCATCGTAACCTTTTCCCATTTCCACTCAGGAATAGGAAGAGATTGAAGAAGTCCAGCTGGTCGTTGATGTTCAATTTTCACTTGTTGACAAGTGAGACACCTCGACACAAACTCTGCCACTTCCTTCTTCATATTCTTCCACCAGAAGTTCTGCTTCAAATCATGATACATTTTAGTGCTGCCTGGATGCACACTATATGCTGTACTATGAGCCTCACTCAATATTTCTTTCTTCATATCACCATCTTCAGGGACACAGAGTCTTTTCCCATACCACAAAACATCACTTTTATCCAACTTAAAGTCAGGTTTGGCACCCTTTCTAACATCATCACCAATTCGGACTAGCTGTAAATCACTCTTCTGAGCACTTTTAATTCTATCCATCAAGGTAGGTTGAACTCTTAAATGAGCTAAGTAGTCAACTTGCCCATGTGTCACCACCATTACACCACATTTTTCGAGATCCCTCAAAATGTAGTTTTCGGTAGTAATCAAATGTGCTAAACTTCCTGATGATTTCCTGCTAAGAGCATCTGCTACAACATTCGCTTTACCCGGATGATAGTTTATAGTGCAGTCATAATCCTTCACCAGTTCTAACCATCGCCTCTGTCTCAAATTCAACTCCTTTTGAGTAAATAAATACTTCAAACTTAGCTCACTAGTCCTTGAGTGAGTTCACGACAATGCTATTTAACATAGTTAATAATTCAATGCCATAAATATACACACAACCATTAAATATTCTGATTTAACCAAATCAATAATGTACTAACCTCAAGTACTTAGCTCCAATCCGTCCCAATCAATTTCAGGAGCCTAAATGCAATATTATATCATTAACATTTAACAATATATCTCATCATAGAGGAATCAGATCTTTAAAAATCTACAAGATTCTTACAACCTATAATTCCCAAAAGAAAGTATGACTTCTACATAAGTTAAACCGCAAAGATCCTGAAGCAACGGATAATCAAGGATTATCATTAATGTACTTCCACAAGTACAAAGAAATTCCTCCATCATAGAATACAATTATCAGTAACAAGAAATGCCTCACTTAAGACATTTCTAACCAACTTAACTTTATCGAGACCTATAGTAGTCATACCAATGGCATAATCTCGCATCAACCTATGAATTACAACATAATTATGAACAGATCCAAAATAAGAACTAACATACGAAAATCTGATACTAAAATAGACATTTAACCTTTGAATCCTTTACAGGGAAAAATACTTAAACCCTTAAATTCAATCCATTCTATTATCGTATCCATTAATCACCACACAACTTTAACACCAAAAGTTCAAACAACAGAATTCCTCACTGTTTACTAATCTTTACCTTGTATTTCATACGATTCTAGCCTTTCGAAAGTGCAAGATACCACAAGCAATACCAAAATTTCACCACATTAAACTTAATTGATCAAACCACAAATTCATATCTTTCATCTGGAAGTCTAGTCACCAACATATTATCAGAACCTCATAATACACAAGTTATTCATATGCACAAAATAAATACAATTCCCATGATTTCTTACTCATCACTCAGTATACTAGCAAATATTTTCTTTATAAACGTTAAGAAAATCTATCAATTTTCATAAAACATTTCAAAGAGAAGACAATATAAACAAAATTATTTTAAAAGTCGACGAAACACCCCTTCGTATTCTCATCACAATCATGAAGGTTAACTTGTAAGCTAACGACAAATGACATCATTAACGAATTCTTATTTGATCTCTTATCTCACAAATAATTCAATGGCATAATCCATCATCCCAACTAAGGAGTCCTTACATCATTTCTTTAGAAAACCTCAAGATTTAAAATTACTCAATGTGTTATCCATAACTTAGTATCGACTAAGGAAAAGTACTAATTTCACTGATCAATTGAAATGCAACTTCTATCTCCATCAAAATAAACAATAATCTGAAACTTGTCAAGGACTACATCAAAGTCACATGAATCCAAATTAATTAAATCGACTTGAGCACTATGTATAAGTCACCAATTTCATTTTTGTATACTACAAATCCTCTCAAAGGTAAGTAGTGATATGAAATTATGGCCTTATAAGACAATACAAATTTTATCTATAAAATAGAGAACTTCAATAAATCAGTATACCTTAAATAATTTATTCACTCTATAATATCCACAAACGAATAATATTCAATATCACTTAGAAATATATATTGCACATAAAATCATAATTCCTAAAACTTTTCCCAATTTTGACTATTACAACTTCAATCCAACTTATACAATCATCTCCAATAAAACACAGGTAACTCATTTTCAAATCCATAACTCCAACATGTAACTTGAGGTTTAATATTGTTGTGCTATGAAACCATAGTAATTTCCTTAACTCTTAAAAAGTAATTATCAGAAACCTAACGAAATAAAATTCCTCCAAAATGAATTTTCATGTATATGAAGTACAAGAAAACACATATCATAAACACAATCAAAAGGATTTGGCATTTCTCTTGTTCCCAAAACTAATTTCCAACTACAAGCATCCAGAATCATATAACCATGATCCTACAAATCATATCATTCCTCCATTTAATCATACTTCAATATGCAAATCATAACCTAGTCTCCAGAATTAACTTCACTCTTGCGTATACCTCAAGATTCAAAATATTTGTATGATAAATATAATCATAACCTAATAACCAGAATAAATATTTCTCTAATAATTCTTTTACAAAATCATAACTTAGTCTCCAGAATCGACTTTGCTCTGATACCAAACTGTAACACCCCCAAAATCCGGGACCCAACGGACTGGGTTGCTACACGGAACAGAACTTATAAAAACCTTAATTCATAATTATTCACAGTTAGAATCATCAATAATATATCCCCCAAAATACGATATCCAAACCTGATACCATCAATTACACTAAACTGCCAGATTCTAGTCATAATTACAACATTAAATAAATTGATTCCTTACAATACGTATACACATAAAATTAAATCCTCCAACGGTACATATTCAACCACATGTTAAAGCAAACCCCATCCATTCTAAGTCCATGAACTCAATCTGCAAAATGATGGTGACGAGGGGTGAGCCGTCAACTCAATAAATAAATTCATGCATAACATGTAAAATAATTAACCTTTGTAAAAACCTTTGCGTTCAAAAGCTTCTCATAAACCCTTCGGAAATATTAATAAAACGGTTGAAACAATATTTAAAATCATATCCGTTCATATTCTTAAATCATAAAGCATTTCATAAAACAGTATAACAATATAAATCAAAAGATCTAATAATCATAGTTTAAAACACGGAAATCGGATATTCACTTTATAAGACAGTAAACAGTGTTCTTACAGTGTAAATAGTATTCTTTTTTTATAAACAGTAATCATATAGTTTCATAGTATAAACGGTATTCTTTTATAAAACAGTAAGCATATAACTTTTCAATATAAACGGTAGCCTTTTTATAAAACGGTAAACATATAGCTTTTCAGCATAAACTACAGTCTTTTTATAAAACGGTAAACATATAGTTTTTCAGTATAAACAGTAGTCTTTTTATAAAACGGTGAACATATAGCTTTTCAGTATAAACTACAATCTTTTTATAAAACGGTAAACATATAGCTTTTCAGTATAAACAGTGAAATCAATATATCAGTTAGCTCATGTTCCATAGTGTCACAATTAACCCGAGTGACGCGGCAACAGTATGTCACAATTAACCCGAGTGACGCGGCAACAGTATGTCACAAGTACCCGTGTGACGCGGCAATAACAGTATGTGTGCACACAGAATCCCAGCTGGGCCAGTATCAATAACGGTAACTACGGAACGATGAGCCAAAACGGTTTTATAAATTTACTCATATTTAAATCAGTAGCATTTTCATATAACAGTATAAACGGTAGCGGTAGCATTTTTATAAAACTATTAGTACAATATAACAGTAGTATTTCAGTAAAACTTTATGAGTTTAAATAATAGTGATCAAAAGGTATTTGACGGTATATAAGAAATAGATCAATTTCAAAACAGTAAATGTATAAGTCTTAAACAACGTAAATACTTGATCAAAACCAGTAATATCTTTGACAAATATAATATAGTAAAATACAATGGAGAAAACAGTAATTTTGGAAATTTCAAAACGTAACACATCATGAATGAATTTACTTACCTCAAACACGTACAAATCCGCTATAGCTTTAGAAACTCAAGAATCACTCAAACCTATAAAATATTACATTTGATTCATTGTCATAATCTCATAATCACAGCCATTTAAATCAACATGGGCTTCACATATATTAAACCCAAACTTAGAAATCTAATTTCCAGCTATAGTCACAACTGACCACCCTCTGGTCTCCGATTTTTAATTAATTCTCTACAACTCCAATTATTACGAAATTTGACATGAATGATCTAAACATATAGGAAATACTACAGTAAAATTATCAACTAAATCCATGATCATTTGAATATGTAAATATTCATTCCTTTCCCATATTTCTGAAATCTGTCCAGCAGAGTTCAATTACTGACCTCTTCCTATCTCAAAAATCATAACTATATTTATACACACTTAAAAATCATGAAACTTTCCAGAATGATATTAGACATATAGATATACCTTCATATAAATTCCCATAATTTTCCCACATGAATAACCAACCCAAAACGGTATTACGAAATCTGGCTGGTTTAGTAAAAACAGAGGATCTCCAAACATCTCCTTAATGAATCGAAAATCTAATTAAAATCATGCTCATGCTCATAAATAATTCATCCAAGAACAGCCTACTGTAGATAGAGAGTCTATGACATGAGAATAATACTTGAGAAGAAGAAGAACACTTACTTGGAAATCAAGTTCTTCAAACTAGTGATATGCTCCTATTTTTGGTGAGAAAAGAAGAGTAGAATAAGTAGGAAAGGGAGAGGAATTTGTTCTCAACAATATGGCTTACATGAGAAGAATAAGAATGAGGGTTTAAAGGAAATAGGTGTATTGTATTATCATAATAATGAAAGTGGGTTGTTGGCCTTGATTCATGCCTTAATTCATGCCTTAATTCATGCCTTAATTCATGCCACTATGAAGAAAATTGTGTATGATTTGGGGCCCTTGCCTCCCATTATCTTTACAATACAATTATTTATGAGATATAGTACTAGAAATACATAGAAAAGATTTGGTAGGGACATATGTACATGATACCATGCATTCTTGAACATTATGGATATTACAATATATGTTTGCTAAATTCTCGAAGAACAAAACAGAGAATTCCGTCGCTGTTTTCTCCGTTGGCTTTGTCTCAAACTCTTCTTTTTAATGCTATCTGAATCGCAATCATCTAAATCTGTTTTTATCACTTTCACATCAGTTGAATATGTTTTTCACATAGAAATACAAGCCAAATCCTAACGATTCTCCCCTTTGACGAGAATTCCCAAAGCTTTCATCCCTTCTCCAACAGCATACCATGACTCTTTACACCGAGAATCACCATGACTCTCTACACCAAGAATCACCATACCCCATCATAAATGTACAACCACTTAGGAACAATCCGTCCTAAGATTTCTTCCAACACATGTCTAAAAAACCTGTTGAAAAGTTATGGTGCAACTTCTCATGTAGATTTCAGGGAGTTCTTCAGCAATTGACATCACGTCCACCACACATCTTACATCACCTTCTAACCAATACTCATGTGCAAACCTGTGGACCCACTCCATAACAACTTTTACATGCCAAAAGGATACATATGTCCTTGCATCACCCAATCTGGTGAAAGACATATTGCTAGCAACACTTGGACCTATTTGTCGCACCAGTTCCACACCTCACTAGAGTCTATCGAGCTTCAAGAGTTCACTCATCCCTCAATGCCTTGTGTAACCTAGATTGGATACATGACTTGTACTTGCCACAAGCCAAATTTCCTTCTCTATCAAATTCTTCAACACCGTCTCCAAGACGTATCTTCTTTGTTAAACCAATACTAGGCAACCATAAAATCAACATCTCAATCTACCAAGTCCTTATACAATATCCAGTACAGACTTGAAACCATAATGGCAAGCCTGGCTATGATACCAATTGTTGGGAAAAGTGACGCGGAAGTGCATACCTAATACACACCAAAGAACAAATTTAAAGAATCAAAATCATCAACAAAAAAAAAAAAAAAAAAAAAAATCATCTTACAAGTTGCAACTGCTTCTATTTCTACCTCCTCTTCTTCAATATCATTCAAAATCACCAGCCACCACTTCTACTTCTACCTCATCTTCTTCATCACCTTCTTCACTTTAGTCTTCACTCTCACTTTCTTCACCACCACTCTCAACCCCACATTCTCCTCCTCCCCGATCTCCTCCTCTTCCATCTCATCCTTTGTCGTCTCCATTCTCCCTTCCTCCATCACCACCACCTCCTCCACTACACTTCCACCTCCAACGCCACCATGACCTTTGCCAAACTCTCCTTCGTCGCCAACACTCTCTTACTATTCCCCATCTTCCAACTCTCTTTTGCTATTCCTTCATTTGCAACTTCAATAAACGACCAAAGTCAAAACCAATGGTCCAAATAAGCTTTTTTTTTTTTTTTTTAAATAATAATAATAATAATAATAATAATAATAATAATATATAAAGAGTGGAACCGACTGGAACCGCTGGTTCCAGACAAGTTCTTGAAAAATTAGAACCGGAACCGAAACTCCCGATTCTGGTCCGGTTCACATAGTGGCGGTTTTGGTTCAAACCGAACTGCGGTTACCTCTAGATATAACTACAAATCCTAACATTAAGACAATATACTAAGGTCATGTTTGATTTTTTCCACTTAATACTTAATGGAACTTAATATGTTCCATTAAATTATTTTGTTTGATTCTTTAAGTGATAAACCCTTAAAACCACTTGTTTAGAAAAGTAATTTTTTTTTTTTTCACTTTTCACTTAATAAAAATCCACTAGAATTTAATACAATTTATTACTTCCAAAACTATCCTCACTAATCTAACTTATTTCCAATTTTGTCTTCTATCGAAACCCTAATCATATTAATACTATATTTTTTCTTCTCACCGTAAACAACTACAGCATCACAAAACCTAGTTACTTCAAAACTCAAACAAATGGAGATTGGTTTACCTAGCATATTCTGATAAGGACTTTTTTTTTTTCTTCATTAATCTAACTTATTACCAATTTTGTCTTCTATCAAAACCCCAATCGTATTAATATTTTTTTTCTTACACAGAGACATCAACATAATCAAAAAAAAAAAAAAATCATCTAAATATTTTCTAATTATTTATATAAATTTGAAATATTATTACTAATTAAATAATTGTGTTTTAGAATTATTAAATTACTTATTATAGTTGTCCTTAATATATTAAAATGTAAATATATCACAAATAATAGTTAGAATGACATAGATGTAAAAGTATTTATTTTCAAATATATATAATTTTAAAAACCAAACAACTTATCGTTTCTATTCAGTTTTTAGTGAAAAAAAAAAACAAAAAACAAAATGTTTTTCAATTTTCAGTTTTCAGTCACTATTCGGCCCTCGGTAACATTCAGCATTACTCATTGTTCAAACCAAAAATCAAACGGGACCTAAGACAATATAACAAAGATTTCTTTTAGCAAAACCATGTGAAATAGCATAGAAAGCATTAACAAAATATATGTTCAAATTGTTTAAAGAATTTAAAGGATTGTTATCTTATGGACTTAGAATTTTGAAGTTCAGATTCGAGATCCATTTAGTGATAATTACTTGTCAACTGATAGACTTTCGATCCATTATTTATGCTGCAGGATCATTCTTCAACAAGAGGTGGACGATCTCCATAGGTAATCTGTTCATCAAATAACTTGTTTCTTAACAATTTCTTCACAATTGTTCGTTTTCGTTTTATTACATTAGCTCACCCCTCTCTTTAAATTCAGGCATTACAGCTACAGTGGTGGGGATAGTAACTATAATCCTCATGACCGTTCTTCTCATAAGTGCCTCTGCAAGAAACTATACATTAGATAAGATTGCGGTTTTCCTGAGAAAGAAAACAGAGAATGACCGAAACATGGAGGCCTTTGTTAGAAATTTTGGATCTCTTGCTCCCAAAAAATATAATTATTCTGACTTTAAGAGGATGACAAAATCATTTAGCTATAAACTCGGTCAAGGAGGTTATGGTGATGTATATAGAGGGAAACTAACCAATGGTCGTCTTGTGGCAGTGAAGTTCTTGAAGAAATCGAAGGGCAATGGAGAAGAATTTATAAATGAGGTAGCTAGCATTAGTAGAACATCCCATGTTAATATAGTCACTCTTCTTGGCTTTTGTTATGAAAGGAAAAATAGAGCTCTAATATATGAGTTCATGCCTAATGGATCTCTTGATAAGTTTATATATGATCAAAAGCCTTCAAGTACAAATTGCAATTTGGAATGGAAGACAGTGTATCAAATTGCAGTCGGAATTGCTAGAGGACTAGAGTATTTTCACCGGGAGGATTGTGCATTTTGATATTAAACCTCACAACATTCTTTTAGATGAAGATTTTATCCCAAAGATATCTGATTTTGGGCTTGCGAAACTATGCAAAAAGAAAGAGAGTATCATATCAATGTTGGGTGCAAGAGGAACTATAGGGTATATTGCGCCAGAAATATTTTGTGGAAACTTTGGAGAAGTCTCTCACAAATCCGATGTATATAGTTACGGAATGATGATTCTTGAAATGGTCGGTGGAAGAAAAAACATTGATGTAAGAGTGTCTCATAGGAGCGAAATATATTTTCCAAGTGTTGTAAGAAAAAATTCGCACACACAAATCTCAACACACAGATAATATGAAAGCAATAAGAAGAAAAAGAAGACACCAAAGATTTTTACGTGGTTCAGCAATTTGCCTACGTCCACGGAGCGCACCGCACTCAATCCACTACTTTCAGAGTTGATTACAATCTATCTATCTCTCTCTCAGTCTCACTACAATTTGCTCTCTATCTCTCTAGCAATTTTTCTCACACAATTTAAGATTTATATAATGGTGGTATTTATATGGGAGCACTAGGGTTTGCCAAATCCTAATTGGGATCTATTTCCTTTTTGCTCTTTCTTTATTGTACAAGTCTTATTTCACGCAGATTTGTGTAGGACCGCTGTCGGTGTCACAGCGCTCTCACAGTGCTTCGCACAGTGTGCTCCTCTGTGATAAATACCGCTCTCAAACCGCTGCCGAAAAAATCACAGCGCTCTCGCAGCGCTCTTCCCTGACGCCTGACTGCTGCCTTGCCGCTGTCAAATGCGCAGCGCAATGCGCAGCGGTTGGCCGCTGCACACACGCTGCTATTTCAACAGCGTTTCACTCAATTTCAATTTGCTTTTAATTTGCTTCTTTGTTGACTTGTACTGCACAAACTACCAACCTCAATAAATGCAATTCACTTTGCATATTCACTAGAGACAAAAGAAAACTTTAACTTGCATTAATTAATTTGTCTTATTTAAAATTGAGGTCTTCACCAATAATCCCAACAATCTCCCACTTGAAGACTAAAACTCAAGAGACGTTCTCCATCCTTCCTCGATGACTTAGTGGATAAATAACGGTGCGCTCATCCCCCACGTCTTCACTCTTGAAGACCCACTGAAGCTGCGCACAGCTCCAGTTTCTCAGTAGTGACTGGCTTAGTTAACATGTCGGCCGGATACTTGCTACCTGCTATCTTCACAAGCTTTAACACACCTTCTTCGATTAACGATCGAATGAAATGGTAGCGAAGATCTATATGTTTGGTCCTAGAATGGAACGCCGAATTCTTGGCCAAGTGTATTGCACTCTGACTGTCACTGTGCAACACATTCATCACTTGATCGAATCCCAACTCAGCTAACAAACTTTGTAACCATATCAGCTCCTTGCTTGATTCTGTTACAGCCACATACTCTGCTTCAGTTGTAGAGATTGTCACTATCTTCTGCAACTGGGACATCCAACTAGTTGCGGTATTAGCCATTGTAAACACATATCCGGTGGTACTCCTTCTATGATCCACCTCCCCAGCAAAATCTGAATCCACATAACCTTCCAACTTGAGTCCGTCTCTTCTAAAGGTTAGACATCTCTCTGTCGTACCCCCAGGTATCTTAGGATCCACTTCACAGCCTCCCAGTGAAACTTGCCTGGATTTGACATGTAACGGCTCACAACTCCCACTGCATGGGAAATATCTGGTCTTGTGCAAGTCATGGCATACATTAGGCTTCCAATGGCTGAAGCATAAGGAACTTTAGCCATGAAGTCCTTCTCTTCTTCCGTCTTTGGACTCTGGTCCTTGGACAACCTGAAATGACTAGCCAAAGGTGTTCTTACCGATTTTGCATCACCCATGCTGAATCTCTGCAACACCTTCCGAACGTACTCTGTTTGTGAAAGCTTCAATGTACCTTCCTGTTCGTTTCTGCTAATTCTCATTCCAAGAATCTGTTTTGCTGCACCTAAATCCTTCATCTCGAACTCACTCGAGAGTTGCTTCTTCAAATTGTTAATCTCTTCTAAATCTGCACTAGCTACTAACATGTCATCAACATAAAGTAGCAGAATAATAAAACTTAACTTAACTTTTTTGAAGTAACAGCAGTGGTCAGCATTGCATCTCAAATATCCATTGCCTTGCATAAACCCATCGAACTTTTTGTACCACTGTGGGGAGCTTGTTTTAAACCATACAAGCTCTTTGTCAACCTACACACCAACTCTTCCTTGCCATCTTCTGCGAACCCTTCTGGCTGTTGCATGTATATCTTTTCCTCCAAATCTCCATGAAGAAAGGCAGTCTTCACATCTAACTGCTCAAGATATAACCCCTTTGCTGCGACAATACTTAACACTAACCGGATCGTAGTTAGTTTAACAACAGGAGAAAAATTTTTAGAGTAGTCAATACCTTCTATTTGTTGGAAGCCTTTGACCACTAGTCGTGCCTTGTATCTCTTGGAACCGTCATGTTCCTCTTTGATTCGAAATACCCACTTATTCTGTAGGACTTTCTTTCCTTCAGGCAACTTGGCTAACTCCCAAGTTTGATTTGAAATCAACGACTTCATCTCATCCTTCATTGCAAGCTCCCACTTGCTCGCATCTTCTCCTTGATATGCTTCATCATAACACTCAGGTTCCCCTGCATCTGTCAACAGCATGTACTGCAAGTACTTCCTATTTGGTATAGGAGTTCGAGTTGATCTTTTCACTGTACTCTGAGCCTATGTCGCTGGAACGTCTCTATGTGGGATAGGATCTGTAACCTGGAGCGGCACACCTTGTTCTTCATCTTTCTGAATAGCTGGTTCCACGACCCTATTCTCTGACACATCATTCGGTCCAAAATACTCTGGCTCTTCTAGCTCAGACACTTGTATGTTTCTATCTTTGTACATAACCTTTTCATTGAAGACAACATCTCTACTTCTGATCATCTTGCGGTTTTGGTCATCCCACAGCTTGTAACCAAATTCATCTTCTCCATAGCCCACCAAAGTACACTTCACTGACTTGGCGTCTAGCTTATTCCTCGCATGATCACCTATATGTACATAAGAAACACACCCAAATACTTTAAGATGAGAAAGTTTTACCTCTTTCCCAGTCCATATCTCTTCTGGTATAGCGAGATCCAAAGGCTTTGATGGTCCTCTATTTATCAAATATGCTGCTGTATTGACTGCCTCTGCCCAGAACTGTTTTGGCAACCCTGAATGTAACCTCATGCTTCTGGCTCTCTCAGTCAATGTTCTGTTCATCCGTTCTACTATCCCATTCTGCTGTGGGGTTCCAGGAACCGTTCTACTGAGCTTAATCCCGCTCAGATAGCAAAACCTCTTGAACTCACTATCTTCATATTCTCCACCATTGTCTGAATGCAGCTTTTTGATCTTTAACCCTGTCTCATTCTCAACCCTAGCTTTCCATCTCTTGAAAGCATCAAACACCTCAGACTTGTGTTTCAAAAAATAAACCCATACCTTCCTGGAGTGGTCGTCAATGAATGTGACGAAATACTATTTACCTCCGGTTGACAAGACTGAAGCTGGACCCCAAACATCGGTGTGCACTAGTTCCAGCTTCTCCTTTGCCTGTACCCTTCCGGTCTTCTTAAAGTTCACTCGCTTCTGTTTTTCCAATATGCAGCTCTCACAGAAATCAACCTCAACACTTTTCAAATCTGGCAACTTACCTTTCGAAAGTAGACACTTCAACCCCTGACTACTCATGTGCCCAAATCTCTGGTGCCACAAGTTCGGATCATCTTTACCTTCTGCCATAGCGATTGAACCACAACCATCCATTATAGTGTAAAGCGACCCATTCTTATTTCCTCGGGCCATTGTCATAATACCTTTCAAAATCTTCCACTTATCATCTGTGAAAGTCATCACCTAACCCTCTGATGCCAGTTACCCAATGGAGATCAAGTTCTTCCTCAAATCCGGTATATGCCTCACGCTATTAAGTTTCCAAACTGACCCATTCAGCTGAATCTTCACATCTCCCTTCCCGGTAATGTTGCATGCTTGATCGTCACCAAGATACACCTTACCTAAATTTTCGGAGACGTAATTCTCAAATAACTCCCTATGAGGTGTGGCATGGAAAGACGCTCCTGAATCCAGAACCCAAGACTCCGTCTTACTTTCCAACGAGCAGATGAGGCAGTCATCTGACTCCTCTGACACACAGTTCGCACTGCTCTTGCCCTTATCTTTCTTTTTAGATCTACACTCATACGAGAAGTGGCCTTTCTTACCACAGTTCCAGCACTCTACATCTTTCTTGCTTCGTTGCTGATTTCCCGAATAATTGACCTGATACCTGGATTTAGACTTACCTCTTGACTTTGATCTTCCTCGTTGATTTGTGTTCCGATTTCTGTTTCTGCCTTCTCTACCTTCCATATTCAATGCTAAAGATGTAGACGCTCCAAATCCCTCTTCACGCATCCTAATCTCTTCGGTCATGATCATGTTCACAACCTGTGAGAAATCCAATTTCTCTTTTTCGAACGAGTTGGCAATTGACTGACATGTCATCTTCCAACTTTCTGGCAATTGGGTGAGCATAAACACCGCCAAGAATTCTTCATCGAAACCCATAGACACAGAAGTTAACCCATCCTTCACTTCATTGAACTGGTTTAGATACTTTCTAAAACCCTGACCTTCCGTCATCTTTAAATTTGATAGCTTCTTGACAAGATGGACCTTCCTTACCGCAGAAGGCTGTTCATACAGGTTTGATAAAGTCTTCATCAGATCTTTGGCAGTTAGCTGATCCTTTACGTTAAAGGCGACCTGCTTCGTCAAACTAAGACGAATTGCTCCCAATGCTTTCCTGTACAATAGTTCGAACTCCTCTTCATCCATGTTCTTTGGCATCCGTTTCTTTGACCAATCTGCATCGGTCATGGTTGCCGGCTTCTCTTTTATCGGCCAATGCAGGTCCTTCTGGTACAGATAATCCTCCATCTGCATCTTCCAGAAATTGAAATTCGTCCCATCGAATTTCTCAATCTTATGAGAATCTTTCTCAGATCCCATCCCTGCAATAAAATCGTTGACCTCGAGATAACCTAGATTTGTGTGAAAAATAACCTGCCCCAACCTAGGGCTCTGATACCAATTGTTGTAAGAAAAAATTCTCACACACAAATCTCAACACACAGATAATATGAAAGCAATAAGAAGAAAAAGAAGACACCAAAGATTTTTATGTGGTTCAGCAATTTGCCTACGTCCACGGAGCGCACCGCACTCAATCCACTACTTTCAGAGTTGATTACAATCTCTCAGTCTCTCTACAATTTGCTCTCTATCTCTCTAGCAATTTTTCTCACACAATTTAAGATTTATATAATGGTGGTATTTATATGGGAGCACTAGGGTTTGCCAAATCCTAATTGGGATCTATTTCCTTTTTGCTCTTTCTTTATTGTACAAGTCTTATTTCACACAGATTTGTGTAGGACCGCTGTCGGTGTCACAGCGCTCTCACAGTGCTTCGCACAACATTCTCCTCTGTGATAAATACCGCTCTCAAACCGCTGCCGAAAAAATCACAGCGCTCTCGCAGTGCTCTTCCCTGATGCCTGACCGCTGCCTTGCCGCTGTCAAATGCGCAGCGCAATGCGCAACGGTTGGCCGCTGCACACACCGTTACACACGCTGCTATTTCAACAGCGTTTCACTCAATTTCAATTTGCTTTTAATTTGCTTCTTTGTTGACTTGTACTGCACAAACTACCAACCTCAATAAATGCAATTCACTTTGCATATTCACTAGAGACAAAAGACAACTTTAACTTGCATTAATTAATTTGTCTTATTTAAAATTGAGGTCTTCACCAATAATCCCAACACCAAGTTGGATTTATAAGCAGCTTGAACCAGGCAAGGATTTTGAATTTCATGGTGTTGTCACTGAAGAGGAAAAGGAGCGTGCCAAGAAGATGGTGTTAGTGAGCATGTGGTGCATTCAAACCATTCCGTCCGATAGGCCATCGATGACTAGAGTTGTAGAGATGTTGGAATGTGGATTGGAGTACCTGCAAGTTCCCCCAAAACCTTCATTGGCTTCACAAACAAGATCACCGCAACATATTTCCCCAATCTCATCATCATCATCAACAGCTTAACTTGTGTAACATGCAGAACTACAATTGTTGAAGTCATTAAGTGATAGGTCATGAAATGTATTTAAACAGAGTATAACAATATGTCTGAACAACTGTGAGCATATAAAATTCGGATTATGTATTATTGATTGAAATAGATTGATAGAGTAGTTTATATTTTGAATATAAAAGCATTAAAATAACGTTCTCTCTGATGATTCTTTTTTCACATCAAGCAAGCTCTAAAATAATATGGTAACACTTGACCATATCATTTTGAAGATATACATATATTAGCTTCAAACTGTTGTATCTCTGTCATGATTTATTATATATAAAAGAAACTGAATCATATTATTTATTTAAAGTCGTGTTAATATGGAATGTGTGTTTCTGAATTTCCCCATTTTCTTCTTTTAACAGCCAATCGTACTTCGTTCACTTCTTTGGTATTTCAATATGGCCTTCTATCCTCTCTCCCTTTCTCTGTTATTAGCAACTGGCCGGAGCTGGACCTATTTAGTTCATACTACTTGACCACAATGTCGTGAGAAATATCTTGTTATTTTCTGTATCATTGATCAATACATGTGTAGAAAAATAAAAGTTCAATAAGGCCAAGTCTCTTTTATATTTTCGTAATACAGATACTCAGTTCACTCATAATTATTTCCCCTGTGAACTCTAATTTCACCGGAAATTAATTCCCAGCTCTTATTTTCCTCACCTTTTCTTTCTCTTCTATGTTTCATATTGGTAATTCTTGTCAAGATTCAGTCATCTTTAAGCGATGATGATCTTGTCATGTCCCAATCTTGTGATGTTATGTTTCGTTACGGGAACAACACAGCTGGTTATCCCTTTAGGGGAGAACCCCGACCACAACATTGTGTTGCTCATCAAGAGTTAAAGCTCCATTGCAATGACGTTGATGGTCATCTGCCTTCCATGGAGATCAATGGTGTATATTACTGGGTTTTAGATACCAGCCCGGTAGCTCGAACTATCAGGACTGCACGAAAGGACTACCAGAATGGAACCTGATCTCATGAATTTCCTAAGACTACCATCAACTCTGAGATATTCGATTATTCTGATGGGCATGAGAATATGACATTCCTATATGATTGTCCAGAACCAACCCCAGGTCTTGTTTGTACACTTTCATTGCCCTAGTAGTAACAATGTCAAATATAAGGATTGGTCCATACTAGCGGGAGCTAATGGTCCTGGAGCATGTAATGTTAGTGTCGTCATTCCTTTCCCAAGGAAATTAAATTGGACAGCCATGGATAATCCGTCCGATATGGGAAAATCCCTAAAGAAGGGTTTGTGTTGAAATGGAAGTTTGGAGGCGTACCATGTGTGGGTTGCACCTGGGGATGACAACAGGTCGGATTCGGGTGTCAAATTGCCATCCCTATTTGAAGTTTGAACCAAGCTTGAGCGAAGTTGTGGTCCTTAGCCTAGTTCGAATGTCACAATTGGGGCATGTCCTCTATTGGCATATTTGGGTTTTGGGTTAGAGATCCATTCGTACAGCCAAGTGAGGCCAAACCCAAGTCCATATACCAAGCCCAAGCATTACAAAAGGAACAAGTGTCTGTATACATAGGTTGGTGAGCATATAATAAAGAGGCGGAAAGTTGTGAGATTCTATACAAAGGCAATAGTCAATAGATTGTGTGCAAGTGTACGTGTGCAATATATAGTGAGTCAAAAAGGAAGTAGATGTGGAGAAAATTAATGTATGAATTTTCTCTCATCTCATCAGTAAATGGGTATTTGCATTGTGATCAAAGGGAATTTTTCGGATTTCGATCTGTGATCGTTCCCCGACCTTCGGTGATACAATCCAGTGTTCGATCCACTTCCGCTATGATTTAGATTTCGATGGTGAACGGTAATCCGAATTTACTAAGGTGTCGTTTGGTTAAATGACGGAATAGTAATCGAAATGGTAATGGGAATGAGAATGAGAATTGAATGGAATGGAAAGCTGATTTCTTTGTTTGGTTGGGACTTTAGAATTAGCATCTGAATCAGTATTATTTTATTTGGTTAACAACTGAATGGAATGGAATTAACTGTATTTTGACCAAAATACTCCTAATTATAAAACATTCATAATAACATGATATATTATGGATAATAATAATAATAAAACATAAAAGTATATATAATATTATATTTATATATAATATTATATATATTATTATAATATAACATATTATATATAAAATATATATATTATAATAAAATAATATACATTACATAATAATATATAATATAAATATTATTATATATATTTTAATATATGTTTATATATAATATAATATATATAATATATATTATTTATTAGTAATATAATACGAATATTATATATTATTATTATATAATATATATTATATATTTTGGATAATAATAATAATAAAATATAAAAGTATATTATATATATATATTATTATATTAAATAATATATAATATAATATTATATTATATATTATTATTATTATTATTATTATTATATTAAATAATATATAATTTACTTTTATATTTTATTATTATTATCCAAAATATGCATTATATATTATATATTATATATATTATATATAATATATATTAAATAAATATATATAATATATATTATATTATATTATATTATATTATGTATAATAATATATTTATATAATATATAATATATATATTATATTATATTATATATATTATATGTATTATATATTATATATTAATATATTAAATAATATATATTATATAAATATATAATATAATATAATATAATATAATATAATAAATATATTATTATTATATATTATATTATATTATATATAATAATATATTTATATAATATATAATATATATATTATATATATGTAACAATATATTAATATATTAAATAATATATATTATATATTTATATTATATAAATATATTATTATATATAATATAATATTATATAATATATATTATATATATTTATAATATATAATGATGTAATATATAAATATATTTATATATCGTTATATATATTATAATAATATTATATATAATAATAGTATATATAATATATATAATAATATAATATAATATATATTTATATATCATTAATATAATATATAATGATAATATATTATTTTTGGAAAAGAGAGTATTTTTGGAATGTAGTTTGTGCATATGAGGGCTTTTGTGGAATAATTTTTTTACATTTGAATGGAATGGTCATTCCATTGGTTTTTGGATGGAATGCCCATTCCACCAAAATGGTGGAATCACCATTCCAATGGAATGCCCATTCCATTGAATTTTATCCAACCAAACATATGGAATGAATTCCATTCCTTTCTATTCCAACCAACCAAACACCGCCTAAGAGTGAGCAATTGTCAAGTTTAATTCATTGAGAATAGCTAAAAGTGAATATTCTCATAAATTTAAGGAGAGTAAATGGATCTGAAGTGAATTTGTCCAATATTGATTATTCAAAACTCTGACTATATATTATTCTTTGAAAAAGATTGACAGACAGGTTTATATTTTGAATATAAAAGCAGTTTACTAACTTTTTGATGACTCTTTCTTCACATCACCACATGTTAAATTGATGACTTATATAATTTATATAATTTGTTATATATATATATATAAATATATATAGAGGAAATTGCACCAAATGACCAAAAAATTTATGGATTTATTGTTTTTAGCCACAAGTTTATTTTTGATTATATTTGTCACTTTTAGCCTTGAACTGACAAGTATATCCTTGTTTTTGTCTTTTCTTCAACCAAAATTTCCCCCCAAAACTTCCTTATCTTATATCTATATCTGAAACCCTATCAGTTTTTTTTTTTTTTTTTCATTTAAGATACTCTCTCTCTCTCTCTCTCTCTCTCTCTCTCTCTCTCTCTCTCTCTCTCTCACACACAACCAAACGGATTCCGACTTGAATCCGGTGACGGCGACGGTGGACCCGGCGACGGCAGGAACCCCGCGACGTCGACGGCGACGGCGACGGCCACGGCAGTACCGACGGACTCCGACCTCCATTTCGTGACCTCCATTTTGTGGTCTTTTCTCTCTCTTGAAGTAGATTTCGTGACCTAGAATGTATGTATCCTCTTCCCAGTTATTTTTTTTACAATTATATGGTGTTTGATATGAAGATTAAGAGAGTGGATTCGATTTTTAGTGAAATCCCGATTTTTTTATTTTCTGGTACGAACTTACATGCCTGGTTGTTTTAATATTACATGCTCGTTGTTTTTATTTTACATGCCCGTTTGTTTTAATTTTACATGTGATTTGGTAATTTTGTTTTATAATGAAATCAATCTCCTGTTGTTTTTTTACAATTATAACTTGTTGATATGAAGATTAAGAGAGTGGATTCGATTTTTAGTGAAACCCCGATTTTCTTATTTTTTGTTACGAAATTAGATGCCCGTTTGTTTGAATTTTACATGTGATTTGGTAATTTTGTTTTATAGTGAAATCAATCTCTTGTTGTTTTTTTACAATTATATGTTGTTTGATATGAAGATTAAGAGAGTGGATTCGATTTTTTGTGAAACCCAGAATTTTTCTATTTTCTGTTACGAACTTACATGCCCGTTTGTTTTAATTTTACATGCCCGTTGTTTTTATTTTACATGCCCGTTTGTTTTTATTTTACATGTAATTTGGTAATTTTGTTTTATAGTGAAATCAATCTCCTGTTGTTTTTTTTACAATTATAGCTTGTTGATATGAAGATTAAGATAGTGGATTCGATTTTTAGTGAAACCCAGAATTTTTTATTTTCTGTTACGAACTTACATGCCAGTTTGTTTTAATTTTACATGCCATTTTGTTTTAATTTTACTTGTGATTTGGTAATTTTGTTTTATAGTGAAATCAATCTCCTGTTATTTTTTTATAATTATATGTTGTTTGATATGAAGATTAAGAGAGTGGATTCTAATTTTAGTGAAACCCAGATTTTTTTAGTTTGTGTTAAATTTACATGCCAGTTTGTTTTAAATTTACATGCCAGTTAGTTTTAAATTAACATGCCAGTTTGTTTTAACGTTACATGCCAGTTTATTTCTAATTTACATGTGATTTGGTAATTATGATTTATAGTGAAATACTTGACATGCAGGAATATGGATACAAAGAGATTGGTCATCTATCACGGTGGAAGTTTGGTGGGCAATTGTTACGAGGGTGGTTTGACATGCAGGAATATGGATACAAAATTTGTCGTTTTATTTTTCCAGATACTTGATACCCTTTTAAGATAATGATGACTATGTTTATATATGTGTGTAATTTTATAGATTGTGCTATTGCTATTGTTTTTGCTTGGTTGCTTATCTGCAGTTTTTAGTTTTAGCTTCTTTGGTTTCTTGTTTATTTTTAACTTTCAATTGTATGTTTCATTGAAGCAAGAAAACTAGGTGCAACATTGTTGAGAATTTATAGTTGGTTGAATTGTATAAATACAGTTACCCTTCTTGTGCATTACATAATAAGTTTTTATTAACATGACTTGGCTTTTAGGTGACATAAAAATCAATTCTGGTTAGTTATATGGAAGTTTAATCCCCTGTTTTTCAATCAAAGGTTGCCCCACTACGTTATTGTTTTCTTTTTTCTGTGACTTGATTACTTGATAATTTAATAGCCTTGTATTTGCTTGGAATTTTTTCCCCAGGAGATTATAAACCTGAAAAAACAATTGTTTTAGATGATGTACCAAAATGGATCTGCTGAGTATTTACAGAATCTGAGTCTGAATGGAAGCACTGGCCCAGAAAGCTTCAAGGCTTATGTTCCTCTTGTTACACACAAGGACCTGGAGCGTTACATTCAGAGAATTGCCGACGGTGACACTTCACCTATTCTCACTGGAAAGGCCATAACTACCATATCATTGAGGTACTTCTTGTGTTTTGTGAGTTGGATTCAAATATTCAAGGTTTGTAGCTAAATTGTCAAAAGTTTTATTTTTTATTTGAAATCTAGAGAATGGAGCCAGAGAAGAAAAGGATAATCTATGGAGGGCGGCGAAGGAAGAGATAGTAGAAGCAAAGACTAGTTTCGAAGGGTTGGCTATACCTGTCAGATTGGGGTGACTTCCTTTGTGTATAGGAGTTTTATGTTTTGTTGTTGCATAGCTTTTGCGATATAAAATTTGTTCATATTCCTAGAGCTTGTAATAGTGTAGCACATCTGTAGTTAGATTTGTAGTTGGTCTGGTTAGTTGGCCAATAAGGATTTTTCTTCTTGTAATTTTAATGTTGTTTAATGAAAGAAGAATGCCACAATTCACATAAATGTCCGTTGGCATCGGAAGTTGATTGTACAACTTAGGTATTAGCAATGATGATTTAATTCTTATATGTATTTCTTATTGTAGACTTTATTCAGTTAGATTCCAGTATTGAATGAATTTATTTTGGAGACCAAATTCTAGTATTGAATGAATTTATTTCAGTGATCAAGTATCAATATTGAATGAAGACCAAATAACAGTATTAAATTCATGTATTTTTATTTTATTTTATCAAATTCCAGCAGTTTTACATGCCAGGACCTTAAAAACTTACATGCCAGTGTTTTTTGAATTCACATGCCAGTGTATCTCGAAGTTACATGTTAGTGTATTTTTAATGATTTATCTATTTGAATGACTGAGTTGCAAAACTAAACATTCCAGTATTGTTACATGCCAGGACCTTCACAAGTTATATGTCAGTGTATTTCGAAATTACATGCCATTGTATTTTGAAGTTGCATGTCCGAATATTCTTGTTTCCCCACTTGAAAGACACCCACTTAAATTATTTCACAGATCCATGAAAACAATATGATAATTGGATCATCAATTCAAGCCATTTTTTTTTTCTGATTTATTTATCAATCATTAAAACCATTTTTCAAAAGTAGTTGAGGAAAATAAGATCTTCTAAAATCCTTAATATATGAAAACAGAATAATAATAAGAGATTCACAGCATTAGAGCAAAACATATATCGGCTATATTGCCCAATTTTTATCTATAAAACTCGCTTAATCACAAATGGTTCCAAATTATGATTTGTGCTCCCATATATGAATTACAAAATCATAATAGAGATAAAATACCGTTGTCCGCCATATACAGTTAACAAAAATCATTGTAGAATATGAAAGTGTCTTTTGTTCATATACAGTTAACAAAAATCATTGTAGAATATGAAAATAACTATTAATATTCTATCGAACTCAATATAATCTATTTTGCCTGGACATATTAATCTATTTTAATCTATTTTACACGACATTGAGATCATTAATGCATCATACACTCTGTTTATAATAATAAATTTAATCTATTTAATCTATTTTGCCTGGACATTGAACTCAATTTAAAATAACCTTTGCATTCTTTAAGCACCTGTAGGAAGAGGCACAAGCAATGCTACACTGTTTATAATAATAAATTGTGCACTTTATATCCTCTTATATTTTTTGAAACAAAAACAAGAAAACTTAATTAGACAAAAACATGTACGCAGAAGAGAAGGATAGCCAGCCCTAGCGCACAAAAACTGCCAAGGCAAATAGCAAAAGAATACACAACCCAAAAGACAGCCAAAATTGTTAAAAAGAATGAACGGAAGCCAAAATTGTGATTACAAATTGTTAAAAAGAAAAAAATTATCCAATACAAAAAGCCAAAATTCATCGTCTAATAATGAACAGAGATACACTTGAGGGGCACACAAAACCAACATTAGAAATTTTCTGCAGATGGGGAAAACTTATATCTAAATCCGACAAACAGTTGTTTGTCTCTGCAATCCCATAAAAAGGTCTCAGCCTTTTTAAAAATCCCTCCATTCTATTGCCAAAGCAGCTTGTAATTTACAACTACATCGTTGTAAAGTCGCAAGGATCACCTGTTTTTCATCAGCAATCTGTGCTTGATAATTACAACATTTTGGTACATAGCTCTTCTGATACAACAAACCAAACAAAGTGCATCCATAAGATCATGAAGAGACACCAGATGGAAAAGTCAATTTTTTTTCTTCAATGCAAACTTTCCAACCAAATATAGCATAGAAAGTAAACTATTGAGATCATTAATGCATCCCATATCCAGCCAATCTATTAATCTACACCAGGTATATTAAAATTTGTCTAAATAAGGATACAAAAACCGGCCTCTAATCGTCTAATCATGACTCAAAGAGTCTAATGCAAAATTATATACAAGATTACAAGTAATTTGGTCTCTCAGAGCCCAAGAATAACTTTTTTTTTTAAAAGCAAACTTTATTCCAAAGGCCAGAGCCAAAACACAGGCCGAAACAACAACACCCCACAAGTTAAAAAACCGCGATAAAGGCTACAACATCTCTGCCGCTAAATTTTGACAGGGCAACACCCAAAACCCAAAGCAAAACCCCAAACCCAACAAAAAGCAGCAAAAAACACAACAAACAAACAACAACAGGACAGCCAAAACAGGAGGGCACCGAAACTCCCTCACACAACCGCAACAGAGGAAACAAACGCACAAAGAAGAAGCCCAAACCACCAGCTGCACAACAAAAACCATCTGCAGGAACTTTGAGATCGAGAATACGATCATGTGAACCATACTGCTCTGCTAAAATACATTAACCAAGATTTTCCAAAATAATAATGAGGATTAAACCCATAAGAGGAGTTTTATTTGGATTCATGGATCATGACTCATGCTCCACACCCACACATGACAATTAGAGAACCACCCAATCAACAATTTCAAACAAATAAAATCAATCCAGGAAATATGTAGAGGAAGTTTATTTTAACAAATTAAAATCGAAAATTATTAAACCCACTTCAAAAATCAACCATTCAAAGTCAATCCAAAGCAAACCTGAGAGGAGTGGCTTCGGCGACAGTGGAAGCGACGGGGAGAGGACTGGATCGCCTACGGTTAACGGCAGCGAGCGACGGCGAACGGCGGCTGTCTTCTTTTCCTTTCTCTCTCTGCAGCAAGGGCAGCGACGGCGAGCAGGAACGACGGTGAGCAAGAACGACGGCGACCGGCAGCTACTCGGTTGGAGGTGACAAACGGTGATCTCTCTCTCTCTCTCTTCCCTTCTCTCTGTATTTTATTTTTTACTTTTGATCAGTTTTTACTCATGGGTGGGCCTAGCAATTGTTTTACTCATGGGTGGGTTCCACCCTGACAACTTTTTTTTTTATTTTAAATTTCAAATTTAAGGGTATTTTTGTCCAAAAGTGATAAAAAGTGTCGAAAACAATAAAAAATAAATTAGTGGCTAAAAACAATAAGTCCATAAATTTTTGGCTCTTTTTGAATTCACCCCTATATATATAACTATTTATATGACTTATGACTTATAATTTTTATTAAACTCAAGGCCATTTATGGTAACTTTTTATGATGCTTTATAATTGATTTCATTTACTTAATTATACCCGAAACAAAGTTTACAATAATACAATCTTAGCCTATTCATCAAGTGAATTGACAAACCATTCTTAGACTTGTATACCAATACTTTTCTTGCATACTTTTCTTGGCTGCAATGCAACTTCAATCCAAGTTGCATTTTTCCCAGTCCAGAAGCTTCTCTTTGAAAATCTTCAGCCCGCCATTTTTAGAGCCCAATGCAGCATTTCAATTATATTCTTTTACGACATGATCAACATCTTTGTCTAGAATTTCTTCACAACAAGGGTAAATTGAATTGGTACATTAAGGGTCTATTAGTACACATTAATGATCATTGTGATAGATTACTTTAATTTGAATGGTGATGATTTGGTGTATTCATTCTTGAAGCATAAAGGAGAACTACTAAGACTGCCTTTGATTTGAATATAGATAATTGATGCAAAACTGACAATAGATAAATACCTTGGAATTCAATTGTCAGATACTGTGGATAATTAAGAATACTTAAAGTTTTAAACTTATTTTGATCAATCTCTTAAATTAGTGACGATGGTGGATGTGAAAAGAAAGAGTTGTATAATGACAAGGTTACGTTCATCGGACATAACTATGTAGCTCTTTTAATATCTCTGCTTATGCATCCAAGAAGTTTAACTCCAAAAATTGCATGCTCAAATGGTTTATTAATGTATAATTGAATTGAGCATCATCTACAACAAATCTTAATTACTTATTTTACAGTTTTAAAAAAGAAGTGTCCTTGGTTATAGGGAGAGATAGAGTATACTATATTCTTAGATGCATTTCAAATATCAATGCAGGGTTCCTCCTCTGATGCAAGTTTATGAATATGTGGACCACAACCATACTTGCATAATTTGACTAATGCATGCAATCTTATTATTTAGTTTCAACCAATTTATTATTTAATAAGCACAAAGTTGATGGGCAACACGGTGAATTTGGTTGGGTTTTTTCTTAATTTCTCATTATTATATTCTTCTTGAAACAACCAATCATATATATCTTTCAATTCTTCATTTGGCTTATCTCTTTCTCTCTGTTACTTTTCAAATGCTTACTTTTCAAGGCCAGCAACATGACACGAGTGTTAGTTTGACGGATATTAATTTTCTCTTTTTACATATTGCGTCTAATAAACGGCTTTCCTTATTATTTTCCAAGAGACACACGTACGTTATAGAGGAATAGCATTATCATTATCAGTACAAATGAAAACGCTAATGAAAAATACTAGAGTAAAACCACGACTTGAGGTCAACTAAACATCCAATTTTAATTACAAGTCTTTCTATTTCATCCCCTAAGAAAATATATGTAAGTTTTGTCATTTATTTTCTTTTAACACATCTATACTCACTTCACTAAATTTGGTATTTCCCATGTGAAAATGAATTCCCATCTCTTCTGAGGATTGCAAGAATGGACTACTCTGAGGATTGCAAGAATGGATTACTTGGAGGGAATCTGCCCACCTGCATTTCCAAAAACCACTGTCAACTCTGAACTTTTCGATTATTCAGATGGGACGTACGAGAATGTTACATTCCTATACGACTGCCCACCATCTCCTCTACAGGTCTTACCTTGCAATAATAGTAAAGGTACTGTCGAACATAAGAATTGGTCCATGAAAGCAAGAGATCATGGTCCTGGGATGTGTTATTCGTTTTCAAGACAAGTCCTTAACCAAGGATTTGAGTTGAAATGGAAGAAGCTTAGAGGCATCTCATGCGATAACTGCACCAATTCTAAGGGAAGTTGTGGTTGGGACCCTGTTATCAATGAAACAATCTGGATAGCATTAAGAGTAATTTTTTTTAGAAATGATATTAATAGACAATTTTATACAATAAAACAAAAAATCATCATATTAGTTTAAATTATTTTTATGTCATAAATTAGGGAGGGCATCAGCATATTTTTAAGGGGAGTTTTGGAGTTAAACGTAGAATCTGATTTACCTGGTAGTTAAAAGATTGAAATGGTAGAGCACTGTTCCTTTTGCAACAAATGTCAACTGTCAAGCATGGAAATAAAGGAAACACGTTAAAAATAAGTCTTGACGTTAACTAAACGGCCATAAAGATTCAAAGTCTTTTGTATCATCTTCCTCGAATTTTACTTTGATGTTAACACTTTAATCAATCTATAATTTCCCAACACCACTAAACCCACTTAACTCACAACTCATTTTCCCCCTCTACTCTGGTTTCACCGGAAATGAATTCCCATCTCTTCTCTTCTTCTCCTTTTCTTTCTCTTGTATGTTTCTTACTTGTCGTTTTTGCCAAGATTCAGTCATCTTCAAGCAGTCCTAATTACTTAAGTGAATCCTGTAATATTCAATTCGAATGCGGGAACTTGAAAGCCGGTTATCCTTTCTGGGGAGAATCTCCCCAGGGAACGCGACCGTGGGGTTGTGGTCATCCTGACTTGAAGCTCAGTTGCGAAGGTGATGTACCTACCATGAAGATCAACCAAGTCAAATACAAGGTTTTAGATATCAAATGGAAAGAAGAAACTCTGAGGATTGCAAGAATGGACTACTTGGAGCCGAAGGGAATCTGCTCATCACCTGAATTTCTAAACACCACCGTCAACTCTGAGCTTTTCGATTATTCAGATAGGTATGAGAATGTTACATTCCTATATGACTGCCAACCATCTCCAGCAGCAGCTCTTCCTCTACTTTGCAGTGATGTCGAACATAAGAATTTCATAAAAAGAGGAGCTCATGGTCCTGGGATGTGTGCTGCCAGTGTCTTTTTTCCTGTTCCTAAGAATTTTGATGATCCTTTGTTATGGAGAGATGTCTTGGACAAAGGATTTGAGTTGAAATGGAAGCTTGGAACTTGTACCTGGGACCATATTAACAATAAAAAAATCTGCTTCTGCCCAAATCAACAACACGGTTTGTACCATGCATGTCCAGGTACGCAAACCTCTAATTTATTTTTATAAGCACAACTAATTACTATACATAATGAATCAGCTTTTAATTTACGATCTAAAGATTTAATTGGTTGCTGTTAAGACCTTAAAACTCGTTTCGTAGATTTAGAAGTCAACCTTCTTGGTTTCGTTGAACAATATTTCAGTGACACTCATTAAATAAACGAGTGATTAAGAGTGACAGGATTAGGCTACAACGTGATTTGTGGTGTCCACTGTTGTACAAATTAACTCAAGTTTTTTTTAATTTAAAAATATTAACATATAAAATAAAAAAAATTGTCGATTCGAAATTGAGACAATGAATGATTAGAAAAAAAATAATACTTGAATTCAGATTTTACTTCATTCCATACGGGAATTTTTAACTTTAGTAGAAATAGGCAATCTGGACACCATGTACGGTTCTCTTCCAACCGCCGGACCCAACCTCCGACTAAGCTGTTTCTAGGGTGGGCACTGGGCAGGCACTGGGCAGGCACTGAGTTTTCTACTATAAACTGTTTTTTATTTTTAGAAAGTGGGTAGCTAATTAACACCCGAAGAAATTCCAAGGGAAACATTTCTTTCTTTGGAAGCTTGAAGCTTGAAAATTCCACCGATTAAACTTGCGATTGTTCAGATCCCTTGTTATATATATAATGAGACAACCTTTGGAATTTACTCCATTTTCATCACATCTTTCTCTGTAAATTTGAAACCATTATTCTTATTCGTATCATTTTACCTCTTCCTCATCCCTTTAGTTCTAAAAATATAATGCAGCAGCCTGCTCTTCAACCACTCCCTTTTTGTACAGATTTTGTGTCTTAATAATATTTCCCTCAATGCCTTTTCTTTCTTTTAGAGTAGTTTGGCAATATGTCAATAACTCTAATTTAGTAATTTGTCAATTTAGATCAATTTTAATAGATAAGAGTCATTCTTTTAATATATATATATTTGACTTATTCAACAAATCAATATAGCATATTTTAGGGTATATTCAGCTTAGCTGTAAAAGTAGGTCCCCACCCCACACTAAACGAATCAAATGATCTCATCCAAGTGATGTGTAGGAGTAGGACCTTTGTTTGAGCTTTCTTTTGCTTCCAAGATCACACTGTTAAAATATTTAATTCCCCCATTTCATTTCAATTTCAATTCTAAATTTCCAATCCGATAATCAGAATTCGAAATTTGGTATTTGGACATTCCAATCTTTAATTTGACACTATTAAAATATTTAATCTAAAAAGTAATAAAAATATAATCCAAAATACAATACAAAATAATCGCAAAATACAGTGTTAATATTATAACCATTATCCAGTGACTCATGTTAATGTTAATATTATAATTTATAATTTTTTTTAAAATGTTACAATTTTTATATAAAAATAAAAATAATATATATTTATTTATTTATTTGGGGGAAATGGGGTTTTGGGTTTGTGGGGAGGTACCCCCACATCCCTCAAAATATATTTTGGGGCAAAGTTTGCCCCCACCCCCAACCCTCCCCACAAAATCTATTTGGGGGCAAAACTTGCCCCCAAAACCCCATGGGGGCTCATGGGGGATGGTGCCCCCATGGGGAAACGCCCATCTTTATTCATGTAGTCTACACTTCATGGACTTTAAACTTTCCATTTCAATATCAATCCATGGACAGAAATGCTTTTTAAAATGGTATTTTTTTTGTCAAACCTGTAGGGAACACACTAGGGTTGCACATTGGGGAAATGGGGATGGATACATGGTAGACCATAAAAATTGAATAGTCAAAACTATTCAAAAACATTGAAACAGATAAACCATAAAAATATAAAATAATAATAATAATAAATAACAGTTTAATTGCTATTACATGGTAGAGCATCCACAACTCACAAGTGCTACTGAAAGTGTGTGCGACTGCAACTCCAATGTCTCTTAGACTTGCAAGCCAAGACTATTCTCTTAGAAACAAATATTAACCAAATTGAATAGAATGTTGAATAATGCAAAGGTATACATAGTGTTTGTGATAAAAAACTATGAATAAGCAAAAAGAATCACAACTTCATGTAATACCAATTCGAAATCGAAGACATGATAAGTTAAAGAATATATTAAGCATAATCAAAATTATATAAAAGTAGCAAGAAAATATAAGATGAAAACCTTGCTGATGTAAGCTATCCAGTTGATTAATAATAATGCCAAACTTATTGGAATCAGCCTTGGAAATCTCCTCTCTTTCATCTGCAAGAAGCAGAGTATATTTATCACATCTCCACATCTCTTTGTATTTTTATCCATGATACCAAATTGCACTAATAAAACTACCCAGATTCAAATTTTATTCGAAAATCATTTTTCACAATAATCTCAAGCATTAGATCAACTTATAAGAAAATTGGGCTGGATTGGTAGGTCTGGTTATCAATTCTTATCAGTAAACTAAAAAGTATATATTAATGGTAGTTGTTGTAACACCCCCAAAATCCGGGACCCAACGGACTGGGTTGCTACACGGAACAGAACTTTTAAAAACCTTAATTCATAATTTTTCACAATTAGAATCATCAATAATATATCCCCCAAAATACAATATCCAAACCTGATACCATCGATTACACTAAATTGCCAGATTCTAGCTATAATTACAACATTAAATAAATTGATTCATTACAATACGTATACTCATGAAATTAAATCCTCCAACGGTACATATTCAACCATATGTTAATGCAAACCCCATCCATTCTAAGTCCATGAACTCAATCTACAAAATGATGGTGACGAGGGGTGAGCCGTCAACTCGGTAAGTAAATTCACGCATAACATGCAAAATAAATAGCCTTTGTAAAACCTTTACGTTCAAAACCTTGCTCAAAAACTCTTCGAAAAATATCCCAACAATGTATTACTTAGTAAAACCAGAATTTGAATTTAATACAATTTACGTACTTAAATATAAATAAAACGGTTAGAGTAATACTTAAAATCATAATTAAAGCTATAAACTGTATTCTTTTCATAAAGCGGTAAGCATATAGCTTTATAATATAAAACAATAATCAATATATCAGTTAGCTCATGTTTCAACTCAATCTACAAAATGATGGTGACGAGGGGTGAGCCGTCAACTCGGTAAGTAAATTCACGCATAACATGCAAAATAAATAGCCTTTGTAAAACCTTTACGTTCAAAACCTTGCTCAAAAACTCTTCGAAAAATATCCCAACAATGTATTACTTAGTAAAACCAGAATTTGAATTTAATACAATTTACGTACTTAAATATAAATAAAACGGTTAGAGTAATACTTAAAATCATAATTAAAGCTATAAACTGTATTCTTTTCATAAAGCGGTAAGCATATAGCTTTATAATATAAAACAATAATCAATATATCAGTTAGCTCATGTTTCATAGTGTCACAAGTACCCGTGTGACGCGGCAACAGTATGTCACAAATACCCGTGTGACGCGGCAACAGTATGTCACAATTACCCGTGTGACGCGGCAATAACAGTAACTATGGAACAATGAGCCAAAACAGTTTTATAAAATTACAAATAATTAAATAACACTTTTTTTTTGTATTATCATAACAGTATACACCAAAACAGTAACAGTGTTTTTATATCGGTAGTAATTTGGTCTAAATATATTTCAAGAGCAATTAACAATTTAATAAATTCTTGAGTAGTTTTGAGGAAAAGAAATGGTTCCAAAACGTTTCATATAATCTTATTATCAAAACAATTTCGTTGAATAAGAGAAGTTAAACCAATCGTAATGAAGTAGAAAACATTAAATAGATAAAACAAAGAAGTAGAAAACAATTAATATACATTATATACTTGTAATTTTATATTTCAAACATAAGCGATAGCAAAACATGAATGAATTTACTCACTTCGAACATGTACGAATCCGTTCTAGCTCTAGAAGATCAAGAATCACTCAAACTTAGCTCAAAGGATTCTTCAATTAATTCTCATTTCTTGTTGTTTTTTACAGAGAGTATTTATATTGGTCGAAAAAAAAGAGAATGATGTTACTAATATTTTAAATTATTATTATTATTATTTTCTTAAATGCATGAGTTGTTATAACTAACACCTTAAATTAACTTTAAGAGTTTTAAATAGAGTTAGGAATTAAATAAAGTTAGGAGTTTTAACTCTAGCATTTACTAGGAATTCAATCTGGTTAGAGTTTCTTTCAAAAATTTTAAAAGAATTCTAGATTAACCTAATATTTTAGGAATCACTTTACGTTATCATAATCATATTCAAAATTTAAATTTACGGGTGTTACAGTTGTTGTTAGTACAGTACTTAGGTTAAATCACAAACACCTTACCTGTTGAGGATACTGTGGGTAGCCTACATATGCACCATGTGCATATAATGATGGATCATGAGCAGCCCCATAAGCATAGGGATCATAGCCTTGTCCATAACCATAGTAGGCATTCCATTGACTTTGATCTACTTGAGCTCCCAAGCTACCAGATACGTCCTAAAATAAATCAATGTTTTATTAACAAAAATCTGCAAGAGAAAAAAGATACAAGAGAAAGAGATGAAATTGCAAGTCTTTTTACCAGTTTCTAAAATTTTGAGATCCTTAAGTTTTGGTGCATTTGAGTTCTCTCTCTCGTTGAAAAATCCAACTTACATGTTAATGGGAAGTGGGAACAAATAATAACTACGATCAATTGATACTATTTTAAGAAAAAGAAAGCAATATGAGCAGGTGTTTCAGAAATTGTACAGCATCCAAAGTATAAAATTATATAAGATGATCCTAGAAAACAACATAATATGCAGATGCATAAATATGGGAAGTAGAACTTTTGGCATTTCAATATTTAGTATTGTCCTAAATTCAGAAATGTCTCAACTAAAAACTGCTTTAGTAGACCAGTCACTTCAAGGAAAAAGTAATATGTTTTTATATACCTGGTTTTTTGTTTAATTGTAGTGATAATAAACACAAATGTTCAACTGCAAAATAAAAAACGATTGATATCTTTTATTTAGAGATTTTGTCATTACAGCATTTTAAAAATGCTCCAAATAAACATCAATTTCAGCATTTGTAAAAACCTATAAAAAATTATGTCCAAACATCTTTTGGAGCATTTTCCACAACAAATGCTGTAATTTGTATTTATTATGGCCTTCAATAAAAAATGTTGTAAAAGTGATGCTATAAAAAGTCAATATTGTTGTAGTGTCGGAGTTCAAAACCGGAGATTATTGTCTGACGAAACTCGTGGAAGGTGAACCACTCGATCTTTAGGTAGTTGTATTAGGTTCTAGGTTATTGTTTCCTTGATGATTGTTAGTTTTGGTAGATGCAGTTGGATACTCCTACTACTCTGTCTTATGCTGCATGACAATTTAAACTTTCTTTCTAGTCATGTCATCTTTATCTTGTATAAATTTGAAATTTGAAGGAGGGGAATATGATTTTAACCACAAAGATCAGGTTGGTGTGAGATATGGATGTCCGAAAAACCTGAACCCGCAGGAAATCTGCCCCACCTCACCATTGTTTTAATAGATAAATTTAATATATTAAGTTTAATATAGATAACTCTTAATTTGTCAATTTAGATAAATTTTAATAGATGGTTAATATATTATTATTATCCATTTATTCAACAAAATAATCAATAAATTATTTAGGTTTTAATTTACAATCTAAATATTTAACTGATTGTTGTTAACACCTTAAGCTCGTTTCGTGGCTTTAGATGTCAACCTTCTTGGTTTAGTTGAACAATATTTCAACGACACTCATTAAATGTACGAGTGAATTAGGTTACAACGCGGTTTGTGGTGTCCATTGTTGTACAAATTATCTCTGCCAATGGGGAAGGGTTAATAATCTTGGATGGCAAAAATATTTACTTTATGAGACATTGAATGGTGCTTAGGGCAGTTAATGCTAATTACTATACAAATTAAGTTTTTAGCTTACAAGTGATTTAACTGAGTTTTAGAAATCACTTAAAGTTGTCAGTATCTTTAATTCAATAGTGAGAAACTAAAAGCAAATCTCTCTGTATTTTTCCTCTATTCTTGTTTTTCTTTGCTGTTCTTATCATTTTAGAGAAGATATGCGAAGTTCTTGTAAACCGTTAGAAGTAGCTTTTAGATTATTGAATATAAATTAATATGAAATCTAATGGACTTCATTTTTAATTTCAGATTATACCACTTGTCAATTTAAGATTTTTGATCCTTTAGTTTTTCTGCAGGATCATCATTCAGCAAAAGAAGGATGCTTACCCTGTCCCTGGGTAATACATTCACCCGTCAACTCGTGTATTTCTCATTGGCAGTTAAATCTCTCGAGTAATTTCAAAATTGTTATTCTTTTTTGTTCATATTGGGTAACTCCTATCTTTGAATGCAGGCATTGCAGCTGGTGTGGTTGGGATAATAATAATCCTCTCCATTTTTCTCATAAGAGGCCTAGGAAGAAATTTTATATTACATATGTTTGCTAAATTCTCGAAGAACAAAACAGAGAATTGCCAAAACATGGAAGCCTTTGTAAGAAATTTTGGATCTCTAGCCTCGACAAGATACAATTATTCTGATGTTAAAAGGATGACAAATTCATTCAGCAATAAACTTGGTCAAGGAGGCTACGGTGATGTATACAAAGGGAAGCTACCTGATGGTCGTCTTGTGGCAGTGAAGTTGTTGAAGGAGTCCAAAGGAAATGGGGAGGAATTTACCAATGAGGTAGCTAGCATCAGTAGAACATCTCATGTTAATATAGTCAATCTTCTTGGTTTTTGTTATGAGAGGAATAAAAGAGCTCTAATCTATGAATTCATGCCTAATGGATCTCTTGATAAGTTCATATATGATCAGGAATCTTCAACTACAAAATCTAGTTTGGAATGGAAGACAATGTATCAAATTGCAGTTGGTATTGCTAGAGGACTAGAGTATTTACACCGAGGATGTAACACAAGGATTGTGCATTTTGACATAAAACCTCACAATATTCTTTTAGACGAAGACTTTTGTCCAAAGATATCTGATTTTGGGCTTGCCAAACTATGCAAAATGAAAGAGAGTATCATATCAATGTTGGGTACGAGAGGAACTATAGGGTATATTGCGCCAGAAGTATTCTGTAGAACCTTTGGAGAAGTCTCTCACAGGTCCGATGTATATAGTTATGGAATGATGATTCTTGAAATGGTTGGTGGAAGAAAAAACATTGACGTAAGAGTGTCTCATACGAGTGAAATATATTTTCCAAATTGGATTTATAAGCAACTTGAACCAGGCAATGATTTTGAGCTCCATGGTGCTATCATTGAAGAGGAAAAGGAGCTTGCCAAGAAGATGGTGTTAGTGAGCTTGTGGTGCATTCAAACTGTTCCATCGGATAGGCCATCCATGACTAGAGTTGTCGAGATGTTGGAAGGTGGATTAGAGTGCCTACAAGTTCCCCCAAAACCTTCTTTGGCTTCTCAAACAAGATCACCACAACATTTTTCCCAAATAGCGCCATTATCATCATCAGCATAGTTTACATTTATCTAAATGATTGGTGAAATGTATTTAAACAAAGTAACTATTTGTCTGATTCTCTGAACAAACTGTAAGCCTACTTGTTTGATTTCATATTTTTGTCATAGAAGTAAAATTTCTGGTCTAGTGATTGATTAATTAAATGAAGAGAAATCTCAATCAGTTAGCTAAAACTAAATTGTATCACTTGCAATTATCACGATACTGCTGGCGAAGAATCAAACTCTAATGAAATATACTTCCTGATCGTGTTTATTAGCAAGTTTAGGCGAGCGATGTTCTAACACTTTATGGGATAGTTACTGAAAAGAAGAGATCGACCATCGATGAGTAAGATTGTAGTCTTGTAAAGAAGCTGGAGTGTATGGCCATCAATCCTGTCAAGTTCATATTGCAACAAAACATCTCCAAGTTTCCACTGTTAATTAATTGTATAGTCATGGTGGTGAATTTTTTTGTGTCAGTCTCTTCTCTAAAAATTGTAAAATTGTGGTCTACAATCTTAGAGAAGTGGATTTACTTTCTGTATTTCTAGTAGTTACTTCATTCTCTGTTAAACAAACGAAATTCTTGACAATTGCTCATATATATTCAATATTGAGTTTCTGTCATTTCATAACTATATCTTACCCTTGATGGAATTATGATGCATAGATAATAATTAAATTCCTACTTATAAATAAACATAATAAATAGTGATATTATTTTTGTAATCAGAGATAATTAACTACTGGTCAACACAATGTCCTAATTTTCCACACTCACTAGCAAGTATTTTCAACCACAAATCGAAAGCGTTGTGGTCAACAAAGGCGGGAGCAAAAATTCCAAGTCTATGCTGGTCTTTCTCAGAATTTTCTCCTCCAAGATGTGGTGTAAGGGCCAAACCCATTGGACACGCAAATAGAATAAAGATTTGATGATATATATAACATATAGTGATATAGAATGATCAATGCAAACTATATGTTAAAATGAATGTCAATCATGAAAGTGCATGAATGCAAATCCGATGCTCTCTCAAGTGTCCAATGAGAATTTCCACTGCTTGACATAATGTACGAGTCCAATGAGTCTTCATGACATACCATTCCGAACAAACAACTCAACCTGATCAGCAACTAAAGGATTACAAACAAAAAGCGTTTTGTTTACGGGAATAAGCTAACCAAAATCTAGAACTAATTAACAATTATTCTACTAATTTTCCGTGAGACTGACGTAATAGACCTTAGCCAAGTCTTTTGAGCAAAATGAAATACACGCGGATGGAAAAACTAATCACTTAAAAGAAGAAAAAGCGAAAGCAAAAGTTGATGTCAACTAATGCAGCCAAAATTACCATTTTAAGTCTTCCCGTATCATCCTCCAAAATGAATTTGACATAACTTTCTTAGTTCTAGACTTGCCTGCTTAACATAAATTACAAATTAGCATCACATAATTCACAATTTCTGTTATAATCTAGCAAATGATTTTCCAGCTTTTGTGGTGGTTGCCTTTTGTGTTTCTTCAATGTTTCACATCCGTGGTGCTCCTCAACTTTCGACCATCTATAGCCATTATTGAGTCAGACCCTGAAACGTACCAAGCCTGTCGTCTTCCTTTCCGCTGTGGGGAGTATTCAGTCGGGTATCCATTCTGGGGAGAAGACCGACCTCACTCATGCAGCCATCCTGACTTTGAGCTCAGGTGTGATAGTAGTTTCTATACTACCATTGTGCTCAATCAAGTAAATTACTACGTTAAAGGTATCAATGAGGAAGCTCATGTTCTCAAGGTTGTAAGTAAGGACTTGTACGAAAGAGATATCTGTGACTCTGATCAATATCTACATCATCCTCATACTACTGATATTGACTCTAAACTCTTTCCGTATGTTACTGGGTATCGAAATCTTACCTTACTTTATGGTTGCCCCTTTTCTGCAAAACATCCCAGATATTTAAATTGCACTGAAGAATATATGTGGCCCTCCAATAGCACTGTCTTCATACAAACAGGAGATTATGGATCTGAGGGATGTAATAATAGTGTTACTGTTCCTGTTGTCAAGAATACAACACTCGAAGCATACGCTTTGAAGGAAGCCATATCTAAAGGATTTGAGCTGAAATGGGATCTGAGTAGCAAGGCATGCGAGGACTGCAGAAATTCCAACGGGAGTTGTGGTTATGACAAAGTAGAGTTTGTTTGTTATTGCCCAAATCTACCATCTAACTTGTCTGCATCTGCATGTCCTCACTCATCACTACCCATAGTACAGTCTCCAGCATCATCAGGTATGTGCCTCATTTTCTACGGCAATGCTAAATTATCATGAAAAAAAAAGAGGTTCAATTTTTTACTTACAAGGTCGTCACCGGTACTTTTCTAGGTCAAAACGCAGACTCTACAGCAACAGTACTGGTGGTGATATTAATAATCATCTCTATTCTTCTCATAAGTGGTCTACTGAAAAAGCTTATTATCCAGAATGACAATTACTCGAAGAAGAAAAGAGAGAATGATCAAAACATGGAGGCTTTTGTCAATAATTTCAGGTCTCTTGTTCTACAAAGATTTGATTATTCTTTTGTTAAAAAGATGACGAAATCATTCAGCACTAAGCTTGGTCAAGGAGGTTATGGTGACGTTTACAAAGGGAAACTACCTGATGGTCGTCTTGTGGCAGTGAAGGTCTTGAAGGAATCCAAAGGCAATGGAGAGGAATTTATCAATGAGGTAGCAACTATTTGCAAAACATCCCATGTTAATGTTGTTGCTCTTCTTGGTTTTTGTTACAAGAAGAACAAAAGAGCTCTAATATATGAATTCATGTCTAATGGTTCTCTCGATAAGTATATATTTGATAAGGAATCTTCTAGTACAAAATGCAATTTGGAATGGAAGACAAGGTATCAAATTGCAATTGGCATTGCTAGAGGATTGGAGTATCTACACCGAGGTTGTAACACAAGGATTGTGCATTTCGACATAAAACCTCACAATATTCTTTTAGATGAAGACTTTTGCCCAAAGATATCTGATTTCGGACTAGCTAAACTGTGCAAAAATAAAGAGAGTATCATATCAATGATGGGTGCAAGAGGAACAGTAGGGTATATTGCACCAGAAGTATTCTGCAGAAGCTTTGGAGAAGTCTCTCACAAGTCTGATGTCTATAGTTATGGAATGATGATTCTTGAAATGGTTGGAGGAAGAAACAACATTGTTGTTAGTGCGTCACATACCAGTGAAATATATTTTCCGAATTGGATTTATAAGCATCTTGAACCAGGGAAGGATTTTGAATTCAGTGGTGCTGTCACTGAAGAGGAAAAAGAGGTTGTGAAAAAGATGATCATAGTGAGCATGTGGTGCATTCAAACCATTCCATCTGATAGGCCATCAATGAATAAGGTTGTGGAGATGTCGGAAGGTAGTTTAGAGAGCTTGGAAATTCCACCAAAACCCTCTCTGTCTCTTCCAACAAGATCACCAAAACATTCTTCCCCTTCATCATTATCAACATCAAAATCAGCACATCGACCTGCATCCCAAGGAGAAGTCTGCATTGAACTGAGTGACATGTGAAATAAACATCAACATCATCACATAGACCTGCATTCCAACCATACCCTAAGTTCGATTAGCTGTCTAGCAAATAATTGCAGAACCATGAATATAATATGTGCCGATTGTGTAGGATACATGCAATGAATGTGGAGAGAAAGGCTTGGTCAATTTAGTTATCAAATTGGTTTCTGATGAATAAGTTATAGTGCAGTTGTGCAGCATGATAGTTCCCTTATTATTTGGGCACTGTTGTTCTATTTGTTAGCATGTATTGTTCGGTGGCTATATATGGCCATGAACTATTGAATTAAAGATTATTGAATTGTTTAGCAAATATCTCCCCTGTTTCTCTCTTCTCTGCTCTTTACTTCTCTTTCTCTCTGAATTTCTATCTTTCTCAAAAATTATCCTTATCAGAATGACCATCACATAAATCATCCATGAATGAAATAAGGAGGCATCATAAATCTTGATGAAGGCTTGCATCTCAATTTCATTTGTATGTGGAATTGCAGGCAATCACGAATTCTAATATTTCGTTTTATGGACAAACAATCTGCTGAGTATGGATTTCATCATCTTGTCACATTATAATATCAAATTGAAGAGTGAAGACCAGTGATCTCTACTGCCAACAAAGATATATATTATAAAACAAACCCAGAAAAGACAGGGCCTCTAACATATTCTCAAGATAAGTTAATGTTATCTATATTTTTGAACCATTGTACTGACCTATCCAACGCAAAAATAGTCAAGAACCAGAATTCAAGAATTAATTTTTACTTAGTTGAGTGCCCGGAGGTTTACCCCATAAACATTTCTTTTAATAAGCTGGCCAAATGATTGAGCATAGAACCACAAATCATAGGTAAAGTGAACAGCAGCCCTTCCTCTCCAGTCCCCTAAAAATGGCATAGGACAAAAACACAAGTACACAACATTTGATATCAGGACCGAAGAAAAAAAAAAGTTCAAGAAAATTTATCGGTTTGCTTTTAGAAAAAAAAAAAAATTTGAAGAATAAAATATGATCATAAAGATTACACTGTAGTCCGACAAGTATGCATACCACCAATCCAATCCTATTTCTTAATCTGTTAATAACTAAGTCTCATGATTGTCTATTTTAAACTAATGAAAAATAAATAAATAAAAAGTAATACTTGTTTTGAAAGCATCAACAGACCCCTTAATATTACCAAAACAATTATAAAAACCAGGTTTACCAATTACAATACTCAATGTGGTACAAGATTCTCTGATAAACATAAGTACTACCTGCTCAATATAGAAGTTTAATTTACTAAATCAAATCAATATAAAGACGATTGAATGAGAATATACTAAATATTGAATAAAATTAACCAAGTCAAATATAACACTCAAGGGGTTTTTTCAAGGACAACCTAGTAGAATAATCATGCATGTCTAAATTACTTTCAAGTTTTATTTTATACCAGAAACTCCATTACATGTAAACTTTAGCAAATCTTAAATTCTTACCCACTTTTCACCATATTCAATTAAAACAAAACTTGAGATTGCACAGCACCGTTGTTCTTCCCTTCATGAACAGTCATGAGAAGAGTTTTATCAAGTCATATATATCAAATTAATAAAAGAAAAGGAACTGTAAAATCGTCGATGTTAAAGTTTTTAAGGAAAATGAATAACAGTCCAAACTTTTCCAGAAGTGGAAAGCTGAACAATTACATCAGGGGCGATCGATTAAGCATAAATAACTGTATTCTCCAGATATTCATAAAAAAAAATGTATTCTCATCATTTCCAAACACCAACTAATTGATTTCTTCATTCAGCAGAACAATAGGCATTAAAGTTATCTTATAGTGGCCACAATACTAATCTTTAATGAAAAATTAAGAAAGCAAAATATCAGTTTTAAGGTTTCGTAATGACAGCATATCATATCAGTTTTAAGAGCTCAAGTTAAATTTTGAAATGGTAATTACATGTACTGAATGTGTGAACAAGGTCAAAAGTCTTAAGATCCTTTTAACTATAATGCAAAGCTTGGAAAATTAATATTTTTCTTGATGCTCTTCCCTTCAAGTAGATTGTGTGCAAATATCAAGTTTATAGTTCACAAAAATAGAAATGGAGATGCAGTATGAGTAAATATGATACAAAAATAGAAATGGAGATGCAGTATGAGTAAATACAAAAAGGAAAATCTTAATATTCAGAAACCTAACACATTACTATCAATAATATTGATTTGGAAACTGAAAAATAGTAAAATACCTTGTTCAGCTCCACAAATTTAATTTCAGCATCAGGAGAGTTACGATACAACATGAATTTCCCCTGATAAGTAATAAGTAATAACGGAGTCAAATTTATAGTTCACAAAAATAGAAATGAAGATGCAGTATGAGTAAATATGCAGAAAATTTCCAACAAGGAACTCAAAACACTTACCTTAAAAAGGTCAAGTGATATGGTGAGTGAATTTACATGGCAGAGCACTTCAAGCATTCGTATCACATCCGAAATTAATGTCTGCCGCCAAAAATGTGTTGGGTGGTAAATATGAATATCCACCTGGTCAAAAGTTGGACAGTTGTGTATGCTCAACACTAGAGGATACACTAATTGATGCTCCATACTCAGGTTAAGTAATTTAAGTTTGGGTGCAGATATGATAAGCTTTGAATCTATAAACATTTTTTTACCAATATAACTGAAATCTGAAATTGTCAAATTAACTAGGCATGGAGCAGATATGATAAAGTCTACCACGATTGACACACAACAGTCGATTAACTCAAGTTACCCAGACTGAATAAACCTGAGAAGAGATCACCTTTTGCAGGCAATTTGACACCACAGATATGCAAATTTGTCAAAGTTGCAAAACCAAATAGGTTTGGTGAAAAATCTCTTCCATGTCCAAAACCCAGTTTGAGAGTCTTCAAATCTCTTGCAGGAAACTTTGTGACGATATCAGTTTCAAGATGTTCAAGCCCATGTGAGTTGGCATAGTTAAAAACCCTCCTCACCAGGGAGAAGTGGATCGAGCCTCTGCAATAAAACTTGAGTTTATGGAGATTAAAAGGCTTGCGAAGAATCAAGACGTTGAGAACGAATTCTCTGAAAAGAACCCTATGGTCCGTATCCGCAGGTTCATATCTTCGAAATTTTCCAAAATCGAAATACAGAGTGTGGATATTAGTCCAGTGATACCGCCATGTTTTGGACAAAACGCATGTCTGGATGGCGTCTTTGGTTTCCAAGAGCGAGAGAATATGATAGATTAACGTCTCAGTTAAGTTGCTGAGACGGTCCTGCTCCAGATCCGTCTGATCACCCAATCGGAGTTTCTTTTTGGTGGGTTGGTGATTCTTGATCTGCATTCTCCGTTTTGACTGTCTTTCAATTTTTATTTTTTTATTTTTTTGAACTGCAAATTTTGAATTTGAATAGTGAAGCTCGAGAAAGAAACTGAATAGACGTCATTGAAAAGTTGAAATTTGGGCACTCGGTAGTGGTGCTCGAGAAGGAGTTTGAAATTGAACAGATGTCATTTTCGTATTTGAAGGTCCTCCCAAAATAAATAAATATGGCAAATTGCAGACACTAATCTAAAGTATGACAAATATGTTTAATATTCAACTTTGGCTATTAATTTCACAAAGATAACCTCTTGTTAATGGGCAACTATTAATTTTAATTATTGAATTTGAAATAACAAAATTACCGAGTGACTCTATTACCACCCAAAATAGTTCTCCACACACTCATTTACTTCCCATACCCACCCTAAAAAAAATTAAAATTTAATAATTTACATTTAACTATCTTTAAAATGACAATATTAACCTTAAATTTTAAATATCATTTTAATTAAGTGGAAATTGCTAAAACTTACCACATCTAATATAGGAAATCCGTTTTTAACCACATACGAATTTTTAATTGTTAATAACCACTTTTTTGAAAGAAAAAAAAAGTCCAATGTATATCTGTAAATTATAAAAATACCCCCAACATTATTTTTCTATTTTCCTTTGTTAATTTTTTTTTTACTGTCTTCTTCCTTCATCTCTCTCTTCCATCTTCCTCATCGAATTCCGATCGTTGTTTCTGCAAATCGAACACCAATGGCCTCACCATTGTTGTTCCTGCAAATCAACTAACTAGAGGATGGTTTGATCTTGTAATCGCATTGAAGATTTGAAGAAGTGAATGTATAAAAACTTTTCTGATTTGTGACGACACGTCGTTGCAATGTCGGTCAAAAGATTGAACATTTAAGTTCGACCTCGCTAGCGCGCGAGTCACAAAAACTAGCACAGCGGCAAGTGAGAGTATCGTTCCGTAGGGAGGTGGGATCTGCCGACCGTTACCGGTTCTAGCTATTATTACAACACTCCGAGTGAACGTGTGTTGCGAGTGCGGAAAAGTAAGTAATAAACTACCATAATATATACATGGATAGGATGGAATGGAGAGATGGCATGAAATGTGGTTACACTAAGGAAATGATTCAACCGTGACAATCCTCCTAATTAAGCTCTAGACTCACTTAGTCTCTCAATGTGCAAGTATGTCATAGGCTCGTGTCCCCTTAATTGATCTCTAATCTCTCTCGAGTCTTAGAAATCACATCCACACAATGCATGGATTCATTAAGTACTTTAGGACACACACACAAGCTCTGTACTCCAGCTTAGTGATCTCTCAACTGTCTAGTCATATATAGTGGTTATTTAGTTGGGCATGTAATGCGCAACCGCGTGGGCCATACTACAGTCAATAATTCATTCATAATGGCTAACCAAATACAGGATGGCAACCAAGTGAAAGCATTAAGAATACGAGATACCCATACAACACGTATGTTATATGCTCGTGTCCTCTTAATTAATCTTTAATCTCTCTCGATGTCTTAGAGATTACATCCATGCATAAATGCTTGGATTCATTAAGGACTGCGGGACACCCACACGAGCTCTACACGCCAGTTTAGTGATCTCTTAACTTACTGGTCAAATGTAGAGGATATCACGCTGAGCATGTTAATGCGAACCACGCGACACACAGCCTAAATATCATTCACAAGGTGGCTAACCGAGTGAAAGCATTAAGCAATGAAATACACCTATAACTACACAAGCATAAGAGGAATTCAGTTTGATATGTATTTGGTTTTATCAATCTCCCTAGAATGGCTAGACATAGGCAACAAGGTTACCAAACAACAATGTGCAAATAAGTTGGTTGTTACACATTAAAAACATTCAATATAGGTTAAGGGTTCATCCTCTTGATTTGGGAATTATCCCAAAATCAAGTTATTATCCAATCCGGCCAAGGATGGATAATTGTGTCTTAAAAAGATCCATTAAGCACAAGGATTTGAACCAAGGCCAATTTAGCAACTAAATGCTTAAACTGAAACCTTTCCCACTCTTTGGAGCTAAATCGCTAACACTCCAATTACTCTAAACATGGCATTTTGGTCATCCATCAATCAATCAACAATCATGGGAAGCTAAATTACACTACTCCTACATTAAATTACTCTACTCCTAATCCCAATCATGGACACATATCAATTTCAGACCTCTACACACATGGATATTGCAATTGGAGCTTAAAACATGTAATTAGCAAAGAGTAAAACAAAACCCACATGAATTTAAGAACAAACAACATATATAACACAAGTTTAGGGTTTACAATATTCCCCAAATTAGGGTTACACATTAAAAAAGCAAGAAATACAAAGAAATGAGTAAAAAAGAGACAACCTTTGAAGACAAACCCTCCAAAGAAGCTTCTAGCATTCCTAGCTCGGATTTGGTCCGAAAACCACTCATATTTCCTTGCAAACTACTCTAAAATGGATGGATGAGGTGTAAAAATGGTAGTAGAGGTGTATGGTGAGCTCCCATGGAGGAAGAACCTCCATGGGAGCTTGGATCCTTTCCTTATTTGGTGGAGAAAGTGAAGAAGATGAAGAAAATTGAAGAAATTTGGTGTGGGACAGAAAAGAGAGAGAGGAGAAGTTGGGGATTCTAAAAAACTGAATAAAATGGGGTATATATAGTGGGGAGGAGGCTTAGGGCAGAAATAAGGTGAAAGGACGAGAATGCCCTTGCAAAAGTGGCTGAAAATTGGGCATCTCGCGGGTGGGTTTCCAGCAGCGTGCACCGTTACGAAAATAGGCATAACTTTCTCTACAATTATCAGAATTATGTTCTTGAAAATGCACAAACCTATTGAAATTCCTTAAAAGGCTCGGATTATTTGTGGAAAGGCTCGGATCAATGTTTAAAAGGCTCGGAGATTGAAATTGCAGAAACCTATTCATATTCCTTAAAAGGCTCGAAAAAGGCTCGGATCATGGTTTAAAAGGCTCGGAGAAAGTTGTAAAAGGCTCGGAGATTCAACTACTCATATTCCCTTAAAAAAGCTCGGAGATTGTTTAAAAAGGCTCGGAAAAGGCTCGGAAAAGGTTTTAAAAGGCTCGAAATCTCAAATATTCATCGTCTTCTACGCGACTACTGTACAAATTCAAACCCTAATCTAAACCTAAACTAACCCAGAACCCTAATCTAAATGAAACACACATAAACTAACAACAAAAACCTAATCAAAACAACAACGAACATATATTTTTCAACAACATAAAGGAAATCGAAATCGAAAAATAAACTTACCACTGTCAATCGGAAAAACTTTCTCCTCCACTGAAATTACTGTAGGGCCACCGCCGGTGAGTTTGCTGTGGGTATTTCTGTCGGATTTTTTTGACCGGTCACTATTTTTGTCGTGTTTCTCTCTCTCTCTGGTTTTTTCTCTCAACCTTTGAAAAGCCACAAACAGACAAAAATAAGAGTATTTTTGTCTGGACACCGAAATAGGTGCCTTTTAAACTTGGATTATTAAACCACTACTATTTTCACAAAAACCGCCCCAAATAGTGGCATTAAAATTTTGGACCCGTTGTAATACAAGGATTGTGCATTTTGATATTAAACCTCACAACATTCTTTTAGATGAAGATTTTATCCCAAAGATAGCTGATTTTGGGCTTGCAAAACTATGCAAAAAGAAAGAGAGTATCATATCAATGTTGGGTGCAAGAGGAACTATAGGGTATATTGTGCCAGAAATATTTTGTAGAAACTTTGGAGAAGTCTCTCACAAATCCGATGTATATAGTTATGGAATGATGATTCTTGAAATGGTCGGTGGAAGAAAAAACATTGATGTAAGAGTGTCTCATACGAGCGAAATATATTTTCCAAGTTGGATTTATAAGCAGCTTGAACCAGGCAAGGATTTTGAATTTCATGGTGTTGTCACTGAAGAGGAAAAGGAGCTTGCCAAGAAGATGGTGTTAGTGAGCATGTGGTGCATTCAAATTATTCCGTCTGATAGGCCATCGATGACTAGAGTTGTAGAGATGTTGGAAGGTGGATTGGAGTACCTGCAAGTTCCTCCAAAACCCTCATTGGCTTCACAAACAAGATCACCGCAACGTATTTCCCTAATCTCATCATCATCATCAACAGTTTAACTTGTGTAACATGTAGAACTATAATTGTTGAAGTCATTAAGTGATAGGTCATGAAATGTATTTAAACAGAGTATAACAATATATCTGAACAACTGTGAGCATATAAAATTCGGATTATGTATTATTGGTTGAGATAGATTGATAGAGTAGTTTATATTTTGGAATATAAAAGCATTAAAATTGTTATAAATGATGTGGATCCCACCACTTATCTTTGTATAAACACAGAACTTCCCACCGCCTCACTTAATTAAGCTTTCTTAATGTTTAAGAAAGTGATGTCAATGATGATGTAATAGGCAAGTGGCGATTGCCTATATATATGTTCTCCTTTCATTTGTAAGTGGTTGATCAGCTGATATCAATAAAAAATAGAAAAGCTCTCTCTCTCTCTCTCCTCTCCTCTCCTCTTATGTCTCTCATGTTTATTATTTATTATTTATCTCATCTGTTATTCAATTCTTTTATAACACGTTATCAGCACGATTATATGTAAGTAAAAGGGATCCTTGATGGGTAATTTACTTACATCTCAATATTCTGGATCTATATATATTTCCGTATACAAAATGGCTTATGCCGTCAACGGAACATATATATATATATAGTTCTAGATTTATTCATTTATTCTTTTTACATCTCAATATTCTGGATCTATATATATTTCCGTATACAAAATGGCTTATGTCGTCAACGGAACATATATATATATAGTTCTAGATTTATTCATTTATTATATTTACATCTTAATATTCTGGATCTGTCTATAGTTCCGTATACAATATGGCTTTTGCCGTCAACGGATCCTCTATATATAGTTTTGAATTTATTTATATTGTTTAAATATTTGCATCCATTTTTATGCACATAACAGGTGAGCTCAGCCTCCTGGAATTGTTTAAATATCTGCATTTAATTATTTGCAATATATGAGACTGGCTTATGCTGTGTCTCGGGACTGGCTTTATGCTGTGTCTCCAGATAAACTATTTAAATATTCAGTATTTATTTTTATGCAATATATGAGACTGGCTTATGCTGTGTCTCGGGACTGGCTTATGCTATGTCTCAGGACTGGCTTTATGCTGTGTCTCCAGATAAACTGTTTAAATATTCAGTATTTATTTTTATGCAATATATAAGACTGGCTTATGCTGTGTCTCGGGACTGGCTTATGCTGTGTCTCTAGATAAATTGTTTAAATATTTAACATTTATTTTTACGCAATATATGAGATGGCTAGACCGACTAACCAGAACTTAAAGTTTCTGGAATTATGATATTTAAATCGGCACGGTTTTGAAAACCGATGAGAACCTGGAGTTCTGGATCCAATATTATATTCATGAATGCCATAATTCATTATTTGGAACATGGGATTTCAAATCCATTCAGAATCTGAAGTTTTCTGAATTTTATATATGAACTTATAGTTCATGATCGAACCGGAAGCTCGAAGAATTAATATGATCTATGATTTTTTTTTATCACATATATATAAAGTGATATATTTACATATCATTCATTTGAGAAAAAGAATTTACACATCCAATAGGATGTTGTGACTATCATAAAAGGAATTTAAAATCCTAAACGTATAATGAAATTGAAAATAATATTTTATTCATTTCATACATGCTTGATGCTCAAGAAGAGCAATATTCAGAGAATAATCTACACATCCAACAGGATGTTGTGAGTATCATAAAAGGGATTTAAAATCCTAACGTATCATTCATTTGAGGCAAGGGGGGTGTTATAAATAAAATGAATTTCCACCACCTCTCCTTTGTTGACTTGTTCCACCGCCTAAGTGCCAAAGTACTCTCTACTTGATCCCCTTGCTTTTGTCATGATTATCATCCACGAGGAAGCTTGGTTTGATTTTGCTTAGTCTCAAGTAAATTCCTCATTTTCTCTTCTTTATTTTGTTACTGATACTTCTACTAGCTCTCATCGCACTCATATTTCTTTTAAATTATTTGTTACTTCATTTCATCTCATTTACAATACGTATTTGTGATTTTCACAAAATTTTGGGTCAATTTCTAATTACCAAAAACTTATTGGTCCAGTTTACAATTTTCAAAGAGTTTTGGGGTGATTTATAATTAATAAAAAAAAAATTAGGGACCTTTCCATAATTTTACAAAATTAGGGGCAGTTTTGTAATTTCTCTTTAAACAAAAAAAAATATTATAAAAAAAAAAGAAAAAAGAAGGAGGATGAGGATGAGGGGGAATTATTATCATTTCAGATGAGATATAAAATGACATTACAACTAATATCCATAAAATTCCTAGAAGGAAAAATATATGTCTTGTCGATAATGTAAAGACTTGTACATTTCTGCAGAGTTAGAAACATTTAACGAATTTGACTTTGCTGAGAGCAAATGTTACTAATATATTAGGTCCAACGGATCAGATAGAAAGCTTAGAAAGACCCATGATATTGTTATCAAACATTACTAAATTTTATGGATTTGACTTTGCTGAGAGCAAATATTAATGTTATATAAGGTCTAACGAATCTAATGGAAAGCTCTGGAAGAGCCACGATATTGTTATCAAACAATACTAAATTATGTATTAATGATACTTGATATTATTCAAGAACAACATAAAGAAATATGCTTAGTTCAAAGGCATTTAAAGTTAATACCAGATCAAATCTAGCGGATCTGATGGATCTTATTAAAGGTTTTAGAAGAGCCATAATCTTATTATCAGATGGCATTCAATTAAGTATCAATGATACTTTATTTCATTCAAGCAGAACATAAAAGAAATTTGTTTAGATCAAAGACATATAACTTTATTAATGTCACATTGAGACAATGAATAATAAGAATGTTGAATATCTGTGCGTAATTCAGGCCAGAAGCTGATTATAGAAAAGCTGAGTTCTTTATCATCCGGATTATATTGCTGATCAACAAAGAGATGTATGTGGAAATATACATCCACCAAATAAACCATCATATTCTAAAGTTGGTTCTGAATCCCCATCATTTAAGGGGGCATATGTGGATATATTTCATTCACCAAATGAATCTTTCCATTTTATGGTACTGATTGATGCATCTACGTGATGGTCACATGTTTGTGTATTATCAAACATCTCCAGTTGAGATCGATGTTCAACATCCAGTTTTTGCATGTGCTCATAATCAGAATGGATCAGCGGAATCAGTTATCAACGTCTCAAGGTAAATACGAGAATTTTAATATTTCGATTCAGTTACCAATTTCTATATGAGACATTCTATATTACATGATGATGCATTCATCTATGTTTCACTACTTATCATCATTATTTACCATTACAACTTGTAATTGGTCATTGATTTGCTCACATTTTTCAGATATTTGATTGTGTAGTATATCTTCTTATCTCATCTATGACATGATCTAAGATAGGAATTCTATATCATTATGAGATTAATGTTGATTTTGATTAATCTTCTATTAGATCATTTAAACTTCTGAGAGTTTATATTTTTACACACAATCTGTATATTATTATATTGATTAATTTCCAAATGGAAAGTTTCTCCAGAAAGAGTAAATGAAAAGTTACTCTTATACGAAATAGAGATATCAGTTCGGTTCTCTATACATAAATGTGTCTCATTTCAATCTTTGTATCACTCAAATACGAAAGATAATTGATCATCATATGATTATTAACCTGTTACCGGATATATTAAAGGTAACACGATTTTATAAGTTGCCAACTCATAAACCCCGGCCGGGTGATTGTTCTTAAAGAATGATCAGAGTAAATGACAACAAATAAATCATCTGATGCATATCGTAAGCTTATGGACCTTTTTGAAAGGTATTATTATCAGGATCCAAAAGTAAACAAAACTCGAGTTATAAATAAATCCACTTTCTCTAAATCAACTCTATAAATGTAGGGAAAAATATACCCGCAGCGGAAGCGAGACTAAAAAATAGTTTGAGTAGCTTTTAAAATTTTTCCATTTTTATGAACCTTAAACCCTTTTGATTAATTAAAGATATATAATAAATAACAAAAGATTAATACCTCTTGTCGCGTGATCCGATTGACTTACGTCGATGGTAATCCGCAAGATCTTCAATCCTAGCACGAACGTGGATCACCTAGGAGCGTGGTCTCCCTTTCTTTGAATTGCAAACCTGAGAGCGGATATAACAAACTTTTCTTGATTTGTTAGTCCCAAAAACAATCTAAAGAAACCTAAGATTATTCCGGTCACTTTTGAGTTCTCAATCTTATGATCGAAACTCGCGTGAACCTAGATCGATGTAGTATACACAAGCTTATTAATGAATAAGCAAACAATATACCATCAAAGAATAATCTATGTTCCTTTTATTTTTCGTAGAATAAAAGCTCTCTATCTATGAGTTGAGAAGAAGAAGAAAGAATAAAATTTCTGCACCAAAAACCCTTATGGCCGAAATTCTCTTCTTCTTCTTTTAAGGGTGGCCGAATTCTTTGTCCCAAAAAGACTAGGGTTGCCGCAATTTTCACTCCAAAAATATAGGAGTTTTAGTTGCACCCTAATTCACTTTCTAAGAGTTCAAACCCTAATCCAACTCATAAATCTTTTATTCCTTATTTGACTAAAATAAAAAGACTTCTTATTTGATTAAATAAATAAAATTAATTATTTATTTCCTTGTCAAACAAGTCTTTTAATTTAAGTACACTACTACCAATAGTATACCAATAGGAATCATATTTCCTAATCAGAAAAGATTTGTTTCTTAATTAAACAATTAATTAATAAATTAATTAATTCTTATTTAATTAAACAATGAAAACAAAATAATATTTAAGGCTATTAAGACACCTTGCCGCCCCATATAATATATTGGGCCAAATATTATTTTTCTTATTTCATTTAATCCATAGGACTTTAAATAAAAAGCCCACATGTGAACTAGACTCATTCTTACTAAAAGAAACAAGCCCACATGTCATCCATTAATATATAAATATAATTGAGCAGCCCATTACATAAATAATGTGCAAATTATATTCTTAATATATTAAATGCAATTCTAGATGGACCCTAAATTGGTCCGGTAGAATATATCAAGTGATCCATGCAAGTCCGTGTGGATTGGGGATCTTGGCGGGCTATCTAAATTTAAGCTACAATAGACATAACCTAATCACAATCAACAAATGATTCACTTAGGTCCGATCCATTAATTTTAACTCATTCCACTAAAGAGCTAAAATTGAACTCTTAAATAAAGACAGAAAAGGAAGATGTTTCCTCATTCATACCCTAGACAATCATATTGGAGATAGTGTATCCTCGTGATTAATATCAGTAATCGCCAAGAGTTCATAGACCGCCTATAACTCTCCAAGTTACCATATTTACTCATATGACCACGTTTTGAACTTGGATATTTTGACTTGTCCAGAAGCCATGTTTTCAATAGACACTATTGAAAACTCAACGTTGAGATTTAATATCCAATTACCTCAAAACATCCATATGATGATATTATACTCTCATTTGTTAAATGGAGCCACGATGTCCATATCTATAAATGAAGTCCTCTATCGATTAACAAATGAATATCACCAAACTATCGAGGATAGACTATGCGATATAATCGTACTCATTGATAGCTCAAATGATATCACCTGCAACCATAAGTCCATCATTTATCTCAGGATTAAGATAGACTCTCTGATTGTCCTGATAATGAAATTACTTTTATCTACTGACGGTTATAGATAAAGTATTTCATTGTGATCCTGTTCAATGCACCCAGTGCACTAGATTCTTTTGCTCGAAGACACTCCGATGATTTTAGACTCATCATATCTCATTTGATCCCACTCAAATGCTAGCAAAAGAATTCTACAACTTTAACAAGATAAAGGTGCCCAACCTTTAACTTAAGTTGTAAACAATATTCAAGACTAACTAAAGAATTGTGTCTACCACATACATATCCAGATGTATGAACAATTCTTCTTTTCTCATAGTCTTTAGACCTTATGATTATTTACTTTGACAATTATTAAACTATAAATGTTATAAGATTTGTTTAAAACAGAAATCACTTTATTAATATGAAAAAGATTGTTAATTACATTATTACACTCTTGCTATTGAGCATAATCCTAACAATCTCCCACTTGCACTATAGCAAATGTGTCATATCTCTCAAGCCCATATTCTCTAGGTGCCCATCGAAACTCTTCTGAGGTAGAGCCTTTGTGAAGGGATCTGCTAGATTTTCTGCTGACGCGATTTTGGTAATCGTCACATCACCTCTTTGAACAATCTCTTTTAAAAGATGATATTTTCTTTCAATGTGTTTACCTCTCTTGTGACTTCTTGGTTCTTTCGAATTAGCCACTGCTCCACTGTTGTCACAGTAGATAATGATCTGCTTATTCGCACTGGGAACCACTTCCAAGTCAATCAAGAATTGGCGGAGTCAAACAGCCTCTTTGGCAGCCTCGCATGCAGCAACATACTCAGCTTCCATGGTGGAATCAGCAATACAAGATTGCTTGATACTCCTCCATATGACTGCTCCTCCTCCAATAGTAAACACAGCCCCTGATGTGGATTTTTTGGAGTCAGAATCTGATTGAAAATCAGAATCTGTATACCCAACATGAATTAAATCCCCTCCAGAGTATACTAGCATATTATCTCTCGTTCTCTTAAGATACTTGAAAATATATAATATGCTTGACTGCCGTCCAGTGATCAGGTCCAGGTTTTGATTGAAACCTGCTGACTATGCCAACAGTAAAACAAATATCTGGTCTAGTACAGAGCATTGCATACATGATACTTCCAACTGCCGAGGCATATGGAACTCTACTCATGAATTGCTCTTCATGCTCATTCTTAGGAACTTGTTCCTTAGAAAGCTTGATTCCATGTCTGAAAGGTAACATACCTTTCTTGGAATCCTGCATGGAAAACCTAGACAAGATCTTGTCTATGTATGAAGCTTGGGATAATGCAATCGTTCTATTCTTTCTATCCCTTATAACTTGGATACCTAGAATAAAACTTGCTTCTCCTAAGTCCTTCATATCAAATTGTTTTGCTAACCATTCTTTTACTGATGTCAATACACCTACATTGTTTCCGATGAGTAGTATATCATCAACATAAAGAATCAGGAAAACCAACTTGTCACCTTTAATCCTTTTGTATACACAAGGTTCGTCAAGATTCTGAATAAATCCAAAACCTTTGACAGCTTGATCGAACCTTATGTTCCAGGATCTGGATGCTTGCTTTAATCCATATATGGATTTCTGCAACTTGTATACCTTTTCCATTTGGCCCTTTTCAATGAATCCCTCTGGTTGCATCATGTAGATGCTCTCGTCAAGACTTCCATTAAGGAAAGCTGTCTTGACGTTCATTTGCCAAATCTCTAGATCTAAAGATGCTGCAATGGATAAGAGTATCCTAATGGATTTAAGCATGGCCACAGGAGAGAAGGTTTCCTCGTAATCGATACCTTTTTTCTGTGTATACCCTTTAGCTACCAATCTAGCTTTAAAGGTTTCCACCTTTCCATCCATACCTCTTTTCCTCTTGTATACCCACTTGCACCCAATGGGTTTTATCCATTTAGGCAAGTCTACAAGGGACCAGACTTTGTTATTGAACATAGATTCAATCTCAGATTGCATTGCCTTTTGCCAATGGCGACTATCAACATCCTCCATAGGTTCCTTGTACGTATAGGGATCATCGTCGTCCAGGAGATTCTCCACTGATTCTCCCAGACCGATGTATCTTTCGGGTTGTGTTCTAACCCTCCCACTACGACGAGGAATGGTAGGTTGTTGACCTTGTGTTAGATCGGAACTTACAATTGGGTTTGGTTGTGTAACCTCTCGTGGAATTGTATCTCCTGACATCTCATTCAGGACAATTCTACTTCTAGGCACAAAATCATTCATATAGTCATTTTCCAGAAATTTAGCATTTGTCGAAACAAATACTTTAAGATCTGAAGGACTATAAAAATAATATCCTTTAGTTTCTTTTGGATACCCTACAAATATACATGTTTCTGAACGGGACTCCATCTTTGCTGTCTTTCCTTTTAACACATGCGCAGGACAACCAAATATCCTTAAGTGTTGTAAACTAGGCTTGCGCCCAGTCCACAACTCATGCGGTGTTTTAGGAACAGACTTAAATGGTACATCGTTTAGAATGTATATAGCAGTTTGTAAAGCATATCCCCAAAAAGAAATAGGAAGTGTTGAATAACTCAACATAGACCTAACCATATCCAAAAGAGTTCTATTTCTCCTTTCTGCTACCCCATTTTGTTGAGGTGTACCTGGTGCAGAAAACTGAGAAACTATCCTATTATCAATAAGATATTGCTGAAACTCACCAGATAGATATTCTCCACCACGATCAGATCTCAAGAATTTTATGTGTTTCTCAAGCTGATTTTCCACTTCAGCTTTAAATGCTTTGAACATGTCAAAAGCATCCGACTTATGTCGCATGAGATACACATAGCCAAATCTTGAGTAATCATCTGTGAAAGTGATGAAGTACTCATATCCACCTCTAGCTTGAATGCTCATAGGTCCACATACATCAGTGTGTATCAATCCTAAACATTCAGTAGCTCTGGCACCTTTGGCAGAGAAGGTCCTTTTGGTCATTTTACCTTCCAAACAAGATTCACAAGTTGGTAGATCATCAACCTTTAAGTCACTCAAAGGTCCGTCACTTAGCAATCTTTTAATCCTATTAAGGTTAATATGACCTAGGCGTAAATGCCATAGATAGGTTTCATCTTTTGATAATTTAACTCTTTTATGATCAGGTTCCGTTATTTATGTGTCTAACAAGTGAGAGATATTTCTATGCAAGAAGTATAGACCGTTTTCCAATGTACCTTTGCAAATAATTTTGTCATTCTTACTAATAATAAAAACTTTATTAAAAGTAACCGAATATCCAAATTTATTCAAACAAAAAACTGAAATTAAATTCCTCTTGAATTGAGGTACATAATAAACGTCTATTAAATCTAAATGCCTTCTAGAATCTAAACAAACTCTAATATCTCCCACTACACTTGCAGACACTAACGTTCCGTTGCCCAAGGGCAAATTGATCTCATTTTCATTCAGCCTTCTCCTTTCTTGGAACCCCTGCAAGGAATAACAAACATGATTAGTGGCTCCTGAGTCTATGATCCAAGAATCTGTAGAATCAGCCAAAAAACATGTTTCAAGATAATTCAAATTACCTTCTTCCTTCTTGTTCAGGGACTTTGGGCAATTTCTCTTCCAATGTCCCTTTTCACCACAAAGGAAGCATTTCCCTTTGATCTTGGTTACTTTCTTGGTTTCCTTCTTGGTAGGCCCAAGTTGCTTTTTCTTCTGTTGTTTCTTGTCCTTTTGACGGGCCTTAACAGTAGCAACTTTACCAACCATATGAATCTCTTGACCTTTGCCTTTCACAAGGATCTTTTCAGCACTTTGAACATCTTGCATCAGGCTCTGTAAGGTGTATTCCTTTTTGTTCAAAGTGTTTGAACTGATCAAACGAATCTGACAATGAATTAACAACCATATCAATTTTTGTCTCACCATCTATCTCAGCGCCATGCAGTTCAGCAATGTTGAGATGTGCTATGACTTTCATCATGTGATCCTTCATAGCCTGTCCAGGTTTCATCCTAAGATTCATAAAAGCAGTCACTGCCTCTCTCTTAGTCGTCATGGACTTCATAGCAAACATCTCCTCTAGAGACATCATTATATCAGCAGCAGACTCCATTCCTTCATGCTGCTGTTGCAACACGTCGGAGATAGTGGCCATGATATAACATTTTGCCATATCATCTGAAGTCTTCCACTGCTCATACTCATCTCTTTGCATTATGCTTGATTCAATATTAGGAGCAGGTGGTTTAGGAGTAATTAGAACAAACTTATGTTTTTCACTTTGCAGCAACAACCCAATTTTCCTTTTCCATGTTACATAATTATCTCCAGTTAAGGTGTTATCTTTCAGGATGTTCATAAGTGATGGGGTCATGATTTCTGAATAAAAACAAAACGTATATAAGTAAATAATCATTTTAAAGCACTTTAAATATTTATCTTGAATTAAATGAATAACTCAATCATAAAAATTCAACGGTGATCTAACACCCATAAATGTCACGCCTCATTTGGGAGTTCACACCATTTACTAGTTAGACTAGGTCCCACCTAATTGTTAACATAACAACCAGCGTTTTCAATTTTAGCCTTGCAATTTTAATGACAAGAACTCTTGGGAGGATATCAATAAAATTACATTGAGTGTGCTACCAAGATATCGACCCTCAACTTTCTCTCACGAAAATCCCTCCTTGGGGAGTAGATCTCGTTTGAGTCCATTGTCTAGATCCTTGTAAGGAAGTATATTGCTAAATTCCATTCATGGACGCCCCTTGGGGGGATTACCAATAAATAATTAAGCTCAACTAATCTTGGAGGTCATAGGTGTTACAAAAACACCTTCTCCCACTCAATTATTTAAGGCGTGTGATTAAATCCCATAGAATGATTTACCAAGTTATCTAGATGCCAATTTAGATACCTAAATCATTCAATGCATGTTCATACCAAAAGAGATATATGAGTGGCACTCCTATTCTATATGACATATTATCATACAATAACAAATATTGTAAGATTTAAGCATAAAATAAATAGCAACAATTTTGGCCCATCCTAGAAAAACAAGTAAATTACAATGAATTTGGAATACAAGATCTTCAAGTGGCCCATCAACCATACGCTCATCCTTCGGCCTCCTCCCTTGGGATTGCACGGCCCACAACCCCACATAAGGGGCTGCCATGCGCAGCCCATTAGGCTTTGCAAGGCTGCCGTGCGCAGCCCACCAAGCTTTGGGCTTGCCATGCGCAGCCCAATCCACTCCTAGGGTGCGCACGGTGCTCGTTCTCGGTTCCGGTTGCTTCACGTCTTCGATTCTTCGATGTAGAACGTGTTACAATTTAATTTAAACAATAAAATACTGCAGTAATAATTTTTTTTTTTTTTTTATTCACTGCAGTACTTTTTGCAAACAAAAAACTGCACAATAATTAAAAAAAACTGCAGTAAAAAACTGCACTAAAATTAAATAAAAATAAATAAAACCTAGCAACTACCAAGAAGGAATTATGGCGATGATAGACCACCCTTCTTGTTACAATTCCGAAACCAAAATTACATTGAAAATCTAGGACCAAAATCGAGCAATAACAATCCACATAAAACATATATAAATCCATACATCACATGTAATTATATATGCGAATACCTAGAGTGCCATCTCTTTCTAAAACATGCATAATCACAATAAAAATAAATCGATCCACGTATATATACGTTAATTAATTAAAAAGGTTCAACCTAGGCTCTGATACCAATTGTAGGGAAAAATATACCCGCAGCGGAAGCGAGACTAAAAAATAGTTTGAGTAGCTTTTAAAATTTTTCCATTTTTATGAACCTTAAACCCTTTTGATTAATTAAAGATATATAATAAATAACAAAAGATTAATACCTCTTGTCGCGTGATCCGATTGACTTACGTAGATGGTAATCCGCAAGATCTTCAATCCTAGCACGAACGTAGATCACCTAGGAGCGTGGTCTCCCTTTCTTTGAATTGCAAACCTGAGAGCGGATATAACAAACTTTTCTTGATTTGTTAGTCCCAAAAACAATCTAAAGAAACCTAAGATTATTCCGGTCACTTTTGAGTTCTCAATCTTATGATCGAAACTCGCGTGAACCTAGATCGATGTAGTATACACAAGCTTATTGATGAATAAGCAAACAATATACCATCAAAGAATAATCTATGTTCCTTTTATTTTTCGTAGAATAAAAGCTCTCTATCTATGAGTTGAGAAGAAGAAGAAAGAATAAAATTTCTGCACCAAAAACCCTTATGGCCGAAATTCTCTTCTTTTTCTTTTAAGGGTGGCCGAATTCTTTGTCCCAAAAAGACTAGGGTTGCCGCAATTTTCACTCCAAAAATATAGGAGTTTTAGTTGCACCCTAATTCACTTTCTAAGAGTTCAAACCCTAATCCAACTCATAAATCTTTTATTCCTTATTTGACTAAAATAAAAAGACTTCTTATTTGATTAAATAAATAAAATTAATTATTTATTTCCTTGTCAAACAAGTCTTTTAATTTAAGTACACTACTACCAATAGTATACCAATAGGAATCATATTTCCTAATCAGAAAAGATTTGTTTCTTAATTAAACAATTAATTAATAAATTAATTAATTCTTATTTAATTAAACAATGAAAACAAAATAATATTTAAGGCTATTAAGACACCTTGCCGCCCCATATAATATATTGGGCCAAATATTATTTTTCTTATTTCATTTAATCCATAGGACTTTAAATAAAAAGCCCACATGTGAACTAGACCCATTCTTACTAAAAGAAACAAGCCCACATGTCATCCATTAATATATAAATATAATTGAGCAGCCCATTACATAAATAATGTGCAAATTCTATTCTTAATATATTAAATGCAATTCTAGATGGACCCTAAATTGGTCCGGTAGAATATATCAAGTGATCCATGCAAGTCCGTGTGGATTGGGGATCTTGGCGGGCTATCTAAATTTAAGCTACAATAGACATAACCTAATCACAATCAACAAATGATTCACTTAGGTCCGATCCATTAATTTTAACTCATTCCACTAAAGAGCTAAAATTGAACTCTTAAATAAAGACAGAAAAGGAAGATGTTTCCTCATTCATACCCTAGACAATCATATTGGAGATAGTGTATCCTCGTGATTAATATCAGTAATCGCCAAGAGTTCATAGACCGCCTATAACTCTCCAAGTTACCATATTTACTCATATGACCACGTTTTGAACTTGGATATTTTGACTTGTCCAGAAGCCATGTTTTCAATAGACACTATTGAAAACTCAACGTTGAGATTTAATATCCAATTACCTCAAAACATCCATATGATGATATTATACTCTCATTTGTTAAATGGAGCCACGATGTCCATATCTATAAATGAAGTCCTCTATCGATTAACAAATGAATATCACCAAACTATCGAGGATAGACTATGCGATATAATCGTACTCATTGATAGCTCAAATGATATCACCTGCAACCATAAGTCCATCATTTATCTCAGGATTAAGATAGACTCTCCGATTGTCCTGATAATGAAATTACTTTTATCTACTGACGGTTATAGATAAAGTATTTCATTGTGATCCTGTTCAATGCACCCAGTGCACTAGATTCTTTTGCTCGAAGACACTCCGATGATTTTAGACTCATCATATCTCATTTGATCCCACTCAAATGCTAGCAAAAGAATTCTACAACTTTAACAAGATAAAGGTGCCCAACCTTTAACTTAAGTTGTGAACAATATTCAAGACAATTAAAGAATTGTGTCTACCACATACATATCCAGATGTATGAACAATTCTTCTTTTCTCATAGTCTTTAGACCTTATGATTATTTACTTTGACAATTATTAAACTATAAATGCTATAAGATTTGTTTAAAACAGAAATCACTTTATTAATATGAAAAAGATTGTTAATTACATTATTACACTCTTGCTATTGAGCATAATCCTAACAATAAGAGTCTGATATATCTAAAGAGACACAAGTCTATGAAATGATTAAATCCATTTAAATGGAAGAAATCTCAACAGAGATACAAGTATATTGAAATTGATAAAATTTCTATACGAGTCTATGAAATGACTAAATCCATTGAAATGGAAAGAAATCTCAACAGAGATACAAGTATATTGAAATTAAGAAAATTTCTATAAAGTCCATATAGAGACTAAATCCATTGAAATGGAAAAAATCTCAACAGAGATTCAAGTATATTGAAATTAAGAAAATTTCTATAAATCATATGAGAGAAATGTGGAATCATAAAGAAACAATCATTGATGATATATTTTTACATAGTAGTGCTACTGAAATTATAAATGATAATTATGATATTCATAATATCAATGATTGTATACAAAAGACATAATTGGCCTAAGTGAAAAGAAGCAATTTAAGAAGAATTGACTTTATATGCCAAACATAAAGTATTTAGACCAATAGTACTCTAGACACCTGGAGATGTCAAACTATTTGGATACTAATGGGTCTTTATACGGAAAACGTAATGAAAAAAACGAGATCGTGAGATATGAGACACGACTCGTAGTACAAGATTTCTCACAGAAACTTGGTATTCAATAGTGACGAATACAATTACGTTTCGAATTTTTGATAAATTTGGTTGCCTTTATAAGGCTTGAAATACATCATTCAGACGTAGTAATCATTTATCTATATGATTCACTCAATGCAGATATTTATAATCCCGGAAGGATTTAAAATGTTAAAGCATGTAAATCGAGATCTCGTAATCTGTATTTGATGAACATACAAAAATCCTTATTTGGATTAAGAACAATCTGGACAGATGTGGTATAATCGTCTTAGTGAATATCTGATAAAATAAGGGTATAATAATTATATTATATACCCAAGTGTCTTCGCAAAGAAATCAAAATCTGAATTTATTATATTCACAACATATGTTGGTGATATGAATTTAATTGGAGCTTCTGGAGAGCTCTTGAAAACTCTTGAATTTTTGGTAAATGAGTTTAAAAATAAAAGACATGGAAAAAGAAATATTGTCTCGACCTGAATGTCGAGCATGGATCAAATGGAATGTTTATCCATCAATCATAATATATTTAAAAGATGCTGAAAATATTCTATATGGATATTACTCCATAAAGCAAGTCTTTGCTTATACTCCCCTTCAATCATTTATGATGTTATTTCATTTCATAAAATAAACATTTGTATACCCCAGTTTAGCAATCTAAAAGATTGCTTTAAAAGAACTTTTATCAGGGGGAGCATATTAAATGAAGTATATTAATTATATTGGGGCATATGTGCATTGTACTTTTTTTCCTTTCAATCAGGTTTTTATCCCATTGAATTTTCCTGATAAGGTTTTTAATGAGGCAATTCTCTAAGCACATCCAAAAATCTTTTGATTCATGAAGATCATCATAAATATTATATTGATTCAGTAGATCATCGTATATATGTTATCTTGATCAAAAATATCATTGTAAATATTACTTTGATCTTGCAAATCATCGTATATATATTACCTTGATCCAAAAGATCATCATAAATATTGTTTTGATCCGACAGATCAATGGATGTATTTGCTCAGGTTTTTATCCCACTGGGTTTTTCCTAGTAAAGTATAAATATGAGAAATGTTTTAAAGAAAACATTAACTATTAACATATTTGCATTATACTCTTTTTTCTTTTGATCAGGTTTTGTCCCACTGTGTTTTTCTGATGAGGTTTTTAACAAAACAATCAAGAGGAGCAAAGTTCTGAGCGGACATATGTACACTATACTCTTTTTCCCTTTGATCAGGTTTTTTCCCACTGGGTTTTCCTGACAAGGTTTTTAATGAGATAGTTTTGAAAATATCCAACTCCACAAGATTCTAAAGATCATTGTATGCATTTTACGAAGGTTTTATCCCACTGGATTTTCCCTAGCAAATTAAAATACAAGTGGTGAGAATCTAAGGGGGAGTGTTATAAATGATGTGGATCCCACCACTTATCTTTGTATAAACACAAAACTTCCCACCGCCTCACTTAATTAAGCTTTCTTAATGTTTAAGAAAGTGATGTCAGTGATGATGTAATAGGCAAGTGGCGAGTGCCTATATATATGTTCTCCTTTCGATTGTAAGTGGTTGATCAGCTGATATCAATAAAAAATAGAAAAGCTCTCTCTCTCTCTTTCTCTCTTTCTCTCTCGTTCTCTCCTCTCCTCTCCTCTGATGTCTCTCATGTTTATTATTTATTATTTATCTCATCTGTTATTCAATTCTTTTATAACAAAAATAACGTACTCTTTGATGATTCTTTCTTCACATCAAGCAAGCTCTAAAATAATATGGTAACACTTGACCATATCTTTTTGAAGATATACATATATTAGCTTCAAACTGTTGCATCTCTGTCATGATTTATTATATATAAAAGAAACTGAATCATATTATTTATTTATTTTCAATCACTATAAAGTCGTGTTAATATGGAATGTGTGTTTCTGAATTTCCCCATTTTCTTCTTTTAACAGCCAATCGCCCAATCTTACTTCGTTCACTTCTTTGGTATTTCAATACGGCCTCCTCTCCTCTCTCCCTTTCTCTGTTATTTGCAACTGGCCGGAGCCGGACATATTTAGTACATACTACTTGACCACGGTTGATTTTGCTCTTTGTATATCTCTTCGTGAGAAACATCTTCCTTTTTATTTTCTATACCATTGATCAATACGTGTGTAGAAAAATAGAAGGTCAATAAGGCCAAGTCTCTTTTATATTTTCGTAATGCAGATATACTCAGTTCACTCATAATTATTTCCCCTGTTAACTTTAATTTCACCGGAAATTAATTCCCAGCTCTTATTTTCCTCACCTTTTCTTTCTTTTCTATGTTTCATATTGGTAATTCTTGTCAAGATTCAGTCATCTTTAAGCGATGATGATTTCGTCATGTCCCAATCTTGTGATGTTATATTCCGTTACGGGAACAACACAGCTGGTTATCCCTTTTGGGGAGAACCCCGACCATAACATTGTGCTGCTCATCAAGAGTTAAAGATCCATTGCAATGATGTTGATGGTCATCTGCCTTCCATGGAGATCAATGGTGTATATTACTGGGTTTTAGTCCTAAATGAAGGAAATTAAATTGGACAACCATAAATAATCCGTCGGATATGGGAAAATTCCTAAATGAAGGGTTTATTCGAGATATTTTCGTACCATACAAACTATATATATATATATATATATATAAAAGTTATAAAATAATAATTTTTTTATAGAAAAATTTACACAATAAAAAAATAAAAAATAAAAAATAAAAAAAAATATATATATATATCATCATATTAGTTTAAATTATTTTTATGTCATAAATTAGGGAGAGCATCAGCATATTTTAAGGGGAGTTTTGGAGTTAAACGTAGAATCTGATTTACCAGGTAGTTAAAAGATTGAAATGGTAGAGCACTGTTCCTTTTGCAACAAATGTCAATTGTCAATCATGGAAATAAAGGAAACATGTTAAAAATAAGTCTTGACGTCAACTAAACGGCCATAAAGATTCAAAGTCTTTTGTATCATCTTCCTCGAATTTTACTTTGATGTTAACACTTTAATCAATCTATAATTTCCCAACACCACTAAACCCACTTAACTCACAACTCATTTTCCCCCTCTACTCTGGTTTCACCGGAAATGAATTCCCATCTCTTCTCTTCTTCTCCTTTTCTTTCTATTGTATGTTTCTTACTTGTCGTTTTTGCCAAGATTCAGTCATCTTCAAGCTATCCTGATTACAACATGTACGAATCCTGTAAAATTCAATTCCGATGCGGGAACTTCAAAGCCGGTTATCCTTTCTGGGGAGAATCTCCCGAGGGACTGCCCCAGTGGGAGGGTTGTGGTCATCCTGAGTTCAAGCTCAATTGCGAAAATAACGGTGAGGGTGCACGTGATGTACCTACCATGATGATCAACAAAGTCAAATACCGGATTTTAGATATCAAATTGGAAGACGAAACTCTGACGATTGCAAGAATGGACTACTTGGAGCCGAAGGGAATCTGCTCACCTGAATTTCCAAACACCACCGTCAACTCTAAGCTTTTCGATTATTCAGATAAGTATGAGAATGTTACATTCCTATATGACTGCCCACCAGCTCCAGAAGCTCTTCCTCTACAGGACTTACCTTGCTTTAATAATAATAAAGGTACTGTCGAACATAAGAATTGGTCCATGAAAGCACGAGATCAAGGTCCTGGGATGTGTAATGCCAGTGTCTTTTTTCCTCTTCCTAAGAATTCACTTCCGCGAGATGGAGCTGATCCTTCGTTTTTGAGACAAGTCCTGGACCGAGGATTTGAGTTGAAATGGAAGAAGCTAGGAGGCGTCTCATGCGAGGAATGCACCAAATCTAAGGGAAGTTGTGGTTGGAACCCTGATATCAAGGAAACAATCTGCTTCTGCCCAAATGAACCATATCTTGGCTCCACCAATGCATGTCCAGGTACGCAAACCTCTAATTTATTTTTATAAGCACAACTGATTGCTATACAAAATGATAAGGTTTTAATTGAAGATCAGCTCCTACTTTATGGTAAATAACCCAACCTCTGGCTAATTAAGCTGAGTTCTGGTTTTTTCTTTAGAAAGTGAAACATTTATTTCTTTGGAAGCTTGAAAATTCCACCGATTAAACTTGCGATTGTTCAGATCCCTTGTTATTCTTTTCTTATTCGTATCGTTTTATTACCTCTTCCTGATCATCCCTTTAGTTCTAAACTAGTAAAATGGCCCGTGCTCTGTTGCGGGAGTATTATACCGTTTTATATATTATTTTCAATTTTAATAAATTTATTGATCTAAATTATGAAACAAACAAAATTAAAATATAAAAAATATCTTAATCAAAAATAAAATGCAAATATATTTTCAAATGTAAATTCATCGTCCTCTATCTCTTCTTCAACTCTTAACCATCCACTATCTCTACTAAACAATTTTTTTTTCTCTCAACAATCAACTCATCTCTCATATAAATCATCTTTTTTATCTTTGTTTTTTTTCTCTCTTTCAGACAGAGAGAGAATAATTATTCATTAAAAAAATTTAAAAAGTAAATAAACCATTTGAAACAACCAACCGTTAGGACGCTGTCACAATAATTCTATGAACACATCATGTGATTTGACAAATATAAATAAGATATAATTACTTTGGTGGATATCTATTTAGTTAAACTCTATCAAAATGGTCATTAGATTGGAAATTTGTTTCAAAATGACTATTTTGGCAAACAATGACCATTTCCATCACACTATTTGTCAAAATATCCATTTTGATAAGTAATAACCAAATGGGTGGTCACCAAGGTAATTATCCCTATAAACAAATTAAGATGAGGACACCACATATATCAAAAAATTCTCAGTAAACAGCAAATCAAAATATCAAACATCCAAACGTTATAAAAATCACTCCATCAGTTGACAACTATGAAAATATTCCACAAAAGTCTCGTAACAAAGAGAAAGATAATGATAAGCTTACAGCTTGGAGTTGTGAGCTTTAGTGTCCAGAAGCAAATATCATATAGGGCTTTATTGTTCAAAACCATACATTCATCTACATTTTCAACCAACTGGTGAACAAAGAGGGTTGCATTGTATGGTTCGACAACAATGTTGGAAACCTTCAAGGATGGGAACACCAAGAAAGTGAGTATCATTCGGTTTGAGACAAAATTTCCTCACTTCATTTTTTTCCCTCATAATTTTTTTTTCTCGCAAATCAGGACTTATTTTGTAAATCTGAGACTTATTGGGTAAAATTCGAGACTTATTCTGTAAATTTGAGACTTACTTAGGCAAATTCGATACTTATTTTGATAATTCGAGACTTATGGGGTATTTTTACAAATTTGAAATTTACAGAGTAAAAATAAGAATTTTTTTTAAAAAATATTTAGGTCGTCTTCTTCATCCATCAATGGAGGATGACACTGTTTCCAGATCGACGATGAAGGCTTGATTTTTTCTCTAGATTTCAACTTCTCGAGTGTTCGTCGAATAGTTTCTTATCTAATTTCAAATTTTGTCCAGCGAGAAGGCTACTCGCCTACTCGAGCATTTGTCTCCAAAATAGCTACTCGATCGACGAAATCCAGCGAGAAGAAGTGACGAAGTCTCGATTTTGTCTTTGGAGACTACTCGTCTAATTTCGTTGTGCCTTCGTTTCAAGCTAATTTTATCACCGGATTTTATCGCGCAAACCAACGAAGATGATGCCGTTTCTAGGCAATGACGGAAACTCGTGAAGCTGCTCAACAAAGACGATGAAGGCTCCGATTTTTGGAGCTCCTCCATTGATGGAGCTTTGAACTCCATCGATGGAGGTTTTTGAAAAATAAAATAAAAAAGGGACTAATAAGAGATAATTATTGAAAAGTGGGGGTATTTTTGTCCAAAATCAATCTTTGGTGCTATTTAAACTCGAGTTATTAAAGTGACGCTAATTCCAAAAGCCACTCTTTAAAATGTGCTATATTATATATATATATATATCACATGCTATGAGATGACTTGAATCTGAGACATTGTTAGGCCGAATGAGCGTTCTAATCACCAAGCCACATTGGGTGATGGTATATTAGAAAGTTTTGATGGTTGAGATTTTATCTTATATATAATTTTCATATTACATTAGTTATTTATTTTCGAATGATTAAGAAAAAAAAAATGATAACTAATTAATAATTTACATAGAAATATATTAAAGTTGGTTAGTATTAAAAAAGATGGAGAGAGATTGAGAGAAAGAGAGGACGGTGGGTGGGTAGAGAAAAAGAGAGTGAGGGAGGTGGTGAGAGTACACCCCTTTTTTTTTTTTTTTTTTTAACACATCAATGGCATTTTGGTAAATAAATTGAAATCCCCTCAATTTCACTGTTCACATGAACAGTGCAATTTCATCTTGAGTTTTAGTATATATATATAATATATATATGCAGCGATTAAACTTGCCTTTTGTTGACTTTGACTTATTCACAGAACAATATTTAACTGGTTTACCATTTAACTGATTGCTTTTATCACCTTAAGCTCGTTCCGTTTTAGAATCGCTTTAGATGTCAACATTATTAGTTTAGTTAAACTATATTTCAGTGAGACTCATTTAAATATACTAGTGATTAAGCGACAGGGTCTTTGGCACTGCAAAATTAGGCTCCAACGCGGTGTGTGGTGTCTAGGGATGGCCATTTTCCCCCGGGGCCCCAAATCCCCGCTCCCCCATCCCCATTTGGGGATTTTTTTTGGGGGAAAATGGGGAAATGGGGGGGGGGGGATGGGGATGAATTTTATCCCCAAATTGAAATGGGGATGGGGATGGGGGAAGCTGCCCCCATCCCCATTTCCCCATTTCCCCGAAATATATAATATAATATAATATAATATAATATATTAATATATATTTATTTTTATATTTTTTATTATTTTTATTATTTCTATTATTTCTATTTTACTAACTATAAATACATATTTATAACTTAAAACCTAACTTATATAGGCAAAATGGGGGAATGGGGAAATGGGGGATCCGGGGGAAATGGGGAATCGGGGAAAAACGGGGAAAATTGGGAAAACGGGGAAATAGGGATGGGGGTGGGGAGATCTCCCCCCAAATCTACCCCATCCCCATTTTCCCCAAATGGGGAAATGGGGGGGGGGGGGGATGGGGGAGGGTTTGGAAATTGGGGATGGGGATGGGAGGACCTATATCCATCCCCATTTCCCCATTGGCCATCCCTAGTGGTGTCCGGCTGTCCACTGTGGCACTAACTCTGCCACTTTGCAATGATGTCAACGGAGGGGTTAGGAATCTTGGATGACTAAAATATTACTGCTTTAGGGTAAATAACTTCTTTTTTTTTTACAAGATATTTTTGTTAGTTCATATTTTAACTTACAATAGTAGATTAACTAACCGGTCTTTATGTCAGTACGTAAGCAGGCCAATATCACTCTATCTACTCGAGTACTCTAATTGAAAAAATTATATCACATTAGACTTATTTACATTACATAGTGAATGGTTAAACTTGACAGGGGTCTATGCTAATGAAAAATTAGTTTTCATATCTATACACTCTATATAAAAAGAGTGAGTTAAACCATATTTTTAACCCTCTGTATTTTGTTGTGATTTTTTTTTCATAGTAAAAAGACTTATATGCCCCTGTTGTTGTCAATATTTTCTAACTGATTGTGATTTGTGAATGTTTAATCTGGAAGCGGGGTGAATATGTAATTTACAAATTTAAAATTATTTTACTGATTTTACAACAGTAAAAAGACAAGAAAGACCTTCATATGTTTAAAAATTATATGAAACTTATACGGTCTAATTGAAAATAAAGGATAATAATGTCATTTTATATTTACAATCAGGGTTGTTTTACAAATTGGAAATGGACCTTCCTGTAATTGCCTGAAGGACCAATAAACAAAATCTTAAAGATTAGTATTGATATAAAAGTTTAGATGTGAATATCTTTCTTTGTATTTTAATTCTTTTATAATATTTAGGGATATTATGATTTTTGTCCCTATATTTTACGTTAATCTGGGTTTGGTCCACTAGTGTTTGGAATTACTAACTTAAGTGCTGTTTGTTTTTTTTTTTTCACTATAAGACTTATTGTCTCTTAAATCTTAAATTAAGATAAATCAGTTTGTTTGTTTCTTTAACTTATATCTTATTTTAAGATATATATGTCTTTTAGAAAAAGTAAAAAATTTTAACTTTTATCTTATTCAAAAAATGATACAATAGAGTTTTTTTAGTAAATTTCCACAAATGTTATATAACAATTCATACATTTATAATTTTATCCGCATATAATAAAATCCTAAAAATCAATTTTCCAAAAATTCCAAATTTTAAAGAAATCCTAACATAACCTAATCAATTTTATATTTGTAATAAGTCATCCAAAATGAAAAAATAAACATATCATAGTATATTAATTTATAAGACTTATCCATATGTTTAATAAATTAAGGTCTTATAAGATTTTAGATAAAAAAAAAAAACAAACAGCCCCTTAGTCCATTAGTTCTCTGACAATACAAATTCGAGTCTCTACCATCCAATTCCGTTAGATATTCGTTGACTTCCGTTTGGCCAACAAGGGCATTATGGGAAACTTGATGAAAGCTTCTAGAAACTTGTATGGAACAAGGGTAAATCTGGAATTTTATAATGTGAAAAAAATAATAATTGTACATTAAAAATAGAAATTAAAAAATTAATATATATATTAAATGCAATTAAATTAATAAATTAAATTAAATTAAATTAAATAATAAATTTAATTAAAAATCCAACCCAGAAATTAAACTTTAAAAATAGAAATTAAAAAATAAAAAATAAAAAAAATAAAAAAAAAACTCATCATTTGTCAATCATCATCTTCTTCCCTATCATCTGTTTCCAACATCTAACCTAACCCAGATATCTAGTAACAGTACAGTAGCACAACCATTATCATCCTCACCAAATCTGCAACACCTCATCCATGAGTCCATGACCCATCTTCATCCAAATCTACAACAGAAATCGGATAAACACCATTAGCCAAGCACAAACTAAAGCTTCAACCACCAGAAACACAAACTGAATCGAGCCACCAAACACCAAAATCTTCGTCATCATCAATCTCAAAATAAGAACACAAACCCAATCACCAAACACCAAACCCTAGCCACCACCTTAAGTCGCCAACCCTCAAAGGACCAATCTTCTTCGAAACTGTCAACCATCCCCGAACTAATCGAACCCAACCACCCATACCCAAACCCAATCAAACCCATAAATCACCCACACCCACAACCAAATCCAATCAAACCCACATCGTCAATCAAACCCAAACATTGAAGAAAGAAGAAGAAGAAGAAAAAGAAAAAGAAAAAGAAGAACAGAGAGATAGAGAGATGGGTTTGGTTCCTGTCGGATTTTGTTTTTTCTTCATCGCCGAGCACTAGTTTGTACCGACGTCATCGTCGTCACATTTGCTAGTGAAGTGGTGGTGGTCCAGCTGGTTTCGATAGCGATTTCTGATGGTTACAGTGGGTATTTCTGGGTTGTTTTTCCATTTGTATTTTTAATTTTTTTTTTTTTCGTTGTTATTGCAAGAAGATGGCGGTGGTTGGATTTGAGGGTTAGGTTTTATTATTGTTGAATGTGTTTTATTCGATTTTGTTGCTTCGATTGTGTGTGATTGGTGGTTGGTTTGATCTGGGTTGTTTGAAGATATGCAAACTTTTCAACCATATCCATTTTCATTAATTTTTTATTTTTTTTTTAACTTCGCCATTTTTTAACTTTTTTTAAAAAAAAAAATAAAGGATTTGGTGGATCTCCACCATCCATCTCATGAGATGGACAGTTTGGATCTCCACTAAATCAATCTTTTAAATTTAATTCATTTAATTATTATTATTATTATTATTATTTTAATTAGTTTTTTATATATTTTAATTTTAAATTTAATTTGTTTTTGTTTTTCATTTTTTATTTAATTAAATACAAAATGACCATACTGCCCTTCATCAGAAACCTTCTTTAAGGGTATTTCAATCATTATACCCTCTGACAATGCTAATCTGTTTGTTTTCATGAAATTCCTAATAGAAGAACTAAAGTTAGTAATTCCAAAAACTAGTGGACCAAACCAAGATTAACGCAAAATAGAGGGACTAAAAACATAATATCCCTAAAAACATTAACACACTAAGGCTGTGTTTGTTACACAGCATTGGACAGGATTGGACAATTTCCAATCCTGTTCCCCACGTTTGGTGTGCAGACAGGATGGGAAAACAATCCAATGGGAACCACCCATTGTCTGGTTGCTATGGGATTATTTAGTCTCGCTTGAGATGCTGGGACTATTTTAGTCCCAGCCCAGCCCTTTATATATATATATATATGTTTAAAAAATGTGGGACCCACCATTATGTATTTTATATTGTTACTTTTTTGGATGGGACCCCTACTTTATTTATTTTATATTAAATTTATCTAAACTAATTTAATATTTATTTTTATTCTAATGTTCTCCAATCCCATTACATACCAAACACATTAAAAACCTTTTCTTTTCTTAGTAAAAATGAAGTTTGTTTATAATAGAAGAGGAAGATCATGATCATATGTGTTCATATATAATTATTATTTTTGGATTGTTTTTATTCCATATTATATGTATGAGTAATGCTACATTGCCCAAATTTGATGCCCAAATCTAGAGCTCAAATGATGTGGCAACATTGTAGACCATTTATTTAAATCATACAAATCTAATACAATTTAAATGAATGGTCTACAGTGTTGCCATATCATTTGGGCTCCAGATTTGGACACCAAATTTAGGCAATGTAGCATTACTCTATATGTATAATTGTTTAACATGTGTATAAATGTAAAATTACTTATTTTTAGACAATTTTACTTTTAAAAAGCAAACATGTTAACATTACATTCAGATGTGAGAAAAAAAAAAACATGTCATTCAAGTTCAAATTTCAGTCCTTATTCAGTCTTCAGAAAAATTCATGACTATTCAGTCTTCAGATAAAAAAACAAACGACCCCTAAGTGTGTGCAAATGTGTAGAGACAACAAAGAGTGATTGTGAGGTTGAAGGATTGAGACCTAGAGGAAGAGAGAAGGCTTGTGGGTTAGAGGTAATCTTTTGTATTTATCATTCTCATTATCTAGTGAAATCGATGCCTCCGTAGACGTAGCCAATTTGGTGAACCACGTAAAATTACTTGTGCTGTGTTGTGGTTTAATTGCTTTTAGTTGATTATGTTTCATTATTGCTAGTATTACATTATTATGCTTGTAAATCCATTCAAACAAGGTCTTGGAAAAAGTTGGTGGTAGCTTTTCGATTTTACCTATAAGATATTCGACGAAATTACCAAGTGAACTCAAGAGAGGTGTTGTTGCACCACTTACACCCTTAATCTTTATATAGAGGGGTTTAAGGGGGCCATGGCCACGCCTCACCCGTACGAGGCGAGGTTTTACCAAAATATATGGGGTTAGGGCAGGTTTGGGAATGATTCTTACGCCCTATTTTTGACCCACTTGTAGTTGCTATAGGAGAGGGCATAAAAAGTTCGGATCGACTTTGGGCTATACTAAATCAAATCAAAATCTGGTCGGTTCTTACATTTATATAACCGAATTATGATATGAAACCGAACCAGTTCAAGTATCTTTTTACCCAACCCTAGATGGGTCGTGATAAAGATAGAAACATTCAAACTCACAACTATTACTAGGAAGTTTCCTCATTCACATTTTTTATTTTTATGGATTCCACCCAAAGAGAAAAAACAATGACAATGATTTTTGGGTGGGAAAATTCCAACTTGACAACTCTGTTTTCAAGTGTCTTACCAACTCCAAATTATATGTAAAACATGTTTTAGTGACCTTCATTGATATATTGAAAATAGGAAGCCGTCAAATGATGCTGTAGGTAATCATTAAAAAATACTATTTCTTTGTTTTGTAGGGATTAAATATTGGTTAGTTGAGTTATCAGGGCACTTGTTTATTGGCTCAATGAGGTCTCTTTATCTGGTCTGACACTCTGTCTTTTTCTTCACCATTGTTGCAACAAAAAATGCTACATATCCAATTTTATGTCGCAACTGAGGTGACAATTGAATTACATGGATCTAAAAATTAACAAAATTGGGATCTATAGCACCAGTTATTAGGACATCTCAACTAGGAGTTTTTTATCTGATGCGGTCCTTTGCAAATTCAAATGCGACATAAGTTAATATATTGCGCTAGCAGAGAACAGCAAAATATCAAAATAGTGAACATATCTATTCTCTACTAATTGGAATCATTATTCTGTTCTATTTAAAAGATATTATATCTGAAAAAGAAAAGTGACATTCTACGCTTGACTGACATTTATCTTGGTCTCATGATTTTTTGCAGGGAACAGATTAATATCACGTACTATATGTAAGATCCCAATTTCATTAAAAATAAATCCAATAACATTATTAATATTGTAGAAAAGAAAATCTGAATCAACCCCTTTTTTTTTATTTATCTTTGTTAGTGGGTGGTATAGTAGCTGGATCTGCTGTTGCTGGGATTGTTGCGGTAGTCTTTGTGACTCGTACGTGTAGGAAAAATTGTTTGTCAGAACAAACGTTGAATGATCAAGATGTTGAGGCATTAGTAAAAACTTATGGATCTTCAGCTCTCAAGCGTTACAAATATTTTGATATCAAGAAAATGACCAACTCATTTGCCGTTAAATTAGGACAAGGGGGATACGGGGTTGTGTACAGAGGAAAGCTAAATGATGGACGTATTGTGGCCGTAAAAGTTTTGAGCAAGTCCAAGGGGAATGGAGAAGAGTTCATCAACGAAGTTGCTTGCATTAGTAGAACTTCCCATGTTAATATAGTCTGTCTTCTGGGATTTTGTTATGAGGGAACTAGAAGAGCTCTAATCTACGAGTTCATGCTCAATGGATCTCTTGATAAGTTCATAAATCAAGGATCTCTGAATACAAATCTCCATCTGGAATGGGAGACATTGAACCAGATTGTGGTTGGTGTTGCTCGAGGACTAGAGTACTTACATCGTGGTTGCAACATTAGGATCGTACATTTCGATATAAAACCTCACAACATACTTTTAGATGAAGACTTTTGTCCGAAAATTTCTGACTTCGGTCTTGCTAAAATATGTAAGAAGAAAGAAAGTATAATCTCGATGCTGGACGCAAGAGGGACTATTGGGTATACTGCTCCAGAGGTATTCTGTAGGAACTTTGGAGGAGTTTCTCACAAATCTGATGTTTATGGCTTCGGAATGATGGTGCTTGATATGGTTGGAGTAAGACAGAGAACTGCTGGGGATCACGAATCGAACAATAGTGAAACATATTTTCCGGATTGGATCTATAAGCAAATTGAAGGTAGCAATGATCTAACAGTTGATGGTATAATTAATGAAGAGGAAGAAGCGATAGCAAGGAAGATGATATTGGTGAGTTTGTGGTGCATACAAACGAATCCATCAGATCGACCCTCGATGAGTAAAGCTGTAGAGATGATGGAAGGAAGCGTTCAATCTTTGCAAGTTCCACCGAAGCCCTTCTTGCAGCATTCCTCCCCAAGATCGTTTCAATTATATTCTTCCACGACATCAACATCTTTGTCTAGAATTTGTTCACAACAAGGGTAAATTGAATTGGTACATTAAGGGTCTAATTAGTGCACATTAGAATACTTTAATTTGAATGGTGTATTCATTCTTGAAGCTTAAAGGAGAACTACTAAGACTGCCTTTGATTTCAATATAGAAAATTGATGCAAATTACTGATAATATAGTTCCATATTCATACAAATACCTTGGAATTCAACAGTCAAATACTGTTGATAATTAAGAATACTTATTTTACAGTTTTAAAAAAGAAGTGTCCTTGGTTATAGGGAGAGATATAGTATACTATATTTTTAGATGCATTTCAAATATCAATGCAGCGTTCATCCTCTGATGCAAGTTTATGTATAAGGTCTTTGGTGGAATTTTGAAGCATTCTTCCTTCATTCCAACATCTCCACAGCAATAATAGCATAATTTGACTAATGCAATCTTATTATTTAGTTTCAACCAATTTATTATTTAATAAGCACAAAGTTGATGGGCAACACACGGTGAATTTGGTTGGGTTTTTCTTAATTTCTCATTATTATATTCTTCTTGAAACAACCAATCATATATATCCTTCAATTCTTCATTTGGCTTCCTTTCTCTTTCTCTCTGTTACTTTTCAAATGCTTACTTTTTAAGGCCAGCAACACGACATGGAGTGTTATTAAATTTGCTGTTTGTACATATTGCATGAAATAAACGACGTTCCTTATTTATTTTATTTTTTTTCAAGAGACACACACAGAACATGATAGACGAATATCATTTATTAGTACTACAAATGAAAACGCGTATTGAAAAATACCAAGACTTGAGGTCAACTAAACATCCAGTATTAATTACAAGTCATTCTATGTCCATCCCCTTATTTGTCTTTATTAAGAAAATATAAGTTTTATCTTGTATTTTATTTTAACACACATATACTTACTTCACTAAATTTGGTATTTCCCATGTTAAAATGAATTTCCAAACACTACCGTCAACTCTGAACTTTTCGATTATTCTAGAATGTTACATTCTTGTATGATTGCCCATCAAATAATAATCTAGCTCTTCCTCTACCGTACAAACCTTGCTCTTCTAGTGAAGGTGTCCAACATAAGAATTTGTTCATACAAGAAGGAGATCATGGTCCTGGGAATTGTGCTACCAGTGTCTTTTTTCTTGTTCCTAAGAATTGTTGGAATTATGAAACTTTTCCTTTTGATGATGTGGCTCAATGCTTGGCTCATGAAATAATGATGCAATAGAATGATGTCATGAAAAACATGGTCCCAAGTATGGCCAATATGGCCCAAGTATGGGTGTGGAAGGTTCTTGTTGTGTTTGTGTTTATATATAGCCTATTTGAGGCTTTGTATGTGTGTGCCGAAAATGGCTTGTGATGTTAATATATGCTTTATAAAAAATATTATTTTTATGCTTCTCTCCTTCTTGTTCTTTCATATAAATGCCTTGATTATGTTTATGATAAATGTTTTTCATATATGCTTTTGAAATCTCTACACTTATAATATGTTTTTCAGATTTTATAAAAAAAACCAACAAGAATTCACTTAATTGGAAAGCAATAAATGATGATCATTTGTTATTGAGACAAGTCCTGGACCAAGGATTTGAGTTGAAATGGAAGCTTAGAGGCATCTCATGCGAGAACTGCAACAATTCTAAGGGAAGTTGAGGTTGGGACCTTGTTAACAAGGAAACAATCTGCTTCTGCGACATTTCAGTGACAACATTAAATAAACGAGTGAATTAGGCTACAATGCGGTTTGTGCTGTCACTGTTGTACAAATTAACTCTGCCAATGGGGAAAATATTTACTTTATGAGACATTGAATGGTGTTTAGGGCAGTTAATGCTAATTACTATACAAATTAAGTTTTCAGCTTACAAGTGATTTAACTGAGTTTTAGAAGTCACTTAAAGATATCTTTAATTCAATAGTGAGAAACTAAAAGCAAATCTCTCTGTATTTTTCCTCTAATCTTGTTTTTCTTTACTGTTCTTATCATTTTAGAGAAGATATGAGGAGTTCTTATAAACCATTAGAAGTAGCTTTTAGATTATGGAATACAAATTAATATGTAATCTAATGGACTGCATTTTTTAATTTTTAATTTTTAATCTCAGATTTAGGTCCATTTTCTGAGGATATCACTTGTCAATTTAAGAATTTTGATCCTATTAGTTTTTTTTGCAGGATCATCATTTGGCAAAAGAAGGATGCTTACCCTAGCCCTGGGTAATACATTCACCTGTCAACTCGTGTATTTATCAACATGCAGTTAAATCTCTCAGGTAATTTCAAAATTTCTATTCTTTTTGGTTCATATTGGGTAACTCCTATCTTCGAATGCAGGCATTGCTGCTGGTGTGGTGGGGATAATAATAATCCTTTCCATCTTTCTCATAAGAGGCCTAGGAATTTTATATTACATATGTTTGCTAAATTCTCGAAGAACAAAACAGAGAATTTCCAAAATATGGAAGCCTTCGTAAGAAATTTTGGATCTCTTGCTCCAACAAGATACAATTATTTCGACGTTAAAAAGATGACAGAATCATTCAGCAATAAACTTGGTCAAGGAGGCTATGGCGATTTATACAAAGGGAAGCTACCTGATGATCGCCTTGTGGCAGTGAAGTTCTTGAAGGAGTCCAAAGGAAATGGGGAGGAATTTACCAATGAGGTAGCTAGCATCAGTAGAACATCTCATGTTAATATAGTGAGGCTATGTTTGGGATTACTTTTGCTTGAGAAATAATCAATTATTTCTCAAGTTTTAATTAAATAGGTGTTTGGTAAACTTCCTAAAAGCAGTTTCTTGTACAATTTGCTCCTACAATAAGCAGCTTTTGAGAAGTTGGTTGGAGGTTGCTTTTCAAAGCAGAAGCTAGCTTATTGTTTATGCAATGTCAAGAATACCCTCACTATTTTAATAATAGACAATATTACCCTTATATTTAACAATAAAATAAAAAAACTAAAAAGTAAAAATATGAAAATAAAAAATAAAAATAAAAAACGTGATCGGGAATGGTGGTGGTGGTGGTGGTCACCACCAGAGTTGGAGGCCAGAGGAGATCCCTCCCCGACCACCACCACAGCCAACGTCGCCTCGCCTCCCTCGTAGCCGTCGTCTCCGTGCGACAAGACACCATCAACTCCACGTCGTTGACCACGCCAAGTCGACCTTCTCTCCCAGATCTCCCCTACTGCTGAGTCTCTCTTCCACTGAGTACCTCCAGCTCTGCGTCACCGACCTCGCCAAGCTGACCATCCTATCCTCAGGCTTTTGCCTCCGCCAGCGGCGCGTTCAAGTTCCTGATGAAGAGCGTCACCGATTCGACTGCGGAGGTTCTCTGCGGAATGGACAAAGGAGATGTGATGGATCGGTCGCATGGGGCAGTGAGCGACGGATAGGTTTTCAAGCAAACCGGGTCAAAATCATGGGTCGGGTATTTTTTGGGCCTTTGGTCTGTAATGAGTCCATTCTCCCTAAGCTATTTGAAAAGCCCAAAGCTATCATTTTAAAATTGGTTAACAAAAACACATTAAAATGATGTCTATTTTTGTCATTTCATCAAATAAATATTCCACCTTTTCAAAAGCAAAGCAATTTCAAAATTTAATTTACCAAACACCTACTCACTTTTTTGTTAAGCTAATTATTTCTAAAGTTAAGCTATAAGCGGATTATTTGTTAAACAAAGCAATCTCAAACATAGCCAATCTTCTTGGTTTTTGTTATGAGAGGAACAAAAGAGCTCTAATCTATGAATTCATGCCTAATGGATCTCTTGATAAGTTCATATATGATCAGGAATCTTCAACTACAAAATCTAGTTTGGAATGGAAGACAATGTATCAAATTGCTAGAGGACTATAGTATTTACACCGAGGATGTAACACAAGGATCGTGCATTTTGACATAAAACCTCACAATATTCTTTTAGACGAAGACTTTTGTCTAAAGATATCTGATTTTGGGCTTGCCAAACTATGCAAAAAGAAGAGAGTATCATATCAATGTTGGGTGCGAGAGAAACTATAGGGTATATTGCGCCAGAAATGATCTGTAGAATTTTTGGAGAAGTCTCTCACAGGTCTGATGTATATAGTTATTGAATGATGATTCTTGAAATGGTCGGTGGAAGAAAAAACATTGACATAAGAGTGTCTCGTACGAGTGAAATATATTTTCCAAATTGGATTTATAAGCAGCTTGAACCAGGCAATGATTTTGAGCTCCATGGTGCTATCATTGAAGAGGAAAAGGAGCTTGCCAAGAAGATGGTGTTAGTGAGCTTGTGGTGCATTCAAACTATTCCATCGGATAGGCCATCGATGACTAGAGTTGTCGAGATGTTGGAAGGTGGATTAGAGTGCCTACAAGTTCCCCCAAAACCTTCTTTGGCTTCTCAAACAAGATCACCTCAACATTTTTCCCAAATAGCGTCATCATCATCATCAGCATAGTTTGCATAACAGGGGAAACCTTACAATTATATATATACTAAAACTGGAGATGAAATTGCACTGTTCACGTGAACAGTGAAATTGAGGGGATTTCAATTTATTTACAAAAATGTCATCGATGTGTTGTTAAAAAAAATAAATAAAATAAAAAATAAAAAATAAAAAAAAATAAAAAAAAAAAGATAGCAGGTGTACTCTCACCACCTCCCTCACTCTCTTTTTCTCTACCCACCCACCGTCCTCTCTTTCTCTCAATCTCTCTCCATCTTTTTTTTTTTTTTTGAATAAATCTCTCCATCTTTTTTAATACTAACCAACTTTAATATATTTCTATGTAAATTATTAATTAGTTATCATTTTTTTTTCTTAATCATTCGAAAATAAATAACTAATGTAATATGAAAATTATATATAAGATAAAATCTCAACCATCAAAACTTTCTAATATACCATCACCCAATGTGGCTTGGTGATTAGAACGTTCATTCAGCCTAACAATGTTTCAGATTCAAGTCATCTCATAGCATGTGATATATATATATATATATAATATAACACATTTTAAAGAGTGACTTTTGGAATTAGCATCGCTTTAATAACTCGAGTTTAAATAGCACCAAAGATTGATTTTGGACAAAAATACCCCCACTTTTCAATAATTATCTCTTATTAGTCCCTTTTTTATTTTATTTTTCAAAAACCTCCATCGATGGAGTTCAAAGCTCCATCAATGGAGGAGCTCCAAAAATCGGAGCCTTCATCGTCTTTGTTGAGTAGCTTCATGAGTTTCCGTCATTGCCTAGAAACAGCATCATCTTCGTTGGTTCGTACGATAAAATCCGGTGACAAAATTAGCTTGAAACGAAGGCACAACGAAATTAGACGAGTAGTCTCCAAAGACAAAATCGAGCCTTCGTCACTTCTTCTCACTGGATTTCGTCGATCGAGTAGCTATTTTGGAGACAAAGGCTCGAGTAGGCGAGTAGCCTTCTCGCTGGACAAAATTTGAAATTAGATAAGAAACTATTCGACGAACACTTGAGAAGTTGAAATCTAGAGAAAAAATCAAGCCTTCATCGTCAATCTGGAAACAGTGTCATCCTCCATTGATGGATGAAGAAGATGACCTAAATATATTTTTAAAAAAATTCTTATTTTTACTCTGTAAATCTCAAATTTGTAAAAATACCCCATAAGTCTCGAATTATCAAAATAAGTATCGAATTTGCCTAAGTAAGTCTCAAATTTACAGAATAAGTCTCGAATTTTACCCAATAAGTCTCAGATTTACAAAATAAGTCTCGATTTGCAAGAAAAAAAAATTATGAGGGAAAAAACGAAGTGAGGAAATTTTTGTCTCAAACCGAATGATACTCACTTTCTTGGTGTTCCCATCCTTGAAGGTTTCCAACATTGTTGTTGAACCATACAATGCAACCCTCTTTGTTCACCAGTTGGTTGAAAATGTAGATGAATATATGGTTTTGGACAATAAAGCCCTATATGATATTTGCTTCCGGACACTAAAGCTCACAACTCCAAGCTGTAAGCTTATCATTATCTTTCTCTTTGTTACGAGACTTTTGTGGAATATTTTCATAGTTGTCAACTGATTGAGTGATTTTTATAACGTTTGGATGTTTGATATTTTGATTTGCTGTTTACTGAGAATTTTTTGATATATGTGGTATGCTCATCTTAATTTGTTTAAAGGGATAATTACCTTGGTGACCACCCATTCGGTTATTACCTATCAAAATGGCTATTTTGACAAATAGTGTGATGGAAATGGTCATTGTTTGCCAAAATAGTCATTTTGAAACAAATTTCCAATCTAATGACCATTATGATAGAGTTTAACTAAATAGATATTCACCAAAGTAATTATATCTTATTTATATTTGTCAAATCACATGATGTGTTCATAGAATTATTGTGACAGCGCCCTAGCGGTTGGTTGTTTCAAATGGTTTATTTACTTTTTAAATTTTTTTAATGAATAATTATTCTCTCTGTCTGAAAGAAAAAAAAAACCAAAGATAAAAAAGATGATTTAGGTGAGAGATGAGTTGATTGTTGAGAGAAAATAAATTATTTGGTAGAGATAATGGATGGTCAAGAGTTGAAGAAGAGATAGAGGACGATGGATTTACATTTGAAAATATATTTGCATTTTATTTTTGATTAATATATTTTTTATATTTTAATTTTGTTTGTTTCATAATTTAGATCAATAAATTTATTAAAATTGAAAATAATATATAAAACGGTATAATAATCCCGCAGCAGAACGCGGGCCATTTTACTAGTATTTATCTAAATGATAGGTGAAATGTATTTAAACAAAGTAACTATTTGTCTGATTCTCTGAACAAACTGTATGCCTACTTGTTTGATTACATATTTTTGTCATAGAAGTAAAATTTCTGGTCTAGTGATTGATTAGTTAGCTAAAACTAATTTGTATCGCTCGCAATTATCGTGATACTGCTGGCGAAGAATCGAACTCTAATGAAATATACTTCCTGATCGTGTTTAAAGGAAGTTTAGGCGAGCGATGTTTTAACACTTTATGGGATAGTTACTGATGAGAAGAGATCGACCATCGATGAGTAAGATTGTAGTCTTGTAAAGAAGCTGGAGGGTATGGTCATCAATCCTGTCAAGTTCATATTGCAATAAAACATCTCCAAGTTTCCACTATTAATTAAATGTATAGTCATGGTGATGAATTTTTTTTGTGTCAGTCTCTTCTCTGAAAATTGTAAAATCGTGATCTACAATCTTAGAGAAGTGGATTTACATTCTGTCTTTCTAGTAGTTACTTCATTCTCTCTGTTAAACAAACGAAATTCTTGACCATTGCTCATATATATTCAATATTGAGTTTCTGTCATTTCATAACTATATCTTACCCTTGATGGAATTATGATGCATAGATAATAATTAAATTCTTACTTATAAATTAAACATAATAAATAGTGATATTATGTTTGTAATCAGAGATAATTAACTACTGGTCAACAGAATTTGCTATTCGTACACAATGTCCTAATTTTCCACACTCACTAGCAACTATTTTCAACCACAAATCGAAAGCGTTGTGGTCAACAAAGGAGGGAGAAAAATTCCAAGTCTATGCCGGTCTTTCTCTGAATTTTCTCCTCCAAGATGTGGTGTAAGCCGGCCAAACCCATTGGACACGCAAATAGGATAAAGATTTGATGTCAACTAATGCAGCCAAAATTAACATTTTAAGTCTTCCCGTATCATCCTCCAAAATGAATTTGATAAAGATTTGATGTCAACTAATGCAGCCAAAATTACCATTTTAAGTCTTCCCATATCATCCTCCAAAATTACCATTCTAGACTTGCCTGCTTAACATAAATTACAAACTAGCATCACATAATTCACAATTTCTGTTATAATATAGCAAATGATTTTCCAGCTTTTGTGGTGGTTGCCTTTTGTGTTTCTTCAATGTTTCACATTCGTGGTGCTTCTCAACTTTCGATCATCTATAGCCATTATTAAGTCAGACCCTGAAACGTACCAAGCCTGCCATCTTCCTTTCCACTGTGGGGAGATTTCAGTCGGGTATCCATTCTGGGGAGAAGACCGACCTCACTCATGCGGCCATCCTGACTTTGAGCTCAGGTGTGATGGTAGTTTCTATACTACCATTGTGCTCAATCAAGTAAATTACTACGTTAAAGATATCGATGAGCAAGCTCATGTTCTCAAGGTTGTAAGTAAGGACTTGTACGAAAGAGATATCTGTGACTCTGATCAATACCTACATCATCCTCATACTACTGATTTTGACTCTAAACTCTTTCAATATGTTACTGGGTATCAAAATCTTACCTTACTTTATGGTTGCCCCTTTTCTACAAAACATCCCAGATATTTAAATTGCACTGAAGAATATATGTGGTCCTCCAATAGCACTGTCTTCATACAAACAGGAGATTATGGATCTCAGGGATGTAATAATAGTGTTACTGTTCCTGTTGTCAAGAATACAACACTCGAAGCATACGCTTTGCAGGAAGCCATATCTGAAGGATTTGAGCTGAAATGGGATCTGAGTAGCAAGGCATGCGAGGACTGCAGAAATTCCAACGGGAGTTGTGGTTATGACAAAGTAGAGTTTGTTTGTTATTGCCCAAATCTACCATCTAACTTGTCTGCATCTGCATATCCTAACTCATCACTACCCATAATACAGTCTCCAGCATCATCAGGTATGTGCCTCATTTTCTACGGCAATGCTAAATTATCATGAAAAAAAAGGTTCAATTTTTTACTTACAAGGTCGTCACCGGTACTTTTCTAGGTCAAAACACAGGCTCTACAGCAACAGTACTGGTGGTGATATTAATAATCATCTCTATTCTTCTCATAAGTGGTCTACTGAAACAGCTTATTGCCCAGAATGACGATTACTCAAACAAGAAAAGAGAGAATGATCAAAACATGGAGGCTTTTGTCAATAATTTCGGATCTCTTGTTCTACAAAGATTTGATTATTCTTTTGTTAAAAAGATGACGAAATCATTCAGCACTAAGCTTGGTCAAGGAGGTTATGGTGACGTTTACAAAGGGGAACTACCTGACGGTCGTCTTGTGGCAGTGAAGGTCTTGAAGGAATCCAAAGGCAATGGAGAGGAATTTATCAATGAGGTAGCAACTATTTGCAGAACATCCCATGTTAATGTTGTTGCTCTTCTTGGTTTTTGTTACAAGAAGAGCAAAAGAGCTCTAATATATGAATTCATGTCTGATGGTTCTCTCGATAAGTATATATTTGATAAATCTTCTAGTACAAAATGTAATTTGGAATGGAAGACAAGGTATCAAATTGCAATTGGCATTGCTAGAGGATTGGAGTATCTACACCGAGGTTGTAACACTAGAATTGTGCATTTCGACATAAAACCTCACAATATTCTTTTAGATGAAGACTTTTGCCCAAAGATATCTGATGTCGGACTAGCTAAACTGTGCAAAAATAAAGAGAGTATCATATCAATGATGGGTGCAAGAGGAATGGTAGGGTATATTGCACCATAAGTATTTTGCAGAAGCTTTGGAGAAGTCTCTCACAAGTCTGATGTCTATAGTTATGGAATGATGATTCTTGAAATGGTTAGAGGAAGAAACAACATTGTTGTTAGTGTGTCACATACCAGTGAAATATATTTTCCGAATTGGATTTATAAGCATCTTGAACCAGGGAAGGATTTTGAATTGAGTGGTGCTGTCACTGAAGAGGAAAAAGAGGTGGTGAAAAAGATGATCATAGTGAGCATGTGGTGCATTCAAACCATTCCATCTGATAGGCCATCAATGAATAAGGTTGTGGAGATGTTGGGAGGTAGTTTAGAGAGCTTGGAAATTCCACCAAAACCCTCTCTGTCTCTTCCAACAAGATCACCAAAACATTCTTCCCCTTCATCATCATCAACATCAAAATCAGCACATAGACCTGCATCCCAAGGAGAAGTCTGCATTGAACTGAGTGACATGTGAAATAAACATCAACTTCACCTCATAGACCTGCATTCCAACCGTACCCTAAGTTCGATTAGTTGTCTAGCAAATAATTGCAGAACCATGAATGTAATATGTGCCGATTGTGTAGGATACATGCAATGAATGTGGAGAGAAAGGCTTGGTCAATTTAGTTATCAAATTGGTTTCCGATGAATAAGTTATAGTGCGGTTGTGCAGCATGATAGTTTCCTTATTATTTGGGCATTGTTGTTCTATTTGTTAGCATGTATTGTTCAGTGGCTATGTACGGCCATGAACTATTGAATTAAAGATTATTGAATTGTTTAGCAAATATCTCCCCTGTTTCTCTCTTCTCTGCTCTATACTTCTTCTTTCTCTCTGAATTTCTTTCTTAAAAATTATCCTTATCGGAATGATCATCACATAAATCATCCATGAATGAAATAAGGAGGCATCATAAATCTTAATGAAGGCTTGCATCTCAATTTCATTTGTATGTGGAATTGCAGGCAATCACGAATTCTAATATTTCGTTTTATGGACAAACAATCTGCTGAGTATGGATTTCATCATCTTGTCACATTATAATATCAAATTGATGAGTGAAGACCAGTGATCTCTACTGCCAACAAAGATACATATTATAAAACAAACCCAGAAAAGATAGGACCTCTAACATATTCTCAAGATAAGTTAATGTTATCTATATTTTTGAACCATTGTACTGACCTATCCAACGCAAAAATAGTCAAGAACCAGAATTCAAGAATTAATTTTTACTTAGTTGAGTGCCCGGAGGTTTACCCCATAAACATTTCTTTTAATAAGCTGGCCAAATGATTGAGCATAGAACCACAAATCATAGGTAAAGTGAACAGCAGCCCTTCCTCTCCAGTCCCCTAAAAATGGCATAGGACAAAAACACAAGTACACAACATTTGATATCAGGACCGAAGAAAAAAAAAAGTTCAAGAAAATTTATCGGTTTGCTTTTAGAAAAAAAAAAAAATTTGAAGAATAAAATATGATCATAAAGATTACACTGTAGTCCGACAAGTATGCATACCAACAATCCAATCCTATTTCTTAATCTGTTAATAACTAAGTCTCATGATTGTCTATTTTAAACTAATGAAAAATAAATAATAAATAAAATGTAATGCTTGTTTTGAAAGCATCAACAGACCCCTTAATTTTACCAAAACAATTATAAAAACCAGGTTTACCAATTACAATGTTCAATGTGGTACAAGATTCTCTGATAAACATAAGTACTATCCGCTCAATATAGAAGTTTAATTTACTAAATCAAATCAATATAAAGACAATCGAATGATAATATACTAAATATTGAGTAAAATTAACCAAGTCAAATATAACACTCTAAGGGGTTTTTTTTCAAGGACAACCTAGTAGAATAATCATGATCATGCATGTCTAAATTACTTTCAAGTTTTATTTTATACCATACATGTAAACTTTAGCAAATCTTAAATTCTTAACCACTTTTCACCATATTCAATTAAAACAGAACTTGAGATTGCACTGCACCGTTGTTCTTCCCTTCATGAACAGTCATGAGAAGAGTTTTATAAAGTCATATATATCAAATTCATAAAAGAAAAGGAAACGCAAAATCGTCGATGTTAAAGTTTTTAAGGAAAATGAATAACAGTCCAAACTTTTCCGGAAGAGGAAAGTTGAACAATTACATCAAGGGCGATTAAGCATAAATAATTGTATTCTCCAAGTATTCATAAATAAAAAAATGTATTTCCAAACGCCAACTAATTGATTTCTTCATTCAGTAGAACAAAAGGCATTAAAGTTATCTTATAGTGGCCTCAATACTAATCCTTAATGAAAAATTAAGAAAGCAAAATATCAGTTTTAAGGTTTTGTAATGACAGCATATCATTTATGACCATGTCTATACTGAGAGCACAAGTTAAATTTTGAAATGGTAATTACATGTACTGAATGTGAACAAGGTCAAAAGTCTTAAGATCCTTTTAACTATAATGCAAAGCTTGGAAAATTAATATTTTTCTTGATGCTCTTCCATTCAAGTAGATTGTGTGCAAATATCAAGTACATACAAAAATGAAAATCTTAATTTTCAGAAACCTAATACATTACTATCAATAATATTGATTTGGAAACTGAAAAATAGTAAAATACCTTGTTCAGCTCCACAAATTTAATTTCAGCATCAGGAGTGTTACGATACAATATGAATTTCCCCTGATAAGTAATAAGTAATAACGGAGTCAAATTTATAGTTCACAAAAATAGAAATGAAGATGCAGTATGAGTAAATATGCAGAAAATTTCCAACAAGGAACTCATACACTTACCTTAAAAAGGTCAAGTGATATGGTGAGTGAATTTACATGGCAGAGCACTTCAAGCATTCGTATCACATCCGAAATTAATGTCTGCCTCCTCATATAATCTTTACGCCAAAAATGTGTTGGGTAAATATGAATATCCACCTGGTCAAAAGTTGGACAGTTGTGTATGCTCAACACTAGAGGATACACTAATTGATGCTCCATACTCAGGTTAAATAATTTAAGTTTGGGTGCAGATATGATAAGCTTTCAATCTCTAAACATTTTTTTACCAATATAACTGAAATCTGAAATTGTCAAATTAACTAGGCATGGAGCAGATATGATAAAGTCTACCACGATTGACACACTACAGTCTATTAAACTCAAGTTACCCAGATTCAATGAACCTGAGAAGAGATCACCTTTTGCAGGCAATTTGACACCGCAGATATGCAAATTTGTCAAAGTTGCAAAACCAAATAGGTTTGGTGAAAAATCTCTTCCATGCCCAAAACCCAGTTTGAGAGTCTTCAAATCTCTTGCAGGAAACTTTGTGACGATATCAGTTTCAAGATGTTCAAGCCCATGTGAGTTGGCATAGTTAAAAACCCTCCTCACCAGGGAGAAGTGGATCGAGCCTCTGCAATAAAACTTGAATTTATGGAGATTAAAAGGCTTGCGACGAATCAAGACGTTGAGAACGAATTCTCTGAAAAGAACCCTATGGTCCGTATCCGCAGGTTCATATCTTCGAAATTTTCCAAAATCAAAATACAGAGTGTGGATATTAGTCCAGTGATACCGCCATGTTTTGGACAAAACGCATGTCTGGATGGCGTCTTTGGTTTCCAAGAGCGAGAGAATATGATAGATTAACGTCTCATGCAAGTTGCTGAGACGGTCCAGCTCCAGATCCGTCTGATTACCCAATCGGAGTTTCTTTTTGGTGGGTTGGTGATTCATGATTTGCATTCTCCGGGTTTTTTTTTTTTTTTTTTTTTTTTTGAACTGCAAATTTTGAATTTGAATAGTGAAGGCTCCAGAAAGAAATTGAATAGACGTCATTGAAGCTTGAAGGACCTCGGTACTCGGTAGTGGTGCTCGAGAAGGAGTTTGAAATTGAATAGATGTCATTTTCGTATTTGAAGGTCCTCCCAAAATAAATAAATAAGGCAAATTGCAAACACTAGAGCTAAAGTATGACAAATATGTTTAATATTCAACTTTGGATATTAATTTCACAAAGATACCCTCTTGTTAATGGGCAACTATTAAAGATAATTAAAAGCCGAAGAAATAAAGTCTCTCTCTTAAGTTCTCTCTGAACTTAAGGTGGGAGTTTGCTAAAGGGAGGGTAGTTTGGCTCAGTTATTGCTGTTCGTTTGTTTTGTTTGTTTGAATCCTTCGGTGTGGTGGTGCTGTTCCAATCATTGAGTAGAGCCATTTATTGTAGTCATGAAGGCGGATGAAATAGCATTGCTGTGCAATGCCTTGTCAATTAAAGAAAAAGAATGTCCTGTTAGAATACTGGATGGGGAATTAAAAGATAAGGGGGGCAAGCGTTTAGCTCTTTGTTTAGTGGGAAAAATTATGAAGAAAAAACTTGTTAACAGAGAAGTTTTTATAGAAGTCATGAACAAAATATGGCGAGTAGACGGAGGGGTCGAAATTGAACCAGTTGAAGGTAACATCTTTGCTTTCTATTTTAAATATATGGCAGATTTACAACGAATCTTAAGAGGGGGACCCTGGAGTTTCGATCAAGCGATGATCGTTTTTGATAAACCAGCTGGGGCGGGAGAGATTCAAGAGTTAGAGTTCAAGTATTTGGAGTTTTGGATGCAGATACACAACATCCCTCTGCTGTGTATGACGCAAGAAATTGGGATGTTCCTAGGAAGGATGATTGGAGAAGTCCATGATGTTGATTTAGGATCAATAGCAGATGGGTCTGGACGATTCCTAAGGGTCAGAGTTTCAGTGGAAATAAGGAAGCCACTGCAACGCTGTTTACTAGTTGATCTTATAGGGACTGGAAAAGTTACAACGATGCTGCTCAGGTATGAAAGACTACATGATTATTGTTTCAAATGTAATAGAATTGGCCATAGCATGAACGAATGCACGGAGGAAGATGACGATAGGGATTTGTCCTCTGATGCTAATAGAAGGTTAGGGGCGTGGCTTAGGGCGACCAGTCCGGCTAAACGAAGTTTTAGAGGAGTGGGGAGAAATTATAACAGAGACTCAGGGAGAAACAGAGGAGGGGGAGGTTTTAGGTCGTCGGATCGAACGGTCGGAAATTGGAGAAGCAATCGGACAGTGGTAGTAGGTGAAGGTCCCGGGGAAGTTCAAATTGGAAAAGGGGCTAGGATGGCTAAAAGACAGGGAGTGTCAAATCAAGGCGGCAATAAGACTGTGGCAGAAAATTTCGAAGACATAGGGGAGCGTGCAAGGAGTGTGCACGGGGAGAAGGAATTTTGGAGGGAAAGGAGTTTTTCTCAACCAGAGATGCAAATAATGGATCCAGAGTATGGGCCTGTAAGTGGTCCGGATATTGGGCCGATTGTCTCTGAGAGGAGGATTGGGAGCTATGGCCCAACTAATATGCCTGCTGGTTATTTAGAGATGGGTAGCGAGTTGCACTCTAAGACAGATGAAAGTGGGCCTGTAGAAGCTAAGCCCAAAGAAATTGGTGACTATTCTAATCAGAACCAAACCCGGAAGTGGAAACGGGTCAAGAACAAAACCACGGGCGTGGATAGAAATAAGGAATTGGGGGAAAAATTAGGTAAAAGGAAAGATGAAAGAGCTGACAGTGGCGAAGGTAAAAGATGGAAAGGAGATGATCAGAATGTGAAGGAATTCAGCGCATAAGGTGGATCTAAGAGTGGAGTGTCGCAGAGTGGGGGGTCTCAAAGTGGGGTGCTTAGTGAGGACAGTAGCAATGTTACCCAAGATGGGGTTTCAAAGCTGTCGGAAAAAGATGACGAACAATCGGCCGACCGGTCTCTACCGGTCCGCCGAACACAATGAAAATATTCGTTTGGAACGCTCGGGGGCTAGAGAGCTCTCGAGCGTTCAACATTCTGCGTTCGCACAAGTTAGAGGTGAACCCAGAATTAATCTTTCTAAGTGAAACTAAGTGTGATCATCACAAAATGGAGAAATGGCGTCTGAAGCTCGGTATGGTGGGTAAATTGGCTATTGACAGTAAGGGAAGTGCAGGTGGTCTTTGTATGTTATGGTCTGGTAAAATAGAGGTGGTGTTGCTTTCGTATTCGGTTGCTCATATTGATGTGAGAATCAAGGATGAGGAGAATAAGGTATGGAGATTCACAGGGTTCCACGGCAATCCGGAGCAATCTCAGAGAAGACATTCCTGGTCTCTCCTTCGTCGCCTAGCTGGTATGTATGATATCCCATGGGTTTGCATGGGTGATTTCAATGAGATCTTAAGAGATGAGGAGAAATCTGGTGGGACGAAGAAGAACTGGAGGAACCTGGCTGATTTTAGGGAAACGCTGGAGGAATGCAATCTTGAAGATATGGGTTTTGTTGGAGCTAAGTTTACCTGGAGTAATAAAAGGGATGGTCCAGCGGCTATAATGGAACGTCTTGACAGGGGTGTCTGCTGTAGGAAATGGAGAAATCTCTTCCCTGTTTTTGTTGTGAAACACTTGGAATTTTGGGGCTCAGACCACAGACCTATGGTGCTTGAGATTGAAGAAGGTAGAATGGCTGTTGGGAACACCAGAAGAAGATTTTTCTTTGAAGAGTGCTGGGTTGAGGACAATGAGTGCAAGGAGATAGTGGGTTCGGCCTGGGAAAACAGAAATGAGGGGAATTGGGTTAGGGAAGTGCTATGGAATATTGAGAAGTGTGGTAGGCTCCTGAGTTCTTGGAACATTAAAAAAAGGAGGGAGCTTCGGAAGAGTCTTAACCAAAGGAAAGAAGCTCTTAGGAAGGCTACAGAGAGTGATGGTCCCGTTTCTTGGAAAGTGATAAACAAGTTGGAAACTGATCTGGATGAGGTGTTGGCGTTGGAAGAGAGATATTGGAGTCAACGTGCCAAGGTGGAGTGGATAAAAAATGGTGATCGCAACTCCCGTTTCTTTCATTCCAAGGCCTCGGCAAGAAAGGAAAGAAATAGAATTAAGGGGCTGACTGATGAGAGTGGGGTGTGGAAAGTGGCAGAGTCTGATTTGGAGCTAATTACCTGCAATTATTTCGATAAACTTTTCAGGACTGGGAACCCGTCCCAAGCTGATTGTGGTAAGGTGTATGATGGTATTAATCCGATGTTAAGCAGCCAAGCGGCACAGTTTCTTGATTCCAATTTCTCGAGTGAAGAGGTTCGTAAGGCTGTGTTTGAAATGAACCCCCTGAAGGCTTCGGGTTGTGATGGGCTGCCGGGGTTATTCTATCAAAAATTCTGGGAAACAATAGGGCCTAGTGTTACCAAAGCGTGCCTGAAAGTGCTTAATGAAGGTGAGTCTGCCGAAGGTTTGAATAAGACTGTTATCATCCTGATTCCGAAGATTCAATGTCCGAGGAGAATTGAAGAATACCGTCCCATAAGCCTATGCAATGTGATTTACAAAATAGTGGCGAAAACTATTACCAACAGATTACGGCTTGTGATAGGAGAGGTTATTTCAGAATCTCATTGTGCGTTTATACCTGGCCGCCTGATATCAGACAACACGATTGTTGGGTTCGAGTGTCTTCATCGCATTAAGAGGAGAAAACGGAAGCGAGGGTCGATGGCTCTGAAGCTAGATATGTCCAAGGCATACGACCATGTAGAGTGGTATTTTTTAGAAGGAATGCTAAGAAGACTGGGATTTTCAGAAAAGTGGACTAATTTGCTGATGAGATGTGTATCTTCTGTCACCTATTCTGTTCAGATTAATGGGGGAATTTATGGAAATATTAAACCTTCCAGAGGGCTCCGCCAGGGTGACCCCCTCTCACCTTTTCTGTTCTTGATTTGTGCAGAAGGTCTGTCTAACCTCATTCAGAAAGCTCAGACGAAGGGTGATTACGCGGGCTTCCGATGCAGCAGAGGTGGCCCAAACATTTCGCATCTTTTCTTCGCTGATGACAGCCTCATGTTTACAAGAGCAGATGATAAGAATTGTAGGGCAGTCAGAAAGATTCTTGACGAATATGCTAAAGCATCGGGTCAAGAAGTAAATTACAATAAATCTGCATTATGTGTGAGTCCATCCATCCCAACTTCTGAAGGACAGAGATTGGCATCGCTGGTGGGGGTAAATTTAGTGGAATGCCATGAACGGTACCTTGGCTTACCGTGTTTTGCGGGCAGAAGCAAAAGAAAGCTGTTTTCGAGTATTGTTGATAGAGTCTGGACAAGGATAAAAGGCTGGGGTGAGAAGATGCTCTCCATCGGTGGCAAGGAGATCCTCCTTAAAGCTGTGATCCAAGCCGTGCCTGCCTACGCAATGACAATCTTCCGGCTTCCTAAAAGTTTAATTATGGAAATCCAAAGATTGAGTGCTAGGTTTTGGTGGGGAAGCAATACGAAGAAAAAAAAGATGCATTGGTGTAGTTGGGAGAAACTTTGTAAGCCGAAGTGTGAGGGTGGTTTAGGATTTCGAAATCTTGAAAGTTCGAACAGGGCAATGCTTGCGAAACAGGGTTGGAGAATTATGAAGAAACCGAATTCCTTAGCTGCCAAGGTTCTGAAAAGTTGTTATTATAAGGATTGCAATTTCCTGGAAGCTAAGGAAAAATCTTCAGATTCGTATGTATGGAGAAGCATTCTGTGGGGGAGAGGGCTTTTGCAAGAAGGGACTAGATGGAGAGTGGGGGATGGAAAATCTATAAAGATTTATACAGATAAATGGCTTCCAAGACCAACAAAATTCACCATCCTATCACCTCCAAACCTTGGAGAGGAGGCCACGGTGGACAGATTGCTTTCTCCGTCTGGGGGATGGAATACTCAGTGTATTAAGGACAATTTCACTCAGGAAGATGCGAACCAGATTCTTCGAATTCCGATAAGTACTAGAAAAGGGGATGACTCTTATGTCTGGCATTATGATGTTAGCGGGAACTACACTGTGAGCAGTGGATACTGGGTCGGACAGGGTTTGGAGGCAGCTCCCAGCTCTTCTACTCCTGACGTGGTGAGAAACTGGTGGAAGAATTTTTGGAAAATGAACATTCCTATGAAGATTAAGATTTTTATGTGGAGATCGTGTCATGATTGGATTCCTACCAATGCCAACATTGCTAGAAGAGGAATTCAGACAGATGGTATTTGTGGGATCTGTAAAAAAGAGGCAGAGACTACCTCTCATGCGCTTTGGGGGTGCAACAGACTGAAAAATATTCGGAAAGAGTGGATGGCCTATAGCAGAGGGATCAGAAGTGATGTGGCCCGGTTTTTTGATTGTGTTTCAGATCTTTTCAGCAAAGTTAGTGGGAAGGAGAAGGAATTATTTTGCATTTTGGTGTGGAGAATTTGGTTTTGGCGTAACTCTTTTGTTCATAATACCTCTACTGCTGACTTTACGGACTTAATTGGGTGGAGTAAGAAGTTCCAGGATGATTATTATACCAATGTCTGTGGTAATCAATCTGGAACTTCTAATAGAGGTAGTACAGGGCAGGCTAGAATCATGGGTGGTAGATGGAGACCTCCTGATGAGGAGCAGTATAAAACTAATTGTGGTGTGGCTGTTGACAACAAAAATGGTTGCGTGGGGTTTGGGATCATTATCAGAAATTCCAGTGGGGATGTAATGGCTTGCTGCTCCCAAAAGCTGGAGGCGAATGTGAATAGAAGAATCGCTAGTGTTATGGCTATTCAGCGAAGCCTCCAGTTCGGTCTGGAATGTGGTCTAATTTCTACCATTCTAGAGTCTGATGAGGAGGCGGTCATACAGTGGATTAACTGTGGAATGCATAGAGATTCTGATCAAGGGATTATTCTTGCTGATATTGATATGCTGAAGGCTGATAATGGGGGCATTAGGTTCAGTCATATTCCCCTGTTGGCCAACAAAGCTGCTATGAGTCTCGCGAAAAATGCTATGAGCATCGCTGAAGACAGGTTCTGGATGGAGGATTATCCCGAAAACATTAAGAATATTATTCAGGCGGATATGCTTGAGTGATGGTCTGATGGGTTTTTCTGGTTTTTCTTTCTTTGTTTGTTTGTTTAGTTGGCCTTCTGGCCTTCTCTTGTTGTTGGTTGTTCCTTCGGCCTTGTTGCCGTTCTTCTGTTGTTTGGCTGCAGCGATGCAGCTGGTTTGTTTTATCAAAAAAAAAAAAAAAAATGGGCAACTATTAATTTTAATTATTAACTTTGAAATAACAAAATTACCAAGTGGCTTTATGCCTCTATTACCACCCAAAATAGTTCTCCACACACCCATTTACTTACCATACCCACCCTAAAAAAAATTAAAATTTAATAATTTACTTTTAATAATCTTTTAAATGTCAAGATTAACCCTAAATTTTAAATATCATTTTAATTAAGTGGAAATTGCTAAAACTTGCCACATCTAACATAGGAAATTCGTTTTTAACGACATACGAATTTTTAATTGTTAGTAACCACTTTTTTAAAAAAAAAGTCCAAAGTATATCTTGAAATCACGTTGAAGATTTCAAGAAGTGAATGTATAAAAACTTTTCTAATTTGCTCTAAATCGGTTTAAGGTGTGCAAATTATCTTTCATTTGTTCATTAATTGAGTTGCAAACAGTTACTTTAACATGGTTTTAGTGTTATTGCATCACTTTTGTGTGTTTTTGTGAAGAATTGAATTAAATAAGGTTTCATGTTTTTTCCAGAAGATTTCAAGTTTCGTTATTGGTAAAATCTGAAGAACTAACAGGTCAACATTATTACCGTAGAAAACGGTGATCAGATATGCCACATCACCAAAGTTAGCCAGAAAAGACAAACTCAAGTTGACCAATAGTTAATCTTAAGACTCGAAGAGATCCGTTCAGGTTTGTACAATCAATCGGATAAAGGTAACCTGACCAGATTCATTAGATCAATTGGGTAAAGATAACCTGACCAGGTTCATCAGATCGATCGGGTCCAACTAGCCGATCTATCCAAGAAGTCTGGTCGAGTGAGATAACTGAACAGATGAAAGAAATATTGATCGGGGTTGAATAACCGATCAAGTTAATGAGACCTGGTCAGATTAAATAACCGATCAACCAGCGATACGTAGAAGATGTTAAGTCCAAGACAACCACGATTCAAATACGCAAAGAAATGATCTTACCCAAACAAGGAACCATAAGGTACACTCTAGTAAGGAAACAAACTTCCTTAAAGATATTAGATCCCGAGTTCAAAGGGGAATCTAATTCATTAAATGCGTAGAAGACACAAAACAGGGAAGAAGAAAAAGACGACTTGCTTATATATATATATATATAAATGAGTTTCTTATGAGGGATCCCTTATTTTAACATAAAGTAAGGACCATCTTGAAATCAGTCGATTTTAATGAATTTTAATCTAGATTTTTTTTGTGGATGATAAGTTCAATGAAATCTACTAGTAAAAAATTTGAAAATTTTTGAAGATCTTCAACTATTTCTTCCTGATTTTATTGAAAATCAAGCATCGGAAAATAGGTTAAAAAAAAGGAAAAATATTATATAAAAAAAAAAAAAATAGTTGTAGATCTTGAAAAAAAATTCAAATTTTGTTTACAATTAGATTTCATTGAACTTATCACCCATAAAAAAAAATCCAAATCAAAACTCATTAAAATCAATGGATTTTAAGACGGTCCTCACTTTATATTAAAATGAGAGATCCTTTATGAGAGACTCACTATATATATAAATAAATATATATATATATATATTAAGGGGTTTGTCTATAAACATATTTTTATTTATTATTATTATTTTATCAATTTTAACTTCCATTTTCATTTGAACATTAAAGTTAAAATTTCAAAAGAAAATACTAAATTGATAAATACAGTACATTAATTTAAAAATACAAACTTGGGGACTAATATGAAATTGTAAACAAAAATTGAAAAAAAATTATGGACATATGTCACTTCCTTAGTAGTGACTGGCTAGCAGCAATCACCCAGTCACCTAGGTGACTGCTGCTAGCACAACTCTTGTAGAACATCTCATGTTAATGTTGTCACTCTTCTTGGGTTATGTTATAAGAACCAAAGCGCTCTAATATATGAGCTCCCAGTGACGTAGCTCAGTTAGTAGATGGACGAGCTTAGGGTTTGAACAAATGACTCTGAAGTCAACAGTTCGAATCCTACCAATAGTAAAAAGCTTCAAAAAAAAAATACCTGGTCTTTGGTTTCCAAGAGCGAGAGAATATGATGCAATTTGTTGAGATGGTCTAGCTCTAGATCCGTCTGATTACCCAACCGGAGTTTCTTTTTGGTGGGTTGGTGAATCTGAAATTCCCTTAACCACTTATAATGTAAAATATACCTAGGGGGAGGTGAATAGGTGTATGCTCAAATTCTTGAACTTCTTTTCCACACAACTAATATACACACACTTAGAAAACTTTACAATAGAATTGCTTAAACAAGATGATATGAGTTCTATTAAACAAGTGTTATAAGCAATACAATATAAAGTAAGTAAAGAAACTGAAAGCATTAAAATCAACAAAAATGATTTTTATGTGGTAAAACCTCCGAAGAGGAAACATCCACGGGTTGATACCACAACCACCGGCAAAGCAATTCACTATGATGAAAAGGACTTACACACTCAAGGCAATCAACACATGATATCCACCCTAAGCTATCAACACCTAATTTACCCTCGGGCTTAGTGAATCACCTAACCTACTTCCTATCCAAGATGTATCCTACACCTCTAGGAAGCAACTTCCTATCCAAGACTCTCAAGTCTCTAGGAAGGTTTTGTGCTTAGCTATCTGGATCACAAGGATCCTAGTCAAGCTCTCCTAGCTCAACCATCCAGAGTACCACACTCCTAGCTAAGTATTTTGCTTGACTATCCAGACCACATGTCCTAGTCAAGACCTCTTGCTCAAATCAAAGCTTCACTCACTTTGACAAGAGACTCCAACCTTTCACAAGGCAAAGATCTAAGTGATGCAAATGAATGCAAACACAATAAAATAAAGCAAGATGATCAATCAAACTCTATGAATGTGCTTAGTGATAATCTAGAATATGCTTTCAACAAACAATCACAAATATATATAGAAATCAAAACATGTGAATCAATAAGAACAAGATTAGAATATTCAATATATCACTCAAAAATCCTAGTTCTTAGATCATGAAATTAAACCTAGAAATCATCATGAAGCACATCATACAAAACATTTCTAGAATCAATTTCATGTAAATCAAGTTTAGCTAAAATATGTTCAAATGAGACACAAAGCTAAAACTTAACAATCAATCGATCAAAAAAAACCTAGAGTACGAACTAACATCATTCTTAACACATTTCATCTATCAAATAGAGAGATTAAAAGAGATGATCAAAAGAGAAAGTAAGAAGAAGATGTTTCACATACAAAGATTGAAGCTCGGACAGAGATCTGCTCACTACGAAAGCTCACGAACTCAAATGACTCTGAAAATGCTTGCGGTTTGTTCCTCTCTTCAAGACCAATATATTTTGGATTTTGAATCACTCAATTTCGAGTTAAAATGAGAGAGTTATGATCAAAACAAGAAATCAAAAATCATGAAGAAAGTCTGCACTCTTTCTTTTTCAATTTTTCTTCACACTTGTTTGAAGGGAAGAAGTAGAGTATTTAAAAGAGAGAGAGAGAGAGAGAGAGAGAGAGAGAGAGAGAGAGAGAAAACGAAGAGCCAATCAACACGTGACATATCACCATCCATGTGTGGACCGCATGTGGCACACGTGTGTAGAGGAGCTGCCAGGCCGTGTGGCACACGGCCTCCACACATGGCCACCAAGGCTTGGCCAAACGCCAAGCCTGCTCCTCTAGCATTCTTCGGCCGTATCCGAGCCTCTGAACTCCGATTTTAAATCCGTCTTCAGATTACGAATCATGACTCCCTCACGCATAACAATGAATATAAAACTTTGATAAAAGGTTGAGAATTCATCTCGACAAAGACAACTCAACGAATGAGAACGTAAAGTAGCATAACTACATCGTTTGAACTCGAAACCTAATGAATGAGTAATCGAAATGACCGGGACTCAATAAGGAATCATATGAGATCATGTTCAAGTCCAAAATACAAGAAACTCAAACAAATAAACACAATGTCATACAAGTATGCCATATCAAAGCGATAGTCATAAAACATGCAATTTTACAATGTTTGTCAAATGCATGAGAATAATGCATGTGCATACTTAAATGAGTGTGAATGTGTTATACCAAATGTTTGCACAATGATGTAGGGACACACATGTATGAATTGTGTGTGTGTGCATTTAAGTCTTGCAAGAGGAAGAAGTATCTTGATACCTTAGCATCCAAGTACGCACTTTTCCTCTTAAAGACGATATTTGCATGAGAAGTTGCTTTTCTTCTTTGAAGCTTCTTTTCACCAAGAACCACCTAAGCAACTAACCATTATAAATAAAGAGAGTTTTGCAATGGAATTAAGCCAACAAAGATCTAGGATCTTACAGAATCATGATCTGGGTTCTCTGTTTCATCTGAGTTTGTCTTTCACTTTTTTTTTTGTTAAATTTAACTTCAAATTTTGAATTTGTGATAGATATAAGCAAGGAATTGAATATCGATAGATATACCGAAATATCCACTGATATATCCATACTTTAGAGGAACCAATATCGAAACGGGCAAATATCCAATACTCTACAGAATATTCGGCCGATTTTGAAATATTAGTAAAAATATCCTGATATTTCCGAAATTTCACGAATTTCTCCCCAAAAGTCTATGGATATTTTTAGGGGTGGGCACAAAAACCAAAACCGAATTGAACCGAACCGAACCTAACCAAAAAAGAGTGTTTGGTTTGGTTTGGTTTGGTTCATAGCTTCTATTCAGTTCAAACTGATTTGAAATTTGAAAATCGAATTGAATTCGGTTCGGGTTCGGTTTTGAATCAAAACCGAAACCGAAACCGAACCGAATAAATCGAATTGTTTTAATGAATTATTTTTGTAAAGTTCAATTTTATTATGGACTGTTTGTTGATGATGTTTTATTTTGGACTACATTATGTACTACATTTTTTTACTTCTATTTTATAGAAGTTAAGAAGATTTTATAGTTTGATCAAGTATATAGGCTGAATATGATTGAAATTTTAGATTTTGATAGAAAATTGGGTTGTATTTTGTTTAAATTATTTTTTATAGATTGCGTTCTCTTAAAAAAGTTTAAGCCCAAATGCCAAAAAAGTAGCTTAAAGGCCCAAAAAATTAAAAAAAAAAAAAAAAACATTTAAAGCCCAATAGATCCAAAACCGAATTGAACCAAATTGAGATAAAGGTGTTCAGTTCAATTCGATTTCAGGTTCAAAACGGTTCAAACCGATTCACATTTTTAAAAACCAAAAATATGATGGTTCAATACTTTTTTGGCCAAAACCAAACCGAACCGATCCATGCCCACCCCTAGATATTTTGTATATTATTAATCCTAAACAATTAAATTATTGTTAAAATAATTTAGACTGAAAATTATTTTAGAATAAGCATTAACAAATTTATAAAAATTTCCAACATAATAGTCAATAATAAAATTATTGAGGACTTGAAGTAAATTGGACAAAGAACCAAAGAGTGGATGAGTAAAATATGTAAAATTTTGTGAAAGCAATATGAAAAAAATATTTAAAAAAATTAAAAATAAAAATAAAAATAAAAAGTTTGTGACTCAAATAGTCAAATGTGTAAAACTAATTCTGAATAATATTAAATATGACAAGTGTATACACTTTGAGTCAAAGTATGTAATTCTATTGGTCCACATCCAACGCATTGATGAAGTTATATTAGTACGCACTGATTTGAATATTTTTGTGTGTATATATATATTAATATTAAATGCGACAAAAATTCAGTAGATTGTCAACAAACTAAAACATTGAGTTTCTTTCCAAAAAAAAAAAAAAAAAAAACCAACATTGAGTTTGTAATGAAAGTAATTTTATTACAAATAGAGTTTAACTTATGATAAATAAATACTGTGAAATAAAGTTTGTAATTAAGTAATCCAAATTATAAACAATTACAGTGATTTAAATTACATCAAGATCTTCATGTTAATGGTATAAGTTTGGATGATTTAAATAAAAGTAATTGTTTATAAGTTAGTAAGAAGAAACTTTTTTCTTTTTTTAATAATTTAGTTCATATTGAACCTTTTTCTTTAATGAAAGTATGCAGGTAAGTTTTTTTCTTTTTTCTTTTGAAAAAGGGATAAATCCGGTTGGAGTTTGATCAAGGCCCGACCTGGTCCACTAATCGGACTTTCATGTTTGTCAAATTCTAGGCCGAGTCCGAACAATGTTTAAGCCGTAATCTGGCCCGATCTAAATAGTCATCAGGCTCAAAATTTTTAGGCCAGACTAACCCGGTCCACCCGTTTGACACCTCAATCTCCATCTAAACCTCTCATCAATTTTACAATAATAATCACTTCATCGAATATCTCATGGTTGGACAATCTATTATTTATTTCATTCAACATAATAGTTTAAGTTTATATATAATTATTAGGCTTTTTTCTACCAAATTCTTAATCAAATTCTTAATTAACTTAGAGCATCTCCAATGTAAGAGTGACTTGTGAAAAAAAAATATCACATAGGATAAATAGACAGTATATTTAAAAATGTATCTCCAATGCAACTGTGCATATTCAACCTCACACTAATGTGGCAAAAAAAAAAAATATTAGATATTGTCAACATGACCGTCTACTTTTAGATGACCTATTACACAGCTATTTTTTCGGTTAACTCAACAAGTATTTAAAATTGATATTAGTTTTTCATCTATTTTTGGTAAGGAAATAAAATAAAAATGGAAAAAGGAAAAAAAAATTTGGACATATCATTAAAAATAAACGTGTTTTAAACAGAAGTATTAGAGACCAAATTTTAAGTTAATTGTTTATCAAGTCTATCTTTATGTCATATAGGAAGGAAGTTTCTTAACATTATAGTTATGTCAACAATTTTTATTATGCAAACTACTTTTGCATTGGAGATGCACTTAATAAGGAAAAAAAACTTTTTAAAGTATAATTAAGGATATGACAATTAATATAAAAGAAGACAATATAATAGCATATTTGTAATAAATGTATTATCTATTTATGGTATAAAAATATTTAAAATTATGTATATATATTTGTCATTTATAATATTGTAAATGCATTTGATGCTTTTAAAAAAATACAATTTTATAATAAATCTAATAATAAATAATATTTTATTTATATTTTATTATTTATATCGGGTTGTCATGTTTGGTTGGGTTACATTTTACTAACCGTTTTCAACCTAATCTTAAAAGTAACCCAACCCAATCTAGTCGGGTTAGGTTGGGTTGGTGGGTTGGTGTGCACCCCTAATTAGTAGAGGTGTGCATTTTCGGTTTGGTTAGGGATGGAGCTAAATGTCAAACTAAACCAATATAGATTGGTTTGGCTATATTTCAACCCAAACAAAACCGATGTTATTTTTCAAACCGATTCAAACCAAACCAAAAAAGGTCAGGTTGGTTTGGGTAGGTTTATGGTTTAGATTTGAACTCAATTTTTTTTTTTATTATTATATTATAAAAGTTATTTAAATTGAAAAATCATAAAAGAAAATAATAATTATATATATATAAAGTCAAGAGAGTAATTACTATATATATATATATCCTGATTAAAGACATGTTTGACAACATCTATACTTTTGAAACCACATCAATCAATTAGAAGAATTGCATAAAAACAAATAAATAAACTATAAAAAGCATGAAGTAATCAGTAAAGTTATAAAGCTTGGAATAAATAGGAAACGTAGATGAATTTTATATTTTTAGTTTTACTTTCTAAAATATGTGGTTTGGTTTGAGCTGGTGAAGTATTTCACGTAACCTCAAACTGAACCACCTTTAATCAGTTTGTCTTTTGGACAAACCGAACCACCCATTTTTTATATTTATTATCGAACCAACCCAAACTTTATGGGTTGGGTTAGTCGGTTTGGTTCAGTTTTGAGGTTTTTCTCATACCCCTTATAATTGGTAGTAAAGCTCGAGAAAGAATTTGAAAGAGTGGCGATATTTGTATCTCTCAAAAACTGTATATACATTCCAAATTGATATTATTTTTTTGAAAATCCAATACCACCCTTAAGTAAAATTACTTAAAGGACTAAGTGTGTATTTGGTATGACTTTTGTAAGGATCAAAAGCATTTTTTTTTTTAATGGTAGAAGCTATTTTGAAGTTTTTTTTTAGTTGTTTGACAAAACTTAAAACAATTTTTTTAATATATGAATTGTTTCAATTACCTTTTATAAAAGTCATTTTATGTCTACTTGGAGAAGCCCAAAATTTGGGCTTTTCCAAAAAGCTTTTTTTGAGTTTTTTAAAAAAATATATGAATTGTCTTAATTACCCTTTACAAATTTTAGATATTCCACTATACAACTCTTTCATTATAAATACATTGTTGAAACCTTTTTTTTTTTTTTTTTTTTTTTTTTTTTTTTTGTAATTCATACAACCAAAAGCTATTTTTAAAAATACATTATCAACAATTTTTTTGTAATTTACACAATCAAAAGCATTTTTTGTTAGAAGTTCTACTACAAAAAGATCTACTTTAGAAGCTCTACTTGAAAAGTCATACCAAACACACTCTAAATAGTTTGTAAGATTAATTGGTTTTATATTAATCCTTTGTAAAAAATAAAAATCATTCTATTTTATCAAACCCTAACTTCTATTTTAAATACTAATTTCAATTTCTTCTGAAGAATACAAATTGATTAGGAAGTATGGAGAATGAATCAAAATCATCCGATGAAATTTCATATTTAACATACTCAACAGGTATTATAGTGATCATACTTATATGTTTAGAATGGAATTAAGATCATTAACTCTTTATTTTTGTTTCTTTGATGGAATGGTTGCTTCCATCGACGCACCATCATCAATTTTTCCCCACCATCATCAACAACAACAATAAACAACATCACTCCAAATCCAACAAAAACTAATCCAAATATCCAACCAAAATACAACCACGGAGAGAATGGAGATGGAGAGTGAAAGGATAGCGAGAAGGGAAAGGTGCAGAAATGAGAGAGGAGCGAATGAGGGAGAATGAGAAAAAGAGGAGCTAGGTGCCTAGGCAAAGGTGAGAGGAAGAGGTAAAGGATTTATATATATATATATACTTTTTATAATTTTTTTAACAAAAATATAACACAACAAAATTAATAAAAGGGTATTTCTGATATTAAGACGGGTTTATTTACAAACCATAAAATTTTAAAATATTTTATGGGTGTACATGTAATTTTTTAAGGGATACCAATATCATCACTCAAAAATAAGGCAGGTTGCACAAACTTTGAAACTCATCCTGAAGTACAGCGACAATGTTTAATATTCAATTTGGACCATTAATTACAAAAATATTTGATAATGGTCAACTATTAATCATGTGAGCTTTTGATAATCTAATTTTTTCTTTTTACACTTCTTTTCTAAAGACACTTCATTCTTAAAATTTAAATTTAAAAAAATTCTAAAGACACTTCCTTTTGTTCCAAGATTATCCTTTTTATCTTTTGACACTTCTATTCTAAAGACACACCATTTTAAAAAATAAATTTCTAAAGACACTTCATTTAAAAAAACAAATTTCTAAAGATACTTCATTTTATTTTAATAAAAGTTAGGGCAAACCATTGTAGTCTTTGGATTAATCGGGGAGTAATTTTTTTTTTTGAATTAAATTATTAAAAAAAAATGAAATTTTCTCTTATAAATCATTAGATTAAATATTACATATTAAACACTCTCTCCTAAATTTTTAATTATCATATTAAACTCTCTCACCTCCATCACAAATCTTTAATTTTCTATCTTCATTCTTTATGAAGTAAGACTAACAGTTAAGAAAAAGAAAACTTACGAATAAGTTTAATTTTTAGGAACCATATATATGTATATATTAAAAATATAAAAAAATAAAAAAAACTCACAAAACAACTACCCTGTTTTTCAAAAAAAAAAAAAAAAAAAAAAAAATTGAAATATGAAAATGTTTTTTGTTACTTTTGTAGGTAAGTGATTGCCTAAAGAACTTTAATTCTTTCATTAGTTTTAGAAATTCTGAGTTTAATCGAATCAAGTTTTCATTTATCTATTTTTGTTATAAAATTTTTTTTTTTAAAAAAAAGGTATTTGTATTGACTTTTAAATGTGTATATATATTAATATTAGTAAAAAACCAAAATATTCATAAGGTTTTTTTTTTTTTTTTTTAACAATTAATTAGAGATTGATCGAGAAATATGGAGATCGGATTTTTTTTTTTAAATTGGAGAGAGAGAGAGAGAGAGAGAGAGAGAGAGTAATTAGGAGAAAGTGTTTAATATGATAATAAAAGATTTAGAAGAGAGAGTTTAAAATGTAATATTAATCTAATGATTTAGGAAAGATAATTTCTTTTTATAATAATTTAATTAGTTTGGAGTGTCTTTATATATATATATATATATTTTTTGTCTTGTTTAGTTATTTTAATTCAGGTTAAAATTGTCATTAATAATTTTTTTCATTGGAGTGTAAATAGATAATTTATGGATTATAAGGAGAAATTTTCTTAATCATAAGCATTGATTTTGAAAAGACAAAATTACCCCTGCTTAATAAATAAACATATAATATTAATTGAAAATAAATAAAATTATTTAAATATATAGAAAACCTCCACCTAAGGTCCTATCTGCTACTTGGAAGAGATCTACTCCATGCCGTCGAGTCACTCTATTAACGGTTGAGTTCAATTTATTATTTTGTTTTAGTTTGATTAGAAATATAATTATTAAAAATTATATGGTTATTTCAAAATTAGTTTTTAGGTAAATTTACAATTATAAAAAAACTTGTGATCATTTTAAATTTTTTTTATTAAAATTAATAGGTAAAATGATCAAATTGCCATAAACTCCAGTCAACCATTAAGTCTAGTAGTTGACCACTAACAGTAGAGTAACAGAATCCTGCATGAAAAAAACGTTTTTATATCTAGCCTTTTGTAAACGGTTAGTTCTCCAACTGCAAGAATCCCACACATATTACATGTTGTGGAACGTTTACACAACGTTGCAAAACATCTTACACAACAAGATATAATCAACTATCTCTCTCAATCTCTCTCTATAGTCTATACTCTATAGAGAGAGATTGATACCAACTTTATATTTTTTAAACATTTTTATGGTCAACTGTTGTGCATGAATCCGACTGAATACTACGTAGGATTCAATTACACAACGTTAAGGAACGTTTCCACAACGTTGTAAAACATAATACACAATGCAGTATAAATGATTCTCACATGAAAAAAACGTGCACACCAGATCAGCTCTATACATTTATATAAATAATAAAAAATGAAGAGATTTTGATAATAACTGAAACATGACTATATTCTCCAGTAAAGACAAGAAGTTTGTAACCCAAAAACAGTAGAGAAGCGTCAATCCTAGTTCCGTTGAGATTCATCAAAAGAAAAAAGAAATTCTAAGTCTAACAAATAAATAAATAAATAAATAAAAACGGTTTCTTTGAAGCACAACCTCAGTCCAAAGTTGTCAAGAAGATAGCAGACTACCAAATTCTTGTACTGCTTCCTTTAATGTTGAGTTGCAACTTCATGAAAGAAAAACTTCAGTTTTCTTCAAATGCAGTGGCTGAACCAATCAACTGTTTCACTCCTGTCTCCTATATATGTCAGAACACGAAGATAAGGAATAGCAGTTTGAATTTTAAAGTGTTTCCAGAAACTTCGCCTGCAATTTAGCAACCTTGCACATATACTATCAAAAATCCTTTGTTTTTCAGCCACTAGCAAGTTACAAAGTCAAAATCTATCAATCTTTTTTGTATCAAAAGAAATAATTTTTTTTTTAAAAAAAAAATGCTTGTCTATGTATTGAATATTGATTTAAATGAAATGAAATCAAAGATAACTTCTCAGTCAAGGAAAGATCCAGCATTGCAACTAGTTTAAAAAGTCACATAGCAATATTTCAATGAATTCACAATATAAATAATTGTACTAGTCACCTCTTCAAGCCATTTGATTTCTTTGTAGAGTAGAGTAAAAGTTTCAAAGTTAATTAACACCAGCCTAAATGTTGATCATCAATTGATGCAAGAAAGTGAAATATCAATTATTGTGGTAAGAACAATCATGGAATATTTTATATCAAATTGTAACCCATAACGGCATAACCTCTTTCATTAAACAAAGGTCTTCTCCCACTCAACTTACCTTTGGCTAGTCATGATTCAAATCTTTAGTAAATAGACATTACTATCGATGAAATTTATTTATATGGATTCAATAACATACCTTGTTTAGCTCCACAAGTTTATTGTCTCCATCAACATCACCATGATACAAAATGAATTTCTCCTGATAAAGTTATAACCAGGTAATGAGTTCATTTTTTCTCACATTTCCTTTTCATAGAAACAAAAAATAAAGTGTTTAGTAAATTCTTTGTATGAAAGTCATATTAAGTATCAAATTGATAAAAGATATACAAAGTTGCTGTATAATATCAATTAAACCACTTACCTTAGAAAAGTTCAGTGATATTGTAATTGATTTCACATGGTACAACCCTTCAACCATACGAATCATATCCAGGATGTATGCCTGCTTCTTATCATCAGCTTTTTGAGAAACAGGTGGGGACAATTGAATATCCACTTTTTCAAGGGTTGGACAATCAACCCTATCCAACAGTAAAGGATTCACCCCATAGATATTAAATAATTTGAGTCTGGGTGAAATTATCACAATCTTCTGCTCCCGATTCATATAATCCCATCTTTTCAAATTTGAAATAGTCAATTTGACTAGTTGTGGAGCAGATATCTTAAAAAGCGTTACACATGCTACTCGACAATCTATTAAGGATAGGTTCTCTAGAACCAAACATTTTGAGAAGTAATCATAGGTATGTAACGCAAAGTCGGTCAGTTGCAAAGTAGTCAATGAAGCCAAGCTAGATAAGTCAGGAAAAGTCGAGGTTAAGCAAGAGCAAGGACCCAGTTTGAGAGTCCTTAGATTTTGACATTGGTAAAGGCTTGGAGGAAAAATAGTAAGATTGGTATCAAGCTCTTCAAGGCTCTTTGATAAGGCATAATCAGAAACTATTTTCGCAAGAGATGGGCTTTTATAACCATGCAAGTGAAACTTTATGCTACTCAGTGGGTAACGCTTGCGACGATGAAGGACTTTAAGGACAAAATTTCCGAAATCACCAATTGTTTTGAATATGAACTTGAGGTTGAGACTATGGATATGAGTCCAATGATACCTCCATTTTTTGGACAAGACACAGGTTTGCACAGCATATTTGGTGTTCATGAGAGAGAGAATGTGATAGATTATAGGGTCTGGCAGGTTGCTTAGGCGATCAATCTCCATATGATTACTCATATGTGCTATCTTTTCTGCTAGCATGTCTTCTACTATTGTGGCCAATTGATCGAGGCAAAGGTCACTAACCATAGGAAAAACAAACAGTAGCTCTTCCTCCCCAGAATCCTAAAAATAACACAGAACATAATTTGGGTATTTTGTTTACATACATTACAGTCAATAGAATTGATAGGAATCTTTTTAAAAAAATACCTGATTTAACTTCACAACTTTAGCTTCAGCATCAACACTACTGTAATACATTATGAATTTCCCCTGAAAAGTTATAATCAATAATCAATAAATTTCAAATGGATAAATACATTTAGGTAGCTTCTATATAAAATAAAGGTCCTTTAATATTTCAAATAATAAAAATCATAAACAATTACATTTTACAATATAAAAATCAATGAAACCCAATGTAATTCTAGATATCTTGAAATTAAAATGAAAGTACCTACTAACCTTAGAAAGATTCAATGCAACAGAAATTGACTTTGCATTGCAAAGCCCTTCAACCATGCCTCTGATTTTCGAAGTGTACCAGTTTGTCATTTGTTCATAAATTGATGGAGAAATGAGAATATTCACCTCGTCAAGGTCCAAACATTTATCAATGCTCAACAAGCAAGAAGACTCCTTCATGTTAAAGAATTTAAGTCTAGGTGCAGTAATCATAATCTTTCCATAAAATCTGAAATCTGAAATTGTCAAAGAAACCAGCCGTGGAGCAGATATGATAAAGATACTAGCACCATAAGACGCAGAACATTTTGCTAGAAGTAAATTCTCCAAATTCAAGCAATTAGAAAAGAGATCACTTTCCCCAGGTAACGAGGCTGAGATTTGCAAGGTTTTCAAAGCTGCAAACTTGAAGAAGTCTGTTACAGTATGATGTATTTTTAGAGACTTCAAAGTTTGACATTCAAAAAGACTTGTTTGACAATCGGAAAGGCTCGGAGGAAAACTACCAATGAGATCAGTTTCAAGCTCTTCAAGTCTATGTGATATTGCATACTGGAAAACCGTCCTAACAAGTTTCACCCTGATTGATTTCCCACAAATAAACTTGAGTTTTCCCAAATTGATTAACTTGCAACGCCGCAAAACATTAAAGACAAAATCTCTGAAACCAACCCATCTACTGAAGCTTGAGTGATCAAAATTGAGGTTGTGTATATTAGTCCAATGATTCCTCCAGTTTTTGGACAAAACACATGTCTGAACTGCATACTTGGTGTCCATAAGGGAGAGAATGTGATAGATTACAGGGTTTGGCAAGCTGCTAAGCCGATCTATCGCCATATGATCACTGATTTGAGCTTTCTTTCTAACATCAATCTCCTCAAATCTATATGACATTGCATGATGATAAAATATCTTCACAAGAGATGCCGTTGTCGCCCCTTTTAAACAAAACCTCGGTCTACTTAGAGAGAAAGGCTTGCGATTATTCAACACATTAATGACAAAATCTTCAAAGTCAACAACACTAGCGCTGGTCAAGCAGTCGAAACTGTAACAGTGAATATGAGCCCAATGAAACTTCCATTTCTTCGACAAAACACAGGTCTGAACCGCGTATTTGGCATCCATACGTGAGAGAATGTGATGGATTACAGAGTCCGGCAAATTGCTTAGCCGATCCATCCCCATTTCATCATTGATTTTGATTCTCTTACAGCTATGTTCCTGACCCTCCATGCTCTAAACTAGTTATAGATTCTAGGGTTTCGCTTCTCACTGATCGAGCACCCAAAAAAAAAATTCCAATAAATCAGATTTTCAAATTAATCAAAATTGATTTCCAAAAAATAAAAAAAAATTAAAAAAAAATTAAACAAAACAAAGAACCCAAATACCCAATTCTTCTCTGCGAATACTAATCTCAGAAATAAGTGAAGTTCTACCCTAATGTGAGATACAAGACATGCAACAAATAAAGAGTCAAGTATCAAAATAAAAACCTAAAAATCCTCCAAATTGAAACAAATAAAAGAAACCTGGAACTTCTTGGTGGTGGTGCTGTTTCTCTGAACAAACCGCCCATCAAACCCCCAAATTGACTCAAATCGGCGATTGGTTTTCTCCTTTTGGAATTGTATTTAGGTTTACCATAATTATATATATTGGCGCCATATAATTTAGTTTTCCCGGCCTTTTATTAATGATAATTTAAAACCGCAAAAAAAGGAGGGAAATTTTAATAAAACGTGAAACGTAAACACAGGGGTAAACTTTCTACAAATGAAGAATTATTTCATTAAATTAGATAGTCAAATCTGGATGATATATCAATCCACGCCCTAGCCGGAATTTTAAAAAGTCCATAAACTTTCTCTGTATAATGAAGAATTAATTCATTAAGTTTTTTTTTTTTTTTTAAGGGAAATTAAATCTTTAAGTTATGTGAAGGGAATCACTTATTAATTCTGATTGATTGATTGATTGATTGATTGATTGATTGATTTAGTGATTGTATCTTTACGTATATTTCTTATTTTAGTAGATTAACCATAATCTTAAGTAATAGTTTTGGACGCTATGATTCTAGCTGTAATTATATGTACAGTGGAACTTCCCACGTATGAAGGGATCAAATTCTATTCATTTGAATATATTTATAATGGCTGGCTACACTTTCTATCTCTTTTTGTTATTTATTTATTTATTTTCTTCTTCCTTCAATTTTGGTCCAAATAGTGATGGTTTTTCATTTTTTTGTTCCGATCTTTTTTCGTTTAGAATTTTTTCTTGCCACAATTAAAGTTTTTTATTTTATTTTTTATTTATTTTGAGTTACAGATTCACTATTTTTTTTCTTGTCCAAACTCATTGGAAAAAAGTTGGAAAAAAGAGGAGAGATTTCTCTTGTTCATTCATAGGCAAAAATTATATGAGCATTTCGGTTTCAAATATACGTTACAGGTAAAGAATTGTAGAGTTATATTGATTGATCAACGGCCAAACCAAGTGATGTCACATAACTTGCTCAATGGGTAGTAAAAGATGCCCAAATACTTATGTTGAACCTCGTTTTATATTGAATCTGTACCCCTACAAAACAGCTATAAAGTGATAGAGATGTGGCCTAGGGATGGAAAAATCCCCCACGGGACCCCATAGGGGTTTGGGGACAAATTTCACTCTAAATGGGGTTTGGGTGTGGGGGTGTGGACAAATTTATATATATGTATACACACACACACACATTTAATTATAATTTTATTTCCTAAGTAATATCTAAATCTATCCCTAGTCTAATTTTAATTTATTTTGGATTATTTTTTGGATTGAATATTGAAACAAGGTGAAATAGGAGATTGGGGTTGTCAAATCTAAATTCTAAAATTCAAATTTTGGATTAGGGATTGAGATTGGAAATGAGAAAAAATTGGGGAAATGGTAGGGGTGGGGAAACCTCCCCAAACACCTATATCCCCCATTCCCCCCAAATGGGGTTTTGGGTGGGGTAGGAGAATGGGGGAGGTCACCACCTCTCCCCGCCCCCATTTTCCCCCATGCCCATCCCTATGTGAGCCTATCTACTCTAAATTTATCAACAAGAAAATTCTACTCGTCGATTCCATCTTCAATATGAACTTGCCTAATACAATCAAAGAACTTTGTCCATTCAAGAATATTGTTCTTAGTTTCATCCACCACATTTCCCGATATCCAAGCTCTTCACCAAATAAGTCAAAGAGATCAATTTTGGATGCATATTCACTTTGGTTTTGAGATGGTTAGGTCCAATCTACTTAGTCGAACTCCGTCCTCATCAATGGATACATGTCTCAACTAGCTCCTTCGTGAAGAACACCAGATGGTTACACAATTTCGCATGGAAGAACAAGCTAATCATGGCCCTATTGATGTCACATACATGGCCATGGGTCATGCCTAAAAGCGATATCTGAGCAAGGTTCAATTTACAATTGTAAAAATTTTAGGTACCTAGCTGGCGCAAGATAGCTGGGCATATGCTCACAAAATGTCGTAAAAGACCTCAGAACCGTCAGTCTCGGGCATATCAGGCTACTACTAGGGACATTGCTTCTGATGGTGTATTTAGCTATCATGTATAGTATGTCTCAGTGTCTTCACTGCTAGCCCCTTCTTCTCAAATCACTCAAGAAATGGTCAATCAAATGGTTCTTAATGCTTTTTTCTGCTCTTGGTGTCTTAGGTAAAAAGATTCCTCAAAGACATTGGTTTCTTTCAAAGTGCCTATGATGCATCATTGTTTCCTCAACGGTCTTCCAATGACATTACACTTTTACTGGTTTATGTTGACGATATCATTATTACTGGGACTGATGAAACAATGATACTTCACTTGCGAACCAAGCTTAGTAATTCCTTTCACATGAAGGAATTTAGGACCACTCATTTATTTTTTGGGTTTGTAGGTACATCAATCAAGTAACGGAATTTTTTAAATCAAGAGAAATACCTATCAGGCCTTATACACCCGGATGGACTTGAGAATTCAACCCCTATTGATACTCCTCGCTCTAGAGCTTAATGTCAAGTATTGTCAGGATATTGGCGATCTTCTTCCTGATCCTTCATCTTACAAACAATTAGTTGGTAGTTTTGTTTATTTAACTGTCACTCGATACTCGGCCGAACATTTCCTATGTTGTCAATTTGATGAGTCAATTTATGACTGTCTCAAGATATCATCACTTGGCTGTTGTGAAACACATCATTCGTTATCTTTTGAGTACTCTACTATTATTCATTACCTTTTTGGTACTCTACTAGGGGTCTTTTTTTCCCGGTTGGCAATTCTCTTTCCCATGCAGGTTATTCCCATATTACAATGTTGTTTCATAAATGGACAAACAAGGGAGCAAGGATTAGATTTGGTATCCCATTTACATCTACAATAACGTATTGCAATAGACAATGGGCTAATCTACCTCCAAAAAAATTGATGACTTTCGAGGTCAATGATTCGGGTTGGGGCTGGATCCCTATAATATAGGAGCGGGTTAGAGTTTGAATAAGAGTCAAATGTCTTGGTAGGAATCAACAGTCTGAGTTCAACATGAAACAAAATTCTCCAACTCATTTGATGAGGAGAGACAGTTGAGAGTTTTGAAGGAGGTGTCTATCCACATCTTTCACAAGTTTGAACCAGTCAAAAGTTCTAACTATTTAAGACTCTCATTTTGAATGAGATTTCTTATCCAATCAACAAAAGACAAGTGGTCATATGATAAAAATATCAAAACTATCAGACCAACCATATAAAAGCACGTGGCGCAGCATTAGCCAACACATCACTATTACTTGGTAACATTCCGAGTGTACCAAGTCAAGATATTTCAACTATTTCAAATAAGAAATACTGATGTGGCAGATAACTGTCTAAGGAGTTTGGCATTGATGCGTTGTAAGGAGAATTACTATTGATTCTGTTGTAGGGAGAATTGTTTTTAGTAAACTGATTTTTAAAAGTACTGTGAGAACCATAAACATGCTATAAAATAAATAATTTGTTTTAAAATATATAATAAATATAGAATTGCTATTGAAGATGTTTGAAAATAAATAATTTATTTTATTTTTGTGTGACCATAAAAATGTTATAAAAATAAATAAATAATTTATAGTGAAAACCTGGTCAAGAAATAATTATACATTGTCATTTAAGGGTAACATGAAAAAGAAAAAGAACAAAAACCCACAAAAAAGACTTAGAAGCAAAAGCAGTTTTTTAAAAGCTATAAAATGTACCTTTAAAAAACTCAGTTGAGAGATGTTAAAAGTGGCAAAAGCACTTACTTGGAATTTTACCAAACACCCTAGTCTATGCCCAGAATCACTAAGAAGTGGTCTCACGCCCATTACGAAGATTGCGGCACGATGAAACGCCCACTAATCCACATCACTCGGTTACCACAAAAAACAAGGGGGAACGCCCTTCATGGCTGGAGGTGGATAATGGTCGGTAGTTGACTCAACTGCTCAGGTCAATGTTAATAAAAGGGACATGAATTGTTTGGTTAATGCTTAAGACAGGTTAATGGATGGAATACACTATGATTTTTTTTGATAAAACACTCTTCTTATTTTAATATCCAGGTTGTTTCCCTATGAAACCCCTACTACAAAGCCCTTTATTTTATGATTTGAACGTCGGAGAGTGACTACCGGTCCCCACCGGCATCGCCCTAACCACAAGTTTGAAGAATAGACATACGATGTTTTCTATCAAATATCCCGTAGATGCTGGAATGAAAGTTGCATACTTCGAGTGTTGATCCACAACCATAATGATTGTGCCGCTCGGAGTCCATTGGCAATGAGATGATGAAGTCCATTGAAATGCGATCCAATAGTCTTTTTGTGTTGGGAAGAGGCTCCAATAGACTTATTCGGTCACATTTTCTTGTTGGTACACAAGACATGTCTTCACATGCATTTTGACTGCTTATCGCATATTGGGCCGAAAGTAAGTTGTCTTTAGCAATGCGTGTTTTTGTCTTGGATTGCCCTTTTATGATTGAAAGTAGCTAATGGCCACATTGCCGGTCTTAACGACGAGTTTCAGCCTGTACAAGTAATGTATTCATGTCCTCGAGTAGTGGCTAATGGCAATCATATCAAAAAATAAGAAATCTCCGCACTCTAAAGAATTATCTCTTACAAATTTGTGCTAACCATCCAAAAAAAACACCTTAGTGTCAAAGTAATTCATATCCACATGCTAAAGTTTGCCTATTGCATTCCTTAGGACAACCTTCTTTGGCAAGAGTATATTGCAGAATCTTACGAAATCACCAGGGATGTGCTTTAGAAGAAAGTAGTATATGCAAATCAGTAACAAATTTCTAAAAGTCATTGAAAATTGTTTAAAATGTGTTTCTTTATGGAACTATACTCTTTCACATTGTCTTTTGTGAGTAATAAAATACAAAATGTTGTCTAAATATACATAGATAGAGAGAAAGTAAGCAAAAAAAAAAAAAAAAAAAACCTAGATGATCAAGAAAGCAGAAACAAGGAGAGTTACTTACCAATCTATAAAAGGTGTTTTATGGTGAATGCAACTTGAAGAACTCAGGGAACCTCTTGTTGGGTCTACGAGTCATTTCTCTCTTGTTTCACAAAGCAAAAAAATAAGATTGGTAAAGATATTCATGGACAAGTTTGATTTTGTTTCTTCTAGAATCACATTTTGTGTGTGTATATGTCTTGGAGTATTGAGACAAGATTGTAACAATTTTGATATGTTTTGAATCAAGGTATAGTCGTATAGATTCGTTTACCATTTCGAGTAATTTTTGAGTGGTCCCTAATTCAACTCAATTGGGTTAGTTTTGTATGAAGTTTTACCATAACATAATGATATGTGCTTTTAAAGTGTGTTAGGGAACAACTTCAAAATATATTGCACATACTATCTCAACAAACAATTTATTCTGGTGCACACAATGACAGAGCTTAGTACCCTCCCAGGCTGATGGAAAGGTTTAAAATTTTAATATCTCTTATAATTAGGCACTCTTATGAAAGCTGGCCCCCTCCATTAGATCTTTTTATTTTTTTTATTTTTATTTTTAATTAGGATTTTTTAATTCAAACGTCAATGTTAAAATTTAAAAATTTTACCATTGTAAGGCGTACGCAGGTTGTAATTTTATTATGAAATTTTTTTTATTAATTTATTCTACAATTTTAAAAGCAATAAAATATAAACATAATTAATTTATTCTACAATTTTTTTTTTAAAAAAAATATTATAATAATTGGAGGTTTTATAGAGGAGAGAGAGACTTGAACTCACAACCTCGTGGTGTGGGTGTTACTTGTGAGGGGCTTTACAACCGGCCAACCTCAACTTGTCATTCTACAATTCACTTTCCTTCTAAATTTCCCTTTTTCATTAGGTTTCCTTTTCTAATTTTAACCCTACTTTATTTATTTATTTTATTTTGTAGTCATAGTTTCAACTTGTTTTCATAAACACAATTGTTTTTCTATTATACAAGTTAAAATGTCAGGTATATAATTTTCAAAGTTATTTAAATACATTTATATTTTACTTTTTATATAATAACTATTAGTTTTTTTTTTTTTTTCTCAAATACCGGTTTGAAATAATCAAATCAGAAAGAGAAATTCAAGTTTGGCTAGTTTCAATTTTTATTTTTTGAATCTTCTTAATAATCTCTTCATAAAAAACAAAACAAAAAAACAAAAAAATACAAAAATACAAAAAAAAATAATATATTATTTTATTATTTTTATAATTTGATGTGTTTGGAATTTGGCGAATATGTTAAACCAGGCCTTTGGTATTAAATATTTAAATTTTAATATTCTTACCTCTTATTCTCTTAATATATGAAAATAATAATAAGATTGTAAAATAGTTTTTCTTCTTTTTTGAGATTTTGTTTTAAGTTATCTACAACTCTGATGAGATGTTGTAATACCTACACAGATGCCCCCGAGATGCAACTTAACTGATAGATGGACGAATTTAGAGCTTAGGCAAATGACTCCCAAATCGACAGTTCGAATCTTACAAATGGCAAAAAGCTTCAAAGAAATACCTGGTATAGATAGGTAGATAGATGGACACCATCCAAAAAAAAAAAAGTGCCAACACAGAAACGTTACACATACACACATTACATGCGTAATTCCTCTATCTAATACAATACTGGTTCAAAAGTTAAATCCCTTTTTTTTTTCATGTACCAAGCTTAATTACATACCCCAACTCCCAAAATCGAGATTTGAAATCCTGAAGTTACTAATCAGAATATTATGTAATGGAATTATATATATATATATATATATATAAACCATCAATAGTCAAGACCAAGGACAAAAGTAGAAACTATTGATGTGCTTACAGCTTTTATTTAATTGCGATAAGGAGTTTTCATTTGTGTATTATAGATCTTGCTTTTGTGTATTATGGACCAAGGACATATGTTCATAGGAACTTCTAATGTTTGGAGAACCAGACATTAGAAGTTCCCATGAACATTAGTAGATCAGTCTTCAAGAAAGTGTCTTAAATATCTTCTGGTTTAAATAGCTGACATTGTAATTCAGGTACAATAACAATATACATCAGTATCACCATTCAACTTCAGGACTTAGGACTTCTGGCCTCAGTCACCAGAATGGTCTCCTACAGTTCGTAATGCAGCTCAACCGCTACCCATGAGACTGAAATAGAAATTAGATTAGATTTCGAACGTTACAACATGTATGCTAACTTATCATTTAAGGAAGAGCCCTTCAGGTAATGGACAAAGCTTGCTTATGCTTCACACATAACCACCAACCATCTCTCAGGCATATTTTGTTGGTCATGCCTGTATACATGTAAACCAAAATTCAATTTGTAAAGTAAATGACTTCATGTCAAACAAAGTTTACCCTGTTTAGCACAGCGATATGGTGATTAATGAGCAAGGAAATCCTTCTTCATGCCACATCAACATCTTTTCTCCTACTTATTAGTCGAAAATTCAGTAGGTATATACATCTTTAAGCTCCATAATTTTCAGATTCTTTTCCTTGCGATCTGCAGATCTGCCTGCAAAATTCATTAGCTAAAATTGATCAAGGACCGAACAGAAGTGTCTACCAATGACATTAAGGCAATTCCTGAACCACATAAGGCATGTCAGAAGCTAAATTTGATATATCAGTTTTGAACATTCAATTACTAATGTAAAATCCTTCACAAAAAAAAAATATATATATATATATATAGTAATGTGAATAGAATTCGTATGTTGTGCTTTTCACCAAGCTCATTACATGCTAAATCAAAGTTGTAAGGCTTACCAATTTGAGTTTCAAATCCGTGATTACCCGCTGTCTCTGATATGCAAAAAACTTCAATGACTGTAATGGTAACAGCCCCACCAAAAGAGAAAAAAAAAAAATTATAATAATTTAAAGAAGTGTATCAACCTTAAATCAACTACAGTAACAATGTTAAGCAAATTTATGCAAAGTAAAACAAGAGAAATGAAGTTATAAGAAGAAGAGTTCTACTTACTCCAAGTCTCTGCATTTCAAGCGATCTTAGTAATGCTTTTCTTTTAGTCAGAAGATTGTCAGTCTTTAATTTTATAGGCCGTCTGTAATTTTTGCCACGGTAGATAATGATAGCATGACCTTCTTTTAACTTCTCCACTGAAACAAGTATCCCACCACTTTCTGCTACAAGCCATTTTGCGGTATAAAGGACTTGAACAAACAATCTTTGAATGGTAATCACCTTGGCAACTTCTCTGTGCTTCCAATGCTGATGCAGGCCTTCTATAACACCATCAAAGATTCCACGTCTGCCTGAAGCCAATATTAAACCAAATCATTTTAAGACAACTAAGAAGCAATAGTTTATAGCAGCAACTATGATTGCTTGTTGAAATGGATAGCATTACAGAATACCTGTGTATGTGCATGTGTAAAGACACCCAGTTACCACAATTAGAATTTGAATCAAGTCCACTTTTATGGAATTAAAGCTTACATCAACCCAAATGTGAAGCCAATGTGTCATAACAGAAAACTTATTTCTTCAACTGCCACTACGAGGAATCAGTTGTGTCCCCCATTCTTATACTAATAAACTATAATGGACATTTATCCAGTTGAAAAACAAAATGACGTTGATACAAAAAATTTAAAAATGACCATGTGTGGTGCAAATTTTGATAGTATTTTTATAGGACAAATTTTGATACCAAAAAATTATAAAGTAGGTAGAGGTCAATTAAGAAATGCTTTTATTATGGTAAATAGGGGCTAAAACTGGTTTCGGAAACATACAGAAAATCCTAAATTGCAAAGATTTAGATAGCAAAAACACTGTAAATGGAGTTGTTGAAACATAGATATAACAACGATAAGGTGGTATATACATTCAAAGTAACCTAGGATGGCAGAAATTCCAGGGAGAAAATTTGTTGCAAATGCTAAGTTACGACTTGGATCTTCTCCTCACATCAGCTCTTCCTCACCTTTTTTAATACATGTGATTGGTTATTGATAAAGTAATAGTGGAAAGCAATCACATCCTAACCCCCCAATCATTGTCATGTCATGCTTATGTGTCATGAGATCATTGAAAGGTGATGAAGAGCTGAGATGAAAAGAGGATCCAAATTCAAGTTATAAACAGCCACTCATTCAAACTTTAAGACTTCCAAGAATATGTTTACGTTCTTAAATTCGCTCCTGTTTGATAATGAATTGTAAGGTGTTAATGTTGATTTTAGACTGCAAATAGGGAGTACCATATTGCAGAGGCAATCTAATAGATAATAGTAATGAACAAGGCTCTGAAGTTATCCTTCATCCAAATGCTAGTTATACTATCAAGAAGAGTAATACATAAGACCACTAATATATAGCGGTTTATATACTAATATATAAGACCACCTTAAGTAGGGTGATGTGTCTACCACGTAATCTCATAGAATAGATATGGAGTATGGAGTTTAATATGCTTGATGTGTCTGTGGGTGTTTGTGTCAGGAGAATATGTTGTAAGACAAAGCCAAAGAAAGTCATAACAAAAAAATAAATAAATAAATAAATAAATAAATAAATAAATAAAAAATTGTGTACAAATCCTAACATGGAGTAAACATTTATAATGCAAAAAAATAGAACAATCACAAGTTATAACTTCACTAAGTTGTTTAGACAGTCAAACCAGAGATACTGAAATCTTTATGTCACTTGTTTAAATTTCTAATTAAGAATAACCTGTGGAGAGGGAAATTTTTTCCTTACCAAGCAATAAGTTACTGTTCAACCTCAGTCCTATTTTACGGAAACATTCTCGCTCCTCGTCTGTAAACATTTCCTGGTCTGCATCCAGCTCACTAGGTTTCCATGCAGAATTCAACTTTGATAACTCTTTCGCTGACTTTTGTATTTTCATGTTAAGCTGCGAAATTCATAAATGAGTGTCTTCACGACATCTGTGGATCATAAAATAAGAGGATAGATTGAAACTTACAATGAAAAGCTTTCTCTCTTGTTTTCTCAGTTCCCTCTCGAAGTTTTCTTTATCAGCTTCCAATTGAAGTTCAAACTCTCTGTTACCCTTTTCAGGATTTCCAAATCCAGTTTGGATATCCTGGAATTCTGATAAAGTTCCTGCTTTGCCAGTACTTTCTGGTGGCTCTTCAGGCACAAAAAAAGTTTCAAACGCTTTCAGCCGTGCACCTTCTTCTTGAAGTTGGCATCTTTTAAGCTCCTTCTCTCTCTCCTCTATCAACTTTGCAACTCCACAAGGAAGAAAATCTTTGCCTCTATACACTATTATAAAGAACTTATTGCGCAGCAACAGAACTCCTCCTGTGAGACACTGTACCAATGACACATCATTGTTAGAATTAGTTAATTTCAGAAGAAATTTATCACAGGCATGGATGCATACATACAAAGCAAGACGAGCAACCTTGAAAATGCTAGGTGCATGGGCGAGCATTCTGGGCTTAGGAGACATGACAGCCTACCCTCTGACTCTTCCAAGACATTATAAGAACAAAACAATTGAAGGAGGGAAAGAAAACAATCCATCAATAAAAGGTCAAAGATTTTGGCCCGCATTGAATGGATAGATATGATATTTCCATCAAAGAAAAATGGTTTTAGCGAGCTTGAGAGTTGAGACTAAGGTAAACATATTTGGAACAGAAACAGGGATAAGATTTTGAAGAGACTGTAGAAGAATCAGCCATCGATACTGTATAAATCTCCAAACTTGAAAGCAATTCATAGGGGTGGTATTGCGGTCAGATAACAGTAGCAGTCTCATGGCAACCACTACACCAACTGTGGTAATACTATGGTGATTCCAAGGAAAAAGATAGCACTGTGGTGCTAAATCAAGATGGCATTCAAGCAACTAAAATATGGCAGGAACACCTTGTTCCAGAATATGGGGGACTAATATGCACCCGATGCTACTTAATGATGAGTGATTGCATACACAAGAAGCATGCCTACACACCAAAAATGGGCTAACTTTGCCTTGAGATAAGTCTAAACAAATAATTCTCTACAGGTCATGGATGTCATGAGTTGATAATTTAACAAATTTCCATCACATCAACTTGCCTTAAGCTCATTAGCCATTTGCTCATTGCTAGTGTTTTGAACACCCCATTTCACAGCAATCTTAGCTATCAGACTTCTCTCCCACAATTTTAAGATAGCAGCAGCTAAGCCTTGAAGTTTCCTGTTCCTCCCTTCAAAAAATAAAAATACATTCAACCAAGAAACCTCTATTAGACAAATGTGCCAGCACACACAGTATACATTGTGCATATCCTAGTATATATATCATGCAAAATCTCAAAACTTAACAAAAATGTTTGCAATGTATGTTATTGTGCCTCATGGACCCATTACTGACATGAAATTAAAAATTGGCAAGGCAATACCGAGGACAAAATGAGTAGGTAAAGGGTGAGCAAGCTTCCTCAAGTATGTCAGATCATCATCTGTCATCTTTGATCTACCATCTGGTGGACAACGCCTGAATGGAGGTCTGAATCCAGGAACCACTTCTGGAAGCAAGTCTGCATCCACTGGCAATGGCTTCCACATCCACCAATCAACGAAGCGAGGTCCTAAGCCATCTAATAATCTATCACCTTCTCTCTCATACAGTGACCTATCTATTGGATTATTTCCAAAATTTTCTTCCATAAAGATGCTTCTTGGTACAATGTCCTCTATTACATCCTTTCTATTCATGTTTTCATCTACAGTAGTAGTAATATTAGATTTCATTCGAGAAATACCTACTTTATTTTCTAAACTCAAGTGACTTAATTTTGACGAAGGTGCTTCCTGACCACCAGCAAGCCATGAACGCATATTTTTAGAAGATTTGGAAGTCGATTGATAACTGGATCCTCTGTAAATTACAAGAGTATCTTTCCTACTCCAGACAACCAAGCCTCCTGTCTTCAGCTGTGTAAACGAAAAGAATTTAAGAGAAACAACAATAGTATACAACAAAGCTTCATTAAAAATACATTCTAATCACTACTAAATGCAAATGCATACTAAGCTTTCGCTCACAAATAATATTAGGCATTGAAGTTAAACAGTGTCAATCATCAAAATATATAGCATCAGAAAAATATTCTAGTGCAACGATTGTAAAGGTAAACTCATTTAAGCATTCTTATATATGAACAAATTGACAAATAAGAGTAAAAGAAAAACAAACCTCAAGAATTTCTCTTGCTCTCTCCATATTTTGACACAAAGGGACATCAAATTTGACCAAAGCAAGCTCACTCCTCCTCCAAGCCAACCTAATCTCATAAACAACACTCTCAGTTACTCCAGCTTTCATCACCTTGACCCACCTCCTCATCTTCCTAGCCTCACCTCTCAGTCTCTCTAGCAAATCCTTATCGACAACCGTCTCCGCTCTCCTCTCAACCTTCTCTTTCTTCATCCTCTTGAACAAAACCCTCTCCTCCTTCGACCACGGCATTTTCCCGCCAAATTCCCTCACCTCCTCCTCCTCATCACCACCACCAATCTTCTCGAAACATTTCCTCAACTCGAATGGCTCTAAATCTTTCTGGATATTCTCACAAATTCCATTCTCTTGAAGCTTTTCGATGTTCCTGATGATCTTTTTCATCGCTTTATTCCCTCTAACACCGCTCTCTCTGTCTGTCAATGCCCGGTCCGCTTTTTCAACTTCCTTCTCCGTAGTGGGTTTCCATGGGTTATTGGTGATTCCATGGGATTGGAGGAGCGGAGGAGACCGCATCCATGGAGCTGTAGGCATTTTAATGGCGGATTCATTGGGTTGTGAGGGTGAAATTTCAGGGTTCTTGATGAGTTTGAGGATTCTGGGGTTACTTGGGTTTGGATTTAAAGAGGAAACAGGAGAAAAATAGTGGAATTGGAGGGAATTGGATGGAGAAGGAGAGGAGAGTAAGAGAGTAGCAAGCATGAGTGATGCTGGTTTTCTATTAATTTTTTATTTTATTTTATATATTTTTTTTTCAATCTAAATATTCAACTGGCAACATTTTTGTGGAAGTTAACTTGAGATCCATCAATCTAGTTTATGGTCATGCTCCAAAATCCATACGAATTATATTGTATGGTAAACAGATTGGACTGGTCTCAACAAAAATATCCAAATAATTTTTTCAAACAGTTTATGAGAAAAATTTATACAGATGTTTTAAGGGCACATTGCACAAACATCCTCGAATTTAGGTGTAATTGCCCATATGTAACCTTTTTCTAACATTACACAAACAACTCCTGCCGTTAGTGGTCAAGGTCTACCATTAATTTTAACCTTAAAGGGTGCTAGATCCACTCTCTCAAGACACTCTCCCTTCTTACAATGTCATGTGTCTACTTTTTACTTTTTAGACTTGAAACCTAGAGCCATAATAAATGGACGAGTTTTGTATGTTATTTTCAATTCAAATAAATAACATCTTCCCAAATTGCCCTTACCAAAGATGGAAAGAAAAAATGTTCAAAGAATTAAAGGTAGTTGTTTGAATAATATTTATTAAATTTATATTGTATTTATTTTAAAATAAAAATTAATAAATATATATTATTTGTTGTAAATGTATTAAAATAAATAATGAATAAAATGATATCAGAGATATAAGAGATGAAATAAATAAAGAAGAAACTGATATGAGAGATATGGGAAGACAGAGATACGAGAGAGAGAGAGAGAGAGAGAGAGAGAGAGAGACTTGCTTTTATTGATTTCTTAGATACATTATTCTTACATCACATTTACAAACGAAACCAACCTATATAAAGGCAAATAATATTGTAATATTGCACCCTTTATTTTTCACCATCCAACACATGTCACATGCATTGACATGTGTCTCTTCTTGAATATGGTGGAAGCCACCGAATTTACAACACTCCCATTTGGATTCCACCATTTGTATTTTAATTTGTTAGGAAAAACCCAATGGGACAAAAACCTTAGCAAAAATATATACAATGATCTTCTGGATCAAGTGGTGTGGATGTGTTCAAAACTGTCTCATTAAAACCTTTCCGGTAAAATCCAGTGGGACAAAATCCGGTAGAAGGACAAAGAGTACAGTACACATATGTTCATTTAAAATTTTGCTCCCCTTGAATGAAACTTCAATATTAATCCTGTAATTTGTAAAACGATGCATGCCAATTCCATATACCAGTTTCTCAAAAGTTGATATAGGCAATGCTTTGATAAACAAATCTGCCAGATTATCTGTAAACCGCATTTGTTTAACATCAATTTATCGGCTCTGCTGAAGTGCATGAGTATAGAAGAATTTAGGAGAAATATGTTTGGTTCTGTCTCCTTTGATATAGCCTCCTCTAATTTGAGCAATACAAGCCATAGTATCTTTAAATATTGGTGTCGACATTCTTGTAGATAATGAAAAATCCATATATTTTGAATATGATAAATAGTCACACGCATACTCAACTTGCTTCATGAAGTGCAAGGATCTTAGAATAATTAGAGGATGTAGCAACAAGAGTTTGTTTTGCAGAGCGCCAGGAGATTGATATGCTATTATAGGTCAAAACATATCTCGTTTGTGAACGAGCTTTATGGGGATCAGATGGATACCCGACATCAGCATAACCAGGTAAACCTGAAAAATTGCTAGATTTTGAATAATATAACCCTAAATCTTTCTTTCCACGAAGATAACAGAAAATGTTTAATCTCATTCCAATGTCTTCGAGTTGGGGCTGATTTGAATCTAGCAAGCAAATTTACTGAAAATGCAATATCTGATCTAATACATTGTGCCAGATATAATAAAGTACTAATTGCATTAAGGTATGGTACTTCAGGACCAAGTATCTTTTCACTATCTTCAAGTGGTCGGAATGGATTTTTTTTAAGATCAAGGGTTCTAACAATCATAGGAGTACTTAATGGGAGAGCATTATCCATATGGAATATTTTCATAATCTTTTCAACATATGCTGATTAATGGATAAATATTCCGTTTGATTTATGCTCAATCTCCAGACCAAGACAATATTTTGTTTTTCCCATGTCTTTCATTTCAAATTCCCTTTACAAATATTCAGTAGTTTTCAGGAGCTCTCCAGGAGTTCCAATCAAATTCATATCATCAATATAAACTATTATAATAGCAAATCCATATTCTGATTTCTTTATGAAAAACACATGGGTGTATAATATAATTATTATACCTTATTTTATCAGATATTTACTGAGATGGCTACATCACATCCATCCAGATTGTTTTTAATCCATATAAAGATTTTTGTAAGTTCATCAAATATAGATTACGAGATCTCAGTTTACATGCTTCTGGCATTTTAAATCCTTCCAGGATTATAAATATCTGCATTGAGTGAATCATATAGATGAATGATTACTAAGTTTAGAAGATGTATTTCTAGCCTTTTAAAGGCAGCCAAATTTATCAAAAATCTGAAACGTAATTGTATTAATCACTATTGAATACCAAGTTTCTGTGAGAAATCTTGTATTACAAGTCGTGCCTCATATCTTTCGATCTTGTTTTTCTCATTACGTTTCCGTATAAAGACCTTTTAGTATCCAACTAGTTTGACATCTTCAGGTGTCTAGAGAACTATTGATCTAAATATTTTATGTTTGGCTTATGAAATCAATTCTTCTTGAATTGCTTCTTTTCATTTAGGCCAATCATGCCTTTGTCTATAATCATTAAGGTTATAAGGCTCATAATCATTATTTCAGTAGCTACTGTATTTGAAAATGTATCACTGATGATTGTTTCTTTACTATTCCACATCTCTTATGTATGATTTATATAAATTTTCTCAATTTCAATATACTTGAATCTCTGTCGAGAATTTTTCCATTTCAATGGATTTAGTCACTTCAGGGACTTTGTGTCTCTTTAGATATATCTAACTCTTATAGAGTTGATTTTAGAGAAAATGGATTTCTTCATAACTCGAGTCTTGTTTACATTAGGATCCTGATAATTTATTTTCCTCTTCTGGGAACAATACATTTCGATACAAAATGTTTACAAACTTATGATATGCATCAGATGATTTATTTGTTGCATTTTACTCAGATCGTTCTTCAGGAACAATCTCCCGGCCGGGGTTTATGAGATAGCAACTTGTAAATTTTGTCACTTTTAATATATGAAGTAACTGATTAATAACTATCTAATAATCAATTATCTTTAAAATGAGCATGTCTATGACCAATTACAAGTTGTAATGGTAAGTAATAATGATAAGCAATGGGTCAGAGATGAATAGAATGTCTCCATATAGAAATTGGTAATTGTATCGAAATAATAAAGTTCTCGCAATTACCTGTAGATGCTTAATAAGTGATTCTCTAATCCATTATGAATGTTCAACATCAATCCCAACTGATCTGCAATATTCATCAAATGTCTTGGAAGTAAATTCACCCGCATTATCAAGACATATTAACTTAATCGGATGATCGGGAAAATGTGCCCGAAGTCTGATAATCTGTGCAAGTAATCTTGCAAAAGCAACATTGCGTGTTGATAATAAGCAAACGTGTGACCATCTACTGGATGCATCAACTAGGACCATGAAATAGTGGAACGGTCCACTTGGTGGATAAATAGGTCCACATATGTCCCTTGAATCTTTTGTAGAAATGACGGGGATTCAAAACCAACCTTAGAATGAGATGGTTTTATCACTAACTTTCCTTGTGAACATGTAGTACATAAATTTTCGTGGGATAAAAGAATCTTTTGGTTCTTTAATGGATGTCCATAAGAATTTTCAATAATTCTACACATCATTGTAGATCCCAAGTGACCAAGACGGTTATGCCAAAACATAAATATTTTTGGGTCTGAGAACTTCTGGTTCATAACTATATTGGTCTGAGAATTTCTGGTTTATAACTGCATAAACTTCTACACCTCTTATAAGAGTATATTATAATCCAAATGATAAAGCATGCAGCCTTTCCATAATGAGTTTCTGGCCTGAATCATGAGAAGTAATGCATAGACACTCAATATTCTGATCATTTATAGTTTCTATGTGATAGTCATATTTTAATATTGTTTGGTAACAATATCATGGCTCTACCGGAGCCTTCTATCAGATCCGCTGGACCTGATATTGTATTAACATTTGCTTTAAGCAAGGTTAAATTCAAAAAGTATTTCTGATTCCGCAGAATTATATGCGTCGTTGCACTATTAGCCAGACATATATCTTCTGTATCTAACTTTTCAATATCACTCAACTTATCAATTAAAGACATATTTATTCACAAAGAAAAATAAAGTGCATATTAGACAAAGTGATTAAAAGTATAAACATATAGATATGAAAATATATCACTTCATAAAACAAAATCATGAATCATATTGATTTTTTAAACTTCCGGTTCGACCATGAACTGCATGTTCATAAAATTCAGAAAATTTCATATTCAAAACTTAAGAACTTCAAGTTCAAATTCAATACTTCGTATTCAAAATTAGAACTTTAGGTTCTATGTATAGAATTCAAATTTTGGAATTTCAGGTCCCAAGTATGACATTCATGTATATATTAATGAATCCAGAACTCCATATTTATACTGAAATTTAAAATTTAGAACTTTAGACTCTGATTGGTTTGTAAAACCGTGCTAACTTAAATATTATAATGATAAATCCAGAAATTTCAGATTCTGGTTAGTCGGTCTAGCCGAGGTTGATTTAAATTCTAGAAAATTTAACGATTGACCTAGTTAGGCTCAACACATAATTTCTACAAATTCAGAAACTTCAGGTTCTGGTTAGTTGGTATACTCAGATACATAAATTGCATAAAATTAAATAGATGCGTAAAATTAAAATAACAGATAATATAACAGAAATAAGATGAAGAAGAATGAAAGAATAACGGTATGAGATAAAGTGAATAGGGGAGAAAGTTTACTATTTTTATTGATGATTTCAGATTACATCTTGACCATACAATTTCAGCTGTGAAGTGATTTTGAATAAAGCAGTATTATACTTAAAGACTGATCCAAAGCCTTGAAAATGTAAATGTTGCCACTGATACCTAGCATTTGGTAATGCAACATCGGCTTGGTTATCAAATTGGTCTTTTAATTCTTGCCATAGAACTTCTAGTTCTGTGACCGTTAGCTATTGGGCTTTCATATCGTAGTTGTCCCTAAACACTTCTAGTACAACAAATTTCAAATTTGCAAGCTTTGACATTATTACAACTTCTAGTTATCCGAAAATCACAATCAAAGTCAGAACTTCTAGTCTGACAAAAATCCGAGGGATTTAAATCTTCAGATATGTAAAGAAATATTTGTAAAATAAATCCAGAAGCTTCAGGTTTCGGTAATGATAAATAAATTCATAAACTTCAGGTTCTTGATGGGTAGCCAAATTGTTTAAATAAAAATTGCATAAAGTAAAATGCGTAATAACAAATGCGAAAAAAAAAATCCAGAACTGCAGGTTCTGATTGGTTGGCATAGCCAATCTCATAAAAGCATAAAAATAAATAAATACGAGAAAGTAAATTCAGAACTGCAGGTTCTTGTAGGTTGGCATGGTCAATCACATAAAAGTGTATAAATAAATTAATGCGATAAAATAAATCGTGTAAAAGTAAATAAATGCGAGAAAGTAAATTTCGTCAAAATAAAATGCGAAAAAGTAAATTCAGAACTGCAGGTTCTGGTATTAATAAATAAAAATCTAGAAGCTTTAGGCTCTAGTAATAATAAATTCAGAACTACAGGTTCTGGTAATAAATCTAGGAACTTCAGGTTCTAGTAATAATAAATCTATGGACTTCAAGTTCTGAGAATAGCAGCATCGTGCTGATAACGTGTTGTAAATGTATTAAAATAAATAATGAATAAAATGAGATCAGAGATATAAGAGATGAAATAAATAAAGAAGAAACTGATATGAGAGATATGGGGAGACAAAGATACGGGAGAGAGAGACTTGCTTTTATTGATTTCTTAGCTAGATACATTATTCTTACATCACATTTACAAACGAAACCAACCTATATATAGGCAAATAAGAGAGGGGTAGTTATTGTAATACTGCACCCTTTATTTTTCACCATCCAACACATGTCACATGCATTGACATGTGTCTCTTCTTGAATATGGTGGAAGCCACCGAATTTACAACATTATTAGAAATATTGAAATTATTATAATACAGTAAAAACTTAACACCCCACATTTTGAGTACATTTGAATTTTGATGTTATTAAAATTATTAAAATACAATAAAACTTGTTTAGTTATTTTATTGAAATTTTACTTTTTAACTATATTTTTCAAAACCCAAAATGAGGATTACTTTATAAAATATTAAAATGTGATGAACTTATGAGAATATAGATAAAAATGTTGATTTTATGAGTATAAATTATGTTAGGTAATGACATTTAAAAATTAAAAAAAAAAAAAGAGGTATATAATAATAATAATAATAATAATAATAATAATAATAATAATAATAATAATAAATATCAAGAAAGGTCAATTTGAGAAGATGTTATTGGTTTGAATTGAAAATAAAATACAAAACCAGCTCATTTATTACGGCTCTAAGTTTAAAATAAAAAAAGTAAGAAGTAGGCACATGTTAACATGAGAAGGGAGAGGGTCTTGAGCCCTTGAGAGAATATTGGGATAGTGGATCTAGAATCCCTCAATATCTTTGATTGTCTAGTTTGTTGAAAACAAAAATGTCAAATGCTCATGATTATTATTTTATCATTTATTTTGTTAATTTATTATTTATTTATTTATTTTGAAAACACTTTTTCATTTATTTTGGAACTTAAAGACATTCAATTAATGTAATAATAATAAGGGTTAAAATAAAACGTTCCTCTAGTTTGAGGTATTAATCGTTTTGGTCCCTTTAATTTCAGTTTTGTCTCGTTTGGTCCAAACATTTACTATTAATTGTTGTTTTGGTCCCTACCATCAAGTTCCATTAGATTTTTAACGGTGATGGAAGGGTATAATGGTAAATGAGGAATAAAATTAATAAATATATTTAAATTAAATAAAAAAAAAAGTAAAAACAATTAAAAAAAATATCTTCATTTCTCTCCCATCACCATCGATCTCTCTCTATCTCACTCATTTAAAAAATTTCTCTCACCACCGATTCTCATCAAACCCTAACTCTCTCTCTCTCTCTCTCTCTCTCTCTTCTCTTCTCTTCTCTTCTCTTTCTCTTTCTCTCTCTCTCTCCCTAATTCTCTTCTTCTCCTCTCTTCGTCGCCTCCTTTCTTTCTCTTCTCTGTTTCTCTCTCCCCAGTGGTTTGTGTTGGTTTGGGGGTGGTTTATGGCTCGTGGGTGGTGGCTGATTAGGTTCGGGTGTTTTTGATTCACTTATTTGGGGGTTTTGTGTGATTTACGAATTCGCGGATTCTAGTGAGAGTGAGAATATCACGGATTTGGGGTTTTGTGAATTCGCAAATTTGTGATATGTGCATGTGAGAGAAATGGTGTGTATGTGTGTGTGTGTGTGTGTGTGAGAGAGAGAGAGAGAGAGAGAGAGAGAGAGAGAGAGAGAGAGAGAGATTGTGATTTTTGTTTGTTTGTGAATCTGGAATGATGGCAGTTTTATGGATTTGGTGGTGGTGGTGTGGATTTGGTGGCAGTGGCTCAGAGGTGGTGGCTCGATTTTAGGTTCTAGGTTTGGTGTTAGTGATTTGTATGGGGGCATGGTGGTGGCCATATTGTGTTTAGTGGTGATCTAGAGGTTGTTTATGGATTGTCTTTGATGGTGGTGGTGGTGGATGCTAGGTATCGTGTTTGGTGATGGTGGGGGTGGATGCAAGGTTCTAGGTTTTTGGGTTAAGATGAATTTAATGAGATGGACAATAGAGATCCAATCTAGATCTCCACCAAATCCAAATTTAAATCTTATGAAATGGACGTTGGTGATCCAATCTGGATCTCCACCAAATCTATTTTAAATGTTAAATTTAAAATTTGATAGCTTCTCCGTACAATCTAGTGTTTTTCTTTTTACACTCCATTTTAAAATTTTAAATTTTTTTTAAAAAAAAAATCTAAAGACAATTCTTTTTTTTCTTCAAAATTATCCCTTTTATCTTTTGTCACTCTTATTCTAAAGACACTCAATTTTTATTTTATTTAAAAAAAAATTAAATTACTAAAGACAATCTATTTTATTTTAATATTACCCATTTTGAATACCTCTCTTTAGAAAATTTGAAATGGGAAATGAAAAAGAGATGTGAAATAATTAAATGAAAATAGAACAGAGAATAAAACTGAACAAAGTGAGGAGATGAAAATTATTTTTGAGATCAAATTGTGAAAATAAGAAAACAATATTTGATTTCTTTTTTTGGATTTTAAGTTGAGTAAAAAAAAATCTGTATAGTAAAAAAAATAATATTAAATATATTTTTCTATAAAAAAAATTATATATATTTATATATATTTTTACTGATGGTGATGATTGAACGTGGTTGGTATTTGAGAAAATTAAAATTGATTTCGAATTTGGTTGTACGGGAAAACAAGAAATTTATATATATATATATATAAACTAGTGATGATAATGATGGAGGGTTTGATGGTGTGTGAGAAAAAAATTATTTTCAAAAGAATAAGATATTTTAGGGTTTGTAAAACAAGAAAAAAAAATTGTTTCCTAAAAAAAATAATTTGGAGTGTTTTTAGAAATTTTTTTGTCCTGTTTAGTAATTTTAATTTAGATTAAAATTGTTATTAAAAAAAATTAAAATGGAGTGTAAATAGATAAATAGTAGATTGTCAACAGTTTTTCTCTTAAATTTTTGTTATTTTTAAAAAATTTATATATTTAGTACAAGGGTAAAATAGTATTTTCATTAGAAATGTTAGTAGAACGACTAAAAAAGACAAAACTGGAACTAGAGGGATCAAAATGGCTAATACCTCAAACTAGAGGGGCGTTTTTTATTTTAACCCTAATAATAAAGATAAAGTTAGAAAAAGTGCTTAAAAAATACAGGAAAAGTTGGTCTTCATTGGCAGTGAGGCTCTATCGGATGCGTTGGTACTTGAAAATACACAAAGTGTGTCTAAACAACGTAGAGAGGGTGAATGAGTTGTTAATCGATTTATTACTAACTTTTTTTGATTAGTCAATATTTATCACAATTAACCCAAACAAACAAATAACAAAAATAAAATGTAAAGTGTGGAAATATAAATGATACTTGATTTTTACGTGGGAAACCCTCAACAGAGAAAAACCCACGGAACTAGCCTCGCTAGCCATTTAGTCACAGAACTCCATTATTTGAATAAATGCTTACAACAAGTTGACAACCTAGTCACACTTCAAGGTTCGAAACACAATCTATCATACCTACAGGCCTTTAATAGTGAGCCTTGACAATGCTAGCCAACCGTCCCTTGGTTGCAAGATTTTACATGCTAATGCAACTACCACATATAGCCACAAGACTTTGACTCATTGAAGAGAATTAATAATTTAAGTGAATATATGACAATATTCAAAATGCAATAATGTGTAATACAACACACAAAATACCTAACTATTTGTTATAATGTAATTTAACACCCTAGTTATCAAAAATGCATATATGCTCATACATGAGGACTCAATTAGATGTGTTAATGACAATAAATATTCTTGGAAAATCCAAGTAGGTTCTCCACCAGGACACCCGTCTTATTCTCTCCACCAGAGCACCTGTATTAGACATGATCTCCGAGAGGATCAACAGCATCCATAATAAGAATCACCCAAAAGAAACCAGAAGAAAAGCTAGCCACACCACATGTGAAAAGTAAAAGAAAAGAAAGGATTCTAGATGATAAGAGGGACATCAACATTAAAAGGATAAAGAAAAGAAAAATATTTTGAGTATGATCAAGCAGAGTCCTTATCCCAACAAACAAAATGGTGAGAGCAAAAGATGAAATCAGGAATTGGTACGAACCACCCTAAATCTTTTACAACACACCCAACATATAAGGAAGGAAAAGTCCTAACCTAACCACGAAACGTCTCCATGGAGTAACACCAAGAAACCAATAGAGAAACTCCACGTCAGCATAAATCAAAGAAAAAAGACCACCACTTCGCTTTTTGGAAAAACATGTGGCGGTAAAAACAAATTTGGTTCCCACTCTCCAAAATAAATAAATATTATAGAAAAGAAATAATTTAGAAATGCTTTTGAAAAAAAAAAAATTCTCGGGTTGACATGGATACAATCAATCAATATAAGTAAAATAAACAAGTTGAATCCCTTGTTTTGTGATTTGTTAATAGATTTACAATGACAAACTATAAAACGCACGGTTTTGATTACAAGTAATGTAAATTTTCGACGCCGCTTCGCCTTCTGGAAAAACAAGTGGCGGTAAAAAAAAAATTTGGTTCCCATTCTTAGAAATGCTTTTGAAAAAAAAAAAAATTCAGGTTGGACATGGATACAGACATACAGTTAATCAATATAAGGAAAATAAACAAGTTGAATCCCTTGTTTTATATTTGTTAATAGATTTACAATTACAAACTATAAAATGACCGGTTTCAATTACGAGTATTGTAGATTTTCGATTTCTCGACTGAATTAGCTCGTTGTATTCATTTGATCTTTTTTATATGCATCTTATATCAATACAATTCTAGCAATAAAATTGATTTTTGTTCTTGGAATATTCTAGTGTAAGAAGAAAAATGTAAACCAATGGGAAAGGGACATTTGTACACCCACTTACATGAATTTGTATTATAAATAGACCATGAATCTCAATAATATCCTCAAAATTTTCTTTACAAAATAACAGAGCAAAATGTTTATTTCTTTTAAATATTTACGAGTTTCATTTCCAACAAACCTAGAAGACGATCGTTGACCTTCATCGTCTTTGTTATTTTTCTTCTCAATCTCCATAAGTTTCATTTATCCCTTTCAAAGAAATCACCATCCCAGATTCGTCCTCTTTCCGAAGAAATGAATCCCTCTCAAAACAGCTTTTACGTAGAGAAGAAGTTCATGCCCAAGGATTCTCATTAAGAGTTTTTCTTCTTGATCTAGTTAACACGAATTGTAGTGTTAACAATATGTATATAGTAAATCTAACAACATAATTGTCAAATAAACACACATGAATATTCAAGAGAGCTTGACTAGATAAATAAACATGAATCTATCAACCTAGTTATCAAATAATCTAACATGAACAACCAAGGCTTAGCTATTTAAGCAAAAAGCAACCTAATTATGTAAGCTATCACAAACAAACCCAATCATGTTATAACTTATGAAGATATGCATTCAATACATGAGTTTTGCAATTACTATGCAATAAAAATAATTTCTCGGACTAGAAGAACAATGAGTAAAGAAGGAAGTTTGTTCTTGCTTACCAAGTCAAGAATAATGAAGACCCATGATGAATTGATGCTTGAATGATGCTATGAATGCATGAGTTTTGGGTTTGGAGAGTTAATGAATCACTCTTTGAGCTTCTCTCTAAGGGAACTCTTCCTATCCCTAAAATGTGGATTTTTAAGCTCTAAAAATGGTTGGAAGAGAAGATGGGCAATTATATAGAAGCCCTAATCAAAACTACGTCGTTTTGATAAATAAAAAAAAGCCTGTAGGTCACTACCTGAGGGTCGCCACCTGGAGGTAGCAACCTCATCGTAACGACCTTTGCCAAGGCTCAAAGGTCATGGGGTCATCGTAGCAACCCAAAAGGCTCGAGGTCCTTTGGTTGAGAGGTCGCTACCTAAAGATAGTGACCACTTCGTAGCGACCTTCCATGGAGAAATTTTTTAACCACTCAAAGCATCATGGTTCAAGACCATGTGACCCAAGATCAATCCAAGAGAGGAAAAAAAGATCTCTCTAATTGTCACACATTGCGCTAAGACAAGCACACCATCATGCAAGCGTGGATGTTTCTGATCACAGAATCAGAAACGAATTACACTACACAATGCCACACTTATGCAATTTGGATCTTTAATTAAGTGATTCAATATATTTATTTTGTGTTTTAGTGTGAAAGTATATAAATAAGGTTAAATTGCTTAAGACGTACCTAGAGGAGGGGTGAATAGGTTTTTTGCCTAATTTCAATCCCTTGAACAAATTTAAGTTTGTCCCTCAAGGTAGCCTTACATACAACACAAACAACACCGAATCATACCAAGACAAGTTAATATGTGAACATTCATCCATTGTCTAAGTATCAACAAGTTGTATGAGGTTTAAAGAAAATATAAAAACAACTAACAAGAATACTTGTATATCAATATATGTTCAATCATTACAAGTATATACAAATATTGCTAAACATAAAATTCTAAACAATATACAAAAGAAATGTAATTACAAATATGATCAAAAGAATAGATTTACAAATCGCACTATCTAATATCTTGTTTCAATATACTTCACAAGTAATTGATATGTCACAAGATAACAACATACACAAAAACAAATATAAAAGATAGAGATAGAAAGAATTAACACAAGGGATTTTTTAATGTGGTAAAACCTCCAAGGAAATACGGGTTGAATTACAACCATTGGGTACTTATATACATTTGGAAAGTAAATTAGAAATTCCAAAAAGTGACCAATCCTAGATCACCAACCCATGTGGAGTTTATGTTTACCCAATCCCTATTGGAAGATACAAAATCCCTCAATGATGTAAACCACCACATATTGGAACTCATACCAAACCAACATCGTTGGTAGATTAGAAATTCCTCAAGAGTGCATACATATCCCATGTACCCCGCTCTATCGGACTCTATGTCTGACCAAACACCCGAGCCTACCAATATATAAGTCAACTCTTTATACAAGGCACACTTGCCCCTAGAAAGACTCACATGCATGACTATCCAAGTCTTCTCGACTCTAGCCATGATTTCTTGCTTGTCTATCCAAGTCATCCCGACTCTAGACAAGACTTCTTGCTTACCTATCCAAGTCCTCAAGACTCTAGGGAAGACTTCTTGTTTGGCTATCCGAGTCATCCCAATTCTAACCAAAACTTCATGCCTTTTACAAGGACTTCCTAGTGTGATCATGTGAACGCAAATGATGCAAACAATCAAAACGACATAGAACATGTGATCAATACATTCCATGGAACAACTAGATCTATAGGTGTGAAAACACAAGCAATAGAAAACTAGATGCAAAACATGAATGAAAACCTAGAGCATGTGAAATCAACTAACACATAAAACTCCTAGATTCATTCACATAAATAACTCTTGAACAATTTATATACATGAGACACAAGTTCAAGATGTTATAAACATACATAAAAATGCTAAAATAACAAAATGTATTCAACAAGTATTCTAGCCAAAGATTTAGAGATAGGAGATATTGTTAAAAAAAATCAATCCTAGATATCTCTATAAAACACATACAAATGCTCTAATCCTAGAAATCATTAATCAAGGATCAAAGATACAAGGATTATTAATCATAAAATGAATCAATCAAGTCTCAAATAATCCTAGATGTCAATCTAATCACAATACAACTCCCAATCATGTGAAAAACAAAGAATCCAATAATCTAGTCCACATGAGTCTCTAATTAGACTTTTCAATTAGATTGATTGTGAAGCTATCTTTCTCAATAGCATTCACTAAACATACACATACATATAGAAGAAGAAACCTCAAGCAAATTGAAGGTTTAAAAAGATGAAATCACCAAGATATGAACTCTACCTAGATTTCACGAGCTGGTTCGGTTTTCTAAGTAGATCACTCCGAAAATCAATCAAACAGCTGCAAGATCACTTGGAAAAGGTAGAAGACTTGATTATGAACAATCTCCAACTTGAATCACTCAATTTCGACTTCGTATGAGAAAGTTATGGTGTTTAGAAGTTGAGAAAATTGGAGAGAAAACTCTAGACGGGATTTCAAAACTTTTCTTCTTAAAAACAAATGGAGGGAGATGGATAGATTTAAAAGGAAGGAGAAGAGGGGCATTTTTGTCCAACAAAAATAGGCCATTTCAGCCTTGTTCCTGTGTGGGGCGCGTGTACCACACGGGACCAGAGGGCATGTTGGGCCGTGTGGCACACGGCCTCCACACTTGGTGGCCATGGTGCTTCTCCCGCACACCTCTCATGTTCTTCAACCGTATTCAGGCATCCAAACTCCGATTTTGAATCCATTTTCGAATTACAAATCGTGACTCCCTCACACACAACGAAGACTATAAATTTTGACAAATGGTTAAGAATTCATTTCGGAAAATGATGACGAACACAACTCAACGAATGAGAACGAAAAGTAGCGTAACTACATCATTTGGACTCGAAACTAAATGAATGAGTAACCAAAATGACCGGGACTCAATAAGGAATAAATTAAGATTGAGTACAAGTCCAAAACATAAGAAACACAAACATACAAACACAAGATCACATATGAATGCCATTTCCTAGACATCTTAGAACATACAACTCTAAAATGTATGAGCATTTGAGTTCAATGCATGAGCATACAAAAACATGTGAACGTATTATATAAATGATGCACAACAATACAGGGACACTTATGAATGATTTGTGTGTGTGTGCCTATGCCTTGTAAGAGGAATGAGGTCAATTATACATTTGATGAACAATGAAGCTAATTCCCCTTAACAAGCCACCATCTTGCATGCATTGTAGTTGAGTCTTTCTTTGAAGCTTTGAATCATCATCAATACGACCACTAAACAATACAAGATGAACAACGTTTTGATATGGAATATATGCCAACACAAACTAAAAACCTAACATAGTGTAACAGAAAGTGAAAGGAAAAATGGAGAAAATAGAAGATCTAATCTCCTTTGCCTTTGAGAGTGGCTCAAACAATATACTATGAACATATAGTGGGATTTAATAGGTTTATACTTAATTTTTTGAATACCTTAAGAGGCATATAAACAAATAAAATCAAGTAAAAGGGATAGAGAGATTGAACATTGGACCAAACACATTTTCGTTACAGAAATCCACTATATGATAATTTGGTTACATCCTCAAGTTGACTCACCTAGTCACACAACTCTTGGACTATAACCTAAATTTATCTACTTGCGAGCCTTTTATAGTAACTCTTGACACATCAATACGTGCTCAATCTAACACCTTCGGATATCGAGACTTGAACTCAACGAAAAGAATAACAATAGTCTATATGCTTAGTATAACATGAATATGTAATGTTGAATGCAAGACTAAACAAACTACAAAGACTATACAAACAAAGTTCTAAACTAAAAACCTAATCACAAACAAACCTTACCAAAATCTCCAACAAAATCTCTAAAGAGTACTTGACATAAAATCTAAATCAAAGTAAACTGATGTAATATAAGGAAACTAAAGACAAGTCAAGATACTTACTTTATATTGAGACACGCATGAAGAATGGACCCAAAACGATTCAAGCACACATGGTGAATCTCTATCACATATGAGTTCTAGGGTTTGGAAGAAAGAACGAGGTTGAGAGCCTTTTCACTTGGAAGTTTTATGGGGCATTTGGATCCATTTTATATAACTGTTTTCTATTTTCAAAAACAAAAAATAACTTTAAAGTTGTTTGGCCAAATGTTTTATAAAATGTGTTTTTGAAAACAAAAAGCAACTTTTTAAAAGTTATAACTAAAAAATTAAAAACAACTTTTTATTGTTTTCACTATTTTCAAGACATCCTTTCAAAACAAACCATATTTTTTCTGTCACATCTCACATCGCTAGCGAGTGAGGTCCATGACTTGTATATAAGAATTGGTCTCTCCTAACTAAGTAGACGCGTTTTGGGCCATGGGTGAAGGATGTTTGCATAAAGCCTATGATCCAAAGCAAATCTGTAAGGGTGAAGGACGCGTGCATGAAGCCCAAAGTGGACAATATCTACTTGATGGGCCTAGGCTATTACAAATATTGTCACATCCCACATCGCTAGTGAGTGAGGTCCATGACTTGTATATAAGCCTTGGTCTATTCTAACTAAGCAAACACTTTTTGGACCATGGGTGAAGGATGTTTGAGTGAAGCACGTGATCCAAAACAAATCCGTGAGGGTGATGGACGTGTGCGTGAAACCCAAAACGGACAATATCTACTTAGTGGGTGTGGGCTATTACAAATGGTATCAGAGTATACTCGCTACCCGGTGTGGATGTGGATGTGGATGTGGATGTGGATTTGGATTTGTGATTGTGTTTAGACCCTCATAAGGACGCAAGGTTCGAATGGGGGAAGATTTTCACATTCCATATCACTAGCAAGTGAGGTTCAAGACTTGTATATAAGCCTTAGTCTCTCCTAACTAAGTAGACACATTTTGGGCCATGGGTGAAGGATGTTTGCGTGAAGCCCATGATCAAAAGCAAATCCGTAAGGGTGGAGAACATGTGCATGAAGTTTGAAGCAGACAATATCTATTTTGTGGGCCTTGGCTGTTACAAATATACTTGCATAAAGCCCATGATCCAAAGCAAATCTGTGAGGGTAAAGGACAAGTGAGTAAAGCCCGAAGCGAACAATATCTACTTGGTGAGCCAGGTGGTTACATTTTCCCAATAATTATTTTATCCATTTTAAAAACAACACCAAACACATTTATATCGTTTTCCATTTATGAAAACTACTTTTTAAAAACGTTACCAAACACATTTACATTTTTAAAAACATCATTTTTATAAAATGATTTTCATTTTAAAAAATAGTTTTCAAAAACACCATTTTAAAAACGATACCAAACGCGCCCTTTGTGGCTTCTTTAATTTTGCTCTTTTAGAGTTTCAAATAACGAAAAGAGGTATTTATAAGCTGCTTAAACAATCACTCTCGGAACATGCCGTTAAAGTATGTCATGACCGTGCTTTGCAACCTAGATGTCAGGCTAAGAAAACATGCTCAAGTGCGAGCAACAACCTCAACGACCTCGTCGTGTTCCCCTCATCAAGAGAAGTTTCAGAAACTTCTTTTTTGATATTGCGATAGTGCGACCTACACATCGCATCACACATGTAGCAATTGCAAACATAAAATTTTTGTTGCGTTTCGCGACAACAACTCAGACCTCATAGCGTTATAACCTCGCGGTTTGAAACAGAGACTTTCCGTTTTGTTGTATGACCATCAAGTCATGATCGTGCCAAAATTGTGTACATTTTGGCCTTCAATTCCATATTCTTTGGCTCGTTTTCGAGTGTATGTATGTGTCTAATGGCTCTTTTCTAATTATTGCAGGCATTCAATGTATTTCAGGTACCGGAGATGCAAATCGGGACTTTCGGGTGCGAAACAAATCAAAGATCAAGGAATGGAACCCAGTTTGCTGGTCCCATTGCGGATCCATACTCACACAAGGTAGCAAGGACACCTGCGCACTTTGGCTCAAAAGATTTCAAATGTTAATTCGCGGATACAGCGCGGGTAGGCTTACCTGCACACTTTCAACTGCAAAGTTGCCTTTCGCTGGTCTATACTAGCGCAATGACTCGCAGATCGAGAACCAACATTTGCCCAAAAGTGCCTAATGCGTGAGTCGGCACCAGCGGAGTACCACACACCAACCGTGGACCGAGAACCAATATATGCCCAAAACTGCCCAATGCGCGGGTCCGCACCAACGGAGTACCCGCCCACCAACCAAGGACCGAGAGGCAGAGAAGCCCAAAATCTACTTGGCGAGTACATTACGTGGGTCCATGCCCGTGCACATCGGGCCACGAGCTGCACCAGATACACTAACATCAGCAAGTTCAGACCTATTTTCAGCAATACTATAAATTCATTCTTCTGATTTTTGCCCACATGTCACATCACACTTTTCAGACCTTGAACTTATCTAGATCTAGGAATATCCTCCCACCAAATCCAAATCATTCTCTACATCACCCATTCAACCTCCATTTCACCAAAACCCAATTACCCACTTAAGGAGCTTTGGATTTGTAAACTTTGGAGGAGGAGAGGACTTGAAGAAAGATGAATCTCAGCACTTCAATGGGTTCTTCATTGACTCTTGTTTCTTTACTTTTCCATTGTGTTTATACTATGGGCAGCTAAACCCCTTTGTGGGAGTTGATGTAATAATTCATGGATTGTAGGCTTTCCACCATTTCTTAGTATTTGATTTATATAATTCCATTCCTTGTGCTTAATTGTGTTTGATGCTCCTGTTGGATTAAGTAGGCACTCCAAATCTTGATCTTGTTGGATATTAAACTTATTTGAGTTATTGAACTTTTAATTGAAATTCTTCTTGGATTAAGTAGGCACTCCAACTCTTAATTCATTTAGAGGTTAAATTTAAGCTTATAATTCCTTTGATACTCTTCTTGGATTGGGTAGGCACTCCAACTCTTAGTTCAACTCTTAGTTCATATTAGATGTTAAATTGTGATGTCTTCTTGGGTTGAGTAGGCACTCTAACTAACTCTTAGCCCATGTTAGATGTTAATTAATGATTTTTAACTATATACGCTTAAGGTGATTTTAAACAAGCTCACTTGAATGGAAGGGATGGATTGTGAGCACTCCAATTCAAGCCACCCCAGCTATGTAATCTACCTAAGCTTAATGAGACTCTTCTCTACACTCAATTCAACACTCCAATGGTTGGGTCGTTGATGAGGATAAAGTGGTTTCACGACCACACTTATAGGTAGATTGGCCCTAAATAAATCAAATCGGTTTTTAAAAGATCGGATTGCCCACTATTCGTGTATGAATTGCATCGACTTCCATATTTCTTCTCATACCTTATCATTTCATATTCTTGTTAACTTAGTTGCATTCTAGTTTAGTTTAATTGTTAATTGCCTTTAGTTTATAATCACAAAAACCAATAATCTCATTTTACTTTTAAGCACTTCTAATATTAGGGTTTTAATTTGATCACTATTACCTTCAATCCTTGTGGAACGATACCCCATTTGTCACCATACTTGTGTTTTTAAAAACATTTTGAGGCATTACTAAGGTTCTATAAATATCTTTTGACAAACAAATTTCCACACAAAGACGACTTTGTCAAGTCATAGTTTCAACCAAAAGCTACTGGTTTGTTACGTAACCATTCACCACAATGCCAACATCACGTTGTCACGTAGTGGAGGAGAACAAAAATTGTTCTCAACTTAAGATTTCACCTCTTCGCGTTGACACCTACACATAAATTCTAAGATGTGTTGAAAGCAACGTCACAACGACGTATAAGCGCAGACACTCCCATCACCATCACTAGGGTTGAGAGTTTAATGGATCGGTTCATTTTTCAATAGAACCGATAAAAAAAATTTCCAATTGTCAACTGATCAAAAACCAACTGAATTGAACCGGTTCTGTTTTTTCGGTTTTGGTCCTACTGGGCCAAATTCACAGGATTTAATTATTACACATACTTCATATTTTAATCATTTTGGGCCTTTGACCAAATTAAATTACGGGCTTAAACAAATTGAAAATACTAGTTTAAAATAATATTCAAAAAAAAAAAAAAAAAAAGAATATGTTGTGACACACTTTCATAGTTTTATAGTTTCATGAACCGTTGAACATTAAACTAGGGTTTTTTTTTATATATATATATATAAGTTGGATCTCAGTTCGGTTTTCCGATTTGGGATAGCAAATCAGGAAAAAAAAACCAATCCAATCAATTTTCAAAAAATGAACCGAACTAAACCGGCCAATATAAGAAAACCGAAAAAAAAAAAAATGATTGTATCGATTCGGATCGATTTATAGGTTTTTTGCCCACCCCTACCCATCACACAACCCGTGAAGCGAATTACAAATGCACAACAGAAAGATACATACAATGCATGAATGAAGTTACTGGAATGGACCCCGACAATCAGCATCCATGATGACGACATCGCGTCTTAGGTAGCGAAAGAGAAGTAGAAAGGTTCTCATACGAAGCCTGACCTTCATCGCACAAACTTTTACTTGGAAATCCTAGTTGATGTCAAACTTAACATGATTTTTTGTGCAGATTGATTCACACCTTTTAAAAGTTACTTGGAGCTCGTTTGGTTGGACTTTTGAAAAACCTCTATTGGTAAAAGATCTACTTGTAGTAGATTTATTAGAAATAGAGTTTTTGAAAAAAAAAATCATAGATGTTTGGTTGGTAGACTTTTTTTTTTTAAAAAAAATGTCTATTTGGAAAAGCACCTCATCATGAGCTTTTGCCCAGTAGAGATTTAAACTCTACTAGCCTCTACTCAATTTAAATAGACAATCTCAAAAGCTCAACCAAACAACTCTAGAAAAACTCAAATAAACGTTGATAGATATTTTGAGCCAGTAGAAAACTCAACTAAACAAGCACTTATATGATTACTCGTGCACTTATAAGCACTAAAAAGGTCTCCTTAAGCAACAGACTCTATACTTCAAATGCTTAATGAAGACAGGAAAGATAACTTCTTTTCAACACATCATTTTATTAACATAATTTCAATTAGCAGAAAATATATATGCACTCAAAATATGCCCCACAAATGTACAATAAAAAACTTATATAATTGATTGAGCCCACGAGCAGGGAGCTTAGGACTAAACCCAAACCAAATATCTGAAATCCTAACAATATCATGGGAAGGAATCTCCTCTTTTAACATCCAGAAACCTTATTTCTTCTCTAGAACCAATTTTATAGTCATCTGAGACTGGAGCAACCAACAATCAACATTTACAATCAGAAGACCAAATATATCAGAAGAAGAAATAAAACAACCAAACTAGAAGTCTAATCGAAAAAACTACTAGATTTTTCCTAAAAACAATTCAAGCTAAGCAATGTGCTTTCACATCAGCTTCCCCCAAGCATCATCACTCGGATCACGAAGGGTTCCGAGCATCCAATCCATCCATATAGTATAATGACCATAATTATGACGGTATGTTGTGTGATGAATAGTGTGGTAGCCGGCACCCATCACAGGCCATAGGTTCGCATGGATGCAGTCATGGATATTTGCTGTCCATATGGCCTCAAGGAATAAGAGTCCCATGTGTGTTGTAAAATGGGCTGGCACAATAAATAGTGCTATAACATGCGGCACTGCCTGCAGTATACCATCTAGTGGGTGAAATGCCAAACCTGAAATAAAGAAATATTTTTTTTTAGTCTAAATCAGTAAATACAAACAAGATCATAGGCCAAAAATGCATTGAAAAGCCATCTGGAAGAAAGAATTCAACGTGTTAGCCCATGTCTGGAACAAATAAGTAACTTTCATGAGAAAAAGGGAAGCTTGAAATAGTAAATTAGGAATCTGTTCAACAAGATTGATCATATGCATATTAGAAATAAATCAGATGTATATGCAGCAGTGTCTTAACCATCCTGTTCCTGTTACTAACTTTTGCATTCTTCTTCATACTTCCTTGCAGTAAAAACTGCATAGATATTTTCCTTCTATTGATCTTTATGCTGGCTACCTTAGCAAAATAAAAAATACATTAAATTCCATTTCAGTTTCCATAGGATGATTATTTGAGATCAAACGTCATATTTCTAGGTCGAAACCAAACATCAACAAAAGGAGGGTACGGTCAGTTTCAACTTTCAACAAGAATGAATGCCTAATCAGAGGAGATTAGAGATTTCAATTTACAAGGTAGACAACTGTTTTACTTGATAATTGAATTTGTTTCATTATAAATAAAATAAAATAAGATTTCAATACACTAGTGTGGACAACGAGCCATTACAATGATTGTACCAGTTAAGGGCTGTAAGTGAGCTTCAAAACCCTGTTAAAGCTATTGGGCTGAGCAGATGCTATTTAAGAAACCGATTAAAGCTAAAACCACTACCAACTACATAAGCCCCCTTCCTGTACATTCTAAGTATTGTGAAATATAGTTTTGTGTATCAATTGATTGTTCAACTCTCTGTGTCTCTCTCTTGGTCTCTCTTTTTGCTCTCTACTTTTTCTGAACTTGATTTATTAAGTTCACAACCGAGGAGATGCTATTAGTCAACAGGTCCAAATTCACCAAATAACTCATCTCGACATCACATGACATTATCAACTTATAACTTATAAGATCATATTTCATCAGAAATTGAACATACCGGTCAGTTCACCAGCTAAGTTGAGAAATTGAAGGGTAACAAGAAAGGTGGGAGATTATATCTTATTTTTTGTTTTCACATTTTGTTAAATAAATGCATGCACATGATGCATTCGAACTACACAAGACTTGAGACTTAAAAGAAGCATTAACATAGAAAATAAAGAAGATTGACAAAAAAAAAAAAAAAAATGGAACTTTTATGGTCATGTCATCATTGTGTCAATAAACTTTGATAAAAAATTTCAAAGTCGACAACAGAGAGGGTCTAAGTCCACATTTTCGTAGAAATGCAATATGGCGTTATCCGCTGCAATGATGGCCTGAGTGGATCATATACAAGCCTGCTTTTACAGCTAATAACTGGTTCAACTTTTTAAGTTTTGCCCCACTGCCAATTCTAAAAGCTTTGTGTTTTACATAAGTTTGGTATTTTACAGCAAACATAGCCTAGGCCAACTTTTCCCTAATCATTGTATACCTCTGTTCTGACATTATAATTTATCCCATCAAAAAAGAATGCACGTTGCAAGTAGAAAGTAAAGATTTTATGTGGTTATACATTGGAAATGGAAGTGTATAGGCTAAGAACATACCAGCAAATGGAGAAAGAGTATTCTGCTTGTTGTAGATGTGATGGGTTGCATGAAGATGCTTGTACAAAAATTTGATGTCATGCAACTCCCTATGCATCCAATAAATCCCAAACTCCACCAATGTAAGATAAATACTTAAATAGACCAGGTAACCAATCCAACCAACGTCACTTATTCTAGAGAAACATTTTGTCCAGCCATTTTCAACCATAAACTCAGAAAGAGTTGGAAGAATACAGTACCACGGCATCGCCTTCATAGCAACGTATATCTGTAGCAGCATTGCTTTTCTAGAAGGGATGGAATCTGCAATGAGAGTATAAGCAAATGGTTTATCTTATGCCTTGTAGAGAGATACTTGATAAAAAAATAAAAAATAAAAAAAAGACCATAAGGATTTCAATCCCACATAATCATCACATGATTTACTTACGCTAATTAGATTATTGATGACCATTTTATAGAACAAAATCTCCCAACGCATCTATTTCAACACAAATATTCTTAACTTTTAATACCAAAGTAGCTAGGTAAACGAGATATTAATACATGCTCTGAGAGTCCGAGTAAATAATAAGTATAGAAGTAAGCAAGTTGTCTATACACTATGACTTTTAAGATCATATAGCAGTCAAGTTGATAGTTAATTGATCTAAGATGAGAAATCCATGTAAACGCAGAAGCAATCTTTAGATTACCAGCCGGATCCTGAACATCATATATAGAAGATATCCTTCAAAGCTCAGTCAAAAAGCATACTGCAATGAACATTTCAATTACATGGCAAAAGAAATGTGTGTCACACACATCTGGAACATAGCCAAAAAGGTATTAGAAGACAACATTTTCTTAAGTCCTCGAGCGGAATTCCAAAGCAACTACAACATTTTGATGTCTTTAAAGGCATGTTCCAAAGGCCAAAAACTAATTGTAAGCCTTAAAAACTTTACAGAAAGTTATCACGACTTTAATAACCCTCGTAGAACATAAGTACATAACTCTTCATTGGAACAAGACATGAGGGTCTCTGGAAAAAAGATAAACCGTGTATAACAAATGATCCATTGTCAAAACTATATGCTTGCATGAAAATCAAGACAATGGCAATGAAAAGAAGATAGGTACCCATTATGTGCCCATCAATGAAACCATGAAAATAGATCATAAGCCAAACAATGATAGTACAACCATCAATTAATTGGGAAAAAAACAATTATTAGAAAATCAAAAATAAGAATTAAACAAAATCAATCTCACAGTATTATAATATTATTAAATTACATATGTAGCATTGTACAACTGAGCAGAAGCAACATATATTATAATAGGTTTCACTTGAATAGATGAAGAAAGATTTGTCAATAGGACTGATCAGAAGCAATCCGACATTAAACATATAAAAAATATATGAGATATAAGTTTTAAAAAAAAAAAAAAAAAAAAAAGTTGAAGGCAATCCATCTCATCTCAAAATATGCATTATCTAATCAAAATCAGAAATCGATTAAAAAGAAATAAAATAAATAAATAAAAAGGGTCGTATGGAATTCGTAAATTGAGTGGAAACAAAATAGACCCAAATTCAAAATCAACAACCAATCCAAACACATTTGATATCAATCTAAAACACCCACCAAACAAATTTCAAAAACGTATTCACACGTAAAAAAAAAAAACAAGCAAAGAGGGTACCTTTAGCAACATAGACGTTGCGTTTCAAGTAGTAGATATATAAACACCACAAGAACCCAGAAGCCAAATAGATAAAAGTAGCGGCAATGTAGTTGCGGAGCCACGTCTGGAAATAATGCGGGAGTTGGACCCACAATCCATTCGGCAATAGATTACCCAGCACAATGCGGTTGTAGAGAGCCGTCTCCTCCACGAAGAGCCGCAGATATTCGTCTCCCATTGCGGCAATTTCGTCCGGCGCCGGCCGAAATATATAAAATTACATACAAAGAAAAAAGAGAGCAAGCGAGTGTGTTTATGTGAGTGAGTGAGTGAGTGAGTGAGATGGATATTTATTGTGTGGTGAGTTGTCTCTTGTAGGCTGGTAACTGCTGTTGTTGTTGTTGTTTGGGATTCCTCAGAGAGAGAGACACTGCGTTTGTGACGTGGATCAACAACCAACTAACCAAGCGGACAAGTCGGACCAAGCACAATTAAGATTTGAAGAGGGAAGCTTTTACTTGTATTTTTTTACTCAACTGGGTCTTGCCACATGGCATACAGCCTAGCCTCCACCGAGAGAATCACCCACACCATTTTTTATTTTTTATTTTTAATGGAGAATTGTAAAAAAATCCGTTCACTTTCGATCAAATGCTAATTAAAACCCTCTAGTTTAACAAGCAGTAAAACAACCCCTACCATTAGTTTTTGAAACGAATAATTATATTTAGTACATGTATATATATATATATAGCATATTTCCAACATATATATATATACAGTCTTTCTATTATTTGTTCGTCCTGACAATAAATATATCAGGATGAAGAATGTGAATCACTCATTATGGAGAAGTTTTGATAAATGCATACACACTTGAGTCAAAGCATGTAAAACTAATGGTTCACATTCAATATCTTCATAAAGTTATATCAGTGCACACTGACTTGAAAATATATATATATATATTTTTTTTCTATTATCAGTTCGTCCTGACAATAAATATATTATGATGAAGAATGTTGACCACTAGATTTACATACTTTGACTCAAAGTGTATGCATTTGTCAAAAATTCTCCACAATCTATGATCTACATTCTTCGTCCTGTCGTCCTGATATGTTTATTGTCATAACGAATTGATAATAGAAAAACTTGATAATATAATGACTATATATATGTTGGAGATATGCTATACATATATACACGTACTAAATATAATTATTCGTTTCAAAAAATAAAAGGAAAAGTTGATTTCCAAAATCAACGTCTTTTCCTTATTTACCAAAATACCACTCCCTTATAAAATTGGTTTAGAAATATACTTGGAAGATACCATTACCATTTGGTTGGACTGGTAAATATACCCAGGACCTCGCTATAACATTACCATACTAATTATAACCAGGACCTCGCTATAACATTACCATACTAATTATAACCAGGACCTCGCTATAACGCCGTCACTCTTAAAAAGAAATATGAGCCCCATTAATTCTATACAATACGTATTGAATACTGTGCCAAACATATAACCTAAGACCTTTTTCGTCCTTTTTTTATTTTTATTTTTATTTTTTTATAAAACAAGAACAGACTGCCAGCAACAGCAACAAGAAAACCAAACATAACAGCAACAGGAAAAAGACAGGAAACCCAACAAAGAACCGTCCTAAAGGCTAAAACCATATATAATTGGTTGAATATGAGTGACCATAACGGTATCGTTTGTCATTTTAATTTGAGATTGTTCTACACATGTTTCTTTCTCTATCGAGAAGCCCCATGGTTGGACCATTCAAGTCAAGATATTTATTTAAATTTTCATCTAGAATATCATTAAGAATTTAGGGAGGGACAGGAGTCACAGGACCACTGAAAGAATTTTGGATTTGCTTTAAGATAGTGAGGGGGGGGCCTGTGAAAAATTGTTTTAATGTATGCGCCAAACTTTTCAAAAAGCTACCATTACTGTATCTTCATCTTTAAGTAATTCAAACCTTTACAGGTATTTTTTATTTTTTGGATATTTTTTACTCCAAGAAACAGCTTCAAAAGATAATAAAATCTTTTTTTTTTTTTTTTTTTTAAGTAAAAGCAAATTAAACTTAAACAAAAAGAAAAAAGAAATAAAAATGTATACAACTTTAATGACAATACCAACAAGTCAAGTGAAGTTTGGCTTTAGTATTAAGAGTTGGCAAATTTTAAATGTTGCCAGATCATGCCCACTGCCACAGCCCATAGAATTGATTCAGGAGAAATTAATTGATTTGGATTCCATACATTCATTTTTTAAATTTCAATTTTTCATATTTGTCAAACTGGTTGCAATAAATTCAGTTGACTGAATCTGAGTAATGGATCAAGGATTTTTTTCTAAAAAGATAAAAAAAGAAAATAAATAAATAAATAGATAAATTGTAAAAGAGGAAATTACACATACCTACCTGGGATTATAACTATTCATGGGTGGAAACAAATTTTAGAAACATTGACACACTTGCCCTGGTATTAGTCAAACTTGGTCAATTTTGACTGCTCTAATGGTATTTTCGTCCTTCTTTCTATATTTTTTATTCTTTTTCTTTAAACATAAAAATTATAAAAAAATAAATAAAAATAAAATAGATGGATATCCACCGTCCATTTGAGATGGACGATGGAGATAAAACAATAATTAAAAATACAAAATTAAAAAAAAATATATGGAAATCCATTAAAAAATAAAAATCAAAGAACTGATGGGGAGATTCAATATGGATGCCCACCTCCATGGAGATGGGATCTCCATCACGATCTCTGATCTTCATCGATGAAGATCCCATGCTAAAATCTCCATCGCTAATGGAGATTATGGGGATCCTTGTTGATCACCGCCATCCATCCTTATGGATGGACAAATCTCCACCACCTCCAATGTTTTTTTATTTTGTTTTTTTTATTTTTTATTTTATTATTATTATTATTATTATTATTTTAGTTTCCACCGTTCATCTTTTAAGATTTTACAATGAAGATCCATCTTTATGTGGTTTTTTTTTTTTCCTATTTTTATTTTATCTCCATCCTTGAGATAGTGGAATCTATCTTTATTTTAATTTTATTTAGCTCAATATTCTAAAACAACCAAATTAAAAATTGTCTCCGCTATGCTTCTTTTTAAAAGACAATTTATTAATGATGTGTTATTTTCTTCATATTTTTATTTTTACCAAATTTTTTTGTAACGATTTGTTATTCTTTTCTCCAATGTAGAGTCGTCTTATAAAATAGTTGTACAACTAAGTGTCTAACCCTTGAAAATAGACGCTCATATTAATAGTGTCTATAAATATTGTTGCCACATCAAAAGTTTTTTTGGTTATCACTTTATGATTTTATAGATAAATGTTTATATATATATATATACACACTTGTTATGACAGTGATTTGAACATGGGATATTACGAGACTAAATGATCATTCTTATCGTCGAGCCATATTGGATGGTGGTATAAATAAAAGTTGAATTTATGAATTTATACGATTGTTATAAGTATAATCCAATTAACAACTTTCACTAAAGATAGATAAGATACATGTACGGCCCTACACACTTTATGATTTTATAGACAAATGTAAAACTTGATATGTAAAAGACGAAGTAGACTATCGGTCAGTCAAGATTGGAGGTAACTTAATGAAAAATTCATACTAATAATTTATTTATTATTTATTTTTTTGAACTCAACTCTTAATTTGTTATTTTTTTGAAGTATTAATTTATTATTATTATTATATTAAAACTGAAGTTTATATATAAATATATATACAGTCTTTCTATTGTGAGTTCGTCATGACAATAAATATATCAGGACGAAGAATGTGGATCACAGATTATGGAGAAGTTTTGACAAGTGCATACACTTTGAGTCAAAGTATGTAAATCTAGTGGTCCACATTCTTCGGCTTGATATATTTATTATCAGGACAAATTGATAATAGAAAATATGTATATATATATAGAACATGTTACACTAATTTACACGCATGTGAGACCATCTCCAATGCCAATGCCAAATTTGGCACAAAAAAGTGTAAAATACTATATATTTACACATCAATTTAGCATTGTGCTCAAATGCATAATCCTATTTAAAATACAATTTTTAATATTTTATTAATTAAAATTATAAAAGTAAACACTTACCATAAATGCATTCATTATTTCTTTTAATGTTCCAAAGCAAAATTTCATTAATGCATTCATTATTTCATTTAATATATATATATATAATGATATTTTTGTAATTAAGAAAAAAACATTTATTGTTATGCCAAATTTGACATATGCTAGATTGTGAGCCAAATTTGGCTCACAATATAGCATATGCCAAATTTGGCACATTATTTAACATTGCATTGGAGGAGAATTTTTACATCCTATGCTAAATTTTAGCATTGGCACAGTATTGGAGATGCTCTGATGCTAATAGTAATATACAAGCATGTTAGGCTAATTTACACGCATGACAACGCTGTCAGCCTTTCACACAATGACGCAAGTACACAACCACTACCAGTCTACCATTGAGTCTTTGCTGGCACGGAAAGACAATCTAAATATTCTCACACTGTCACACTCCAAGCCAAACGTGTATGTGTATTTCGTGTTAATGTAAAACGTTGAAAACAAGAAATAGCTCATTTTTTTATTTTTGGTTTTGATTTTAAAAATAAAAAATTTGCTTACTTTGGAATTTGTAAAACAGAAAACTCGTGTGGAAAACGATATAGGATATTAAGACGTAATTGACTTTACGAATCATGCTTCATGCCCACATTTCATTTGAATTGTTTTTACGGGACTATCAATTTATCCCAAACGTAAGAAGAAATAACAATTTTTAAAATGTATTTTTTTTTTAGTATCCGTGATTCTTATTTTTAAAAATATATTATATAGGTCATTTTATTAGTCAACTATTAATCTATCTTTAAGGCCGACTGAAGCTATAGGCAACTAAGGTAGTTGCCTAAGGCTCCACCTAAAATCAAGGCCTCATATTTCTATTATAAAAAAAAAATATGTATGTATATCTTAACAATTAATATCCAATATTTTTTTTTTTAAAAGGGAATATATTAAAAAACCAAAACCATTATAAAGAAATAGGGCAATCGCCCAACACAAGACTCTCCACCGCAATGGGACAGTCTTCCAGCCAAACCGACTCACCCTCATAACCCAGAGCCAACTGAGCAAGATTATGAGCCACCTTATTAGCTAATCTAGGAACAAAAGAAATCGAACTAAAAAAAGAATGATTAAGCAAAAGGAAAATATCATGCAACACCACACCAATATCAGCACCCGGTACCACATTCGAATTAATCAAATCCACCACTGACAGAGCATCCGACTCCAAGGAAGACGGAAATAAACCAGATTCCAAAGCCAAACGGAGACCCCTTAAAATTGCAGCAGCCTCAGCAACTTGAGGTTGAAGAACACCCCTAAAAGACTGACAGAGGGAAGCCATAACACGACCAGCTCCGTCTCTAATGATAACACCAATCCCCGTCATCTTTTCACGGCTATTAATCGCTGCATCCATGTTGATCTTGAAAGACCCTAACGGAGGCGCCACCCATTTTTGGACCACCTGAACCTTCTCCTTTCTAGCAATACCGGAATCCCTAGCAGACTGAAACTGCTGCAGAAAAGAATCAGCCCACACCAGAATGTCCTCATCAGACGCCCCATTTCTACCATGAACCACCTGATTACGCCTATACCATATCCTCCACCAAACAATACATAGAAACTCAAAGTAATGAACCTCAACCTTAGCCTTACACAGACAAACAAAATCAAAGAAGGACAAAGTCTCCAGGTTCTGAACATTACCCATCAGAGGACAACCATCCCTCACCACTCTCAATTTCGAACAGCACCACACCGCATGAACAGAGGATTCAGGTCTTTTAAAACAGATACTGCAAACCGGGTTAATCACCATCCCATGCGCAATCAAATTGACCGAAGTAGGAATCCAATTATTCACAGCTTTCCACATAAAAATTTTAACCTTCGGAGGAATACTGAGCCGCCAAAGAAACTTCCACCAAGACATAGAATCATACAAACCAGAACCACTAGCCCTCAAAAAAGCATTTCTAGCCACCCAATATCCACTGCGAACCGAATAATGCCCTGATTTATCATAATGCCAAAGAAGGCAATCATCCAAATCACTATTGGTAGTCGGAATTTCCAAAATAGCATCAACGTCCACATCTAAGAAAACTTGTTTAAGCAACCCAACATTCCAGGAACCATTAGGCAACTTCAGAGAATCCACACACGGTTTGCCCTGTAACCTTCGAGGGGAGCAAATTTTAAAAGTGGAAATCCGAGGTATCCACCTATCTTCGTAAACCTTAATGGATCGCCCATTGCCCATTGCCAACCCTCCATCTCGAACCAAGGACGATCAAATTCCGACCCCAAACTAAACTTTTCCACAGAAAGGAACCAGTTTTTGTATCCGAAGCATCAAGGAAAGAAGAATCCGAAAAATAACATCCTTTAAGCACCTTCGAGATCAAAGAATTTGGATTATGCAGGATTCGCCAACCTTGTTTAGCAAGCATCGCCTGATTAAAAGCCTCCAAATCACGGAAACCAAGCCCCCCCTCCCATCTCGGCTTACAAAGATTCTCCCAGGTACACCAATGTAATTTCCTCTTCAAATTATTACCCCCCCACCAAAACCTGGCACTCATACTATGAAGCTCAGAAATAAGAGCTTTAGGGAGACGGAACAGATTCATCGCATAAACCGGAATAGATTGGATAACAACTTTAATAAGAACCTCACGCCCACCACCCGAGAAAAAACGATTATTCCAATTTTGAAGCTTCTTCCACACCCTCTCTTTAATCCCGTCGAAAACAACCCGTTTATTACGACCAACAACACATGGGAGACCCAAATACTTATCATGTTGATCCACAATAACCATACCCAAAGCCTCTGCCAAAATCGCCTTATCACCAGGAGAGATCTGTTTGCTAAAACACACAGCTGATTTATCAAAATTTACCACCTGACCCGAAGCCTCTGAGTAAGAACCCAACAAAGACTTAATAAAAATACACTCACTTAAGGTTGCCCGGGAAAATAGAAGACTATCATCCCAAAAAATAGGTGAGTGACTTTTGGACCCCACCCCCCCCTGCTACATCTAAAGCCTGCAAAATCCCCACGTTTCTCCGCCTGAGAAATCAAACTAGAAAGCTCCTGAGCACAGAGAAGGAAAAGATAAGGGGAAAGAGGATCCCCCTGTCGTAACCCCCGAGGCGGAGTAATACACCCACGAACAGTCCCATTTAGAATAAAAGAATACGTCACCGTAGAAACACAATCCATAATCTTCAAAATCCACTTCTCAGAAAAACCCAGTCTACGCATCATCCCCTCCAAAAAACCCACTCAACCCTATCATAGGCTTTCGACATATCTAACTTCAGAGACATAAAACCTCTTTTTTTCCCATTCACCTTCCTTTTCAGAGCATGCAAGCACTCGAAACCAACCATAGCGTTATCAGTAATGAGCCTACCAGGAATAAAGGCACTTTGAGTATCATCTATCACAAAACCAAGCACCGACCGAAACCGATTAGCAAGACATTTAGAGATACATTTATACACCACGTTGCAAAGACTAATCGGTCTAATGTCCGTCATTTTCTCAACCGACTTCACTTTCGGAATCAAACAAATCAGGGTATGATTAATATCCTTCACCGACCGTCCCTCATTAAGACAATCCAAGCACATACGAGTAACATCGGCTCCCACAACATCCCAAAAGCGTTGGAAAAACTCAGCTGGAAAACCATCAATACCAGGCGATTTATCCGGATGCATTTGAAAAAGAGCAACTTTAATATCATCAGCAGTGAAAGGTCTATCCAACCCCTCCCTCAATGATAATGGTAGGGATAACTCCACCGAGTTCAACACCACATCCATATTAGACTTAGAAGGACACGAGCTAGTAAATAAGGAAGTAAAATACTTCGAAATTATTGGAACCATATCCCTGTCACCACTTTTAAACTCCCCATTCTCATCTTTTAAACCATAAAGGAAATTACATTTCCTTCTAGCCGACGCTTTTGCATGGAAGAATTTGGAATTATGATCACCCTCCTTCAACCAAGCCACTTTCGAACGTTGTTTCCACAAAATCTCCTCCGATTTCAGTAATTCATCCAGTTCCCCTTCCACCTTCCTACATTTTTCCCAATCAGCCAAAACCAAGCTATCAGACAGAGAACGCAATTCATCCTTCTTCCTACGCACGTCCTGCTGCAACAAAACTCTGTTAGAAGAATTCCATCGTTGAAGATTGGAGGCACAAGCACTCAATCTTCTCGCCACCTTTATCATACTATTATTATCATCCCCCATCTGCCAAGAATCACGAACCAGATCACCAAACTCCCTTCTCTCAGCCCAACATCTCTCATACAAGAACCTACGACGCCCACCCAAATTCAAATCTCTGTCCACTACCTCAAGCAAAATCGGACGATGGTCAGATTTCCAGAAGCCTAAATGTTTAACCGAATAATGTGGGAAAAGATTACACCATTCCGCATTACCAACACACCTATCCAACCTTTCTTGGACAAGATGTTCACCCCTCCGCCGATTTGTCCACGTAAACCGGGGACCCGAATAACCCAAATCCTTCAAACCACTGTCCTCCAAAGCCAACCGAAAGTTATCCATCAAAACCTCCTGACGTGGCTGACCTCCTAATTTTTCCGACAAACCAATAATTTCATTAAAATCACCCCCAACCAACCACGGAAGAGAACACATACTCCCGAGTCTTCTCAACAGGTTCTAACCATGAATACGTTGAAAAGCCGACGGATTGCCATAAAACCCCGTAAGTCTCCACTTCTTAGAATTCCGGGACATAATCACTGTATCTATATGAAAACGGGAATACGATAACAATGAAACATTAGCATCCGATCTCCAAAACAAACACAACCCCCCACTCTTACCCACCCGGTCCACCACTAATTTTGCATCAAACCCCAACTTGATTCGAATAACCTCCATTGCCAAATGATCACACACCGTCTCCATTAAGAAGACAAAATCAGGCTTGTTGTCCTGCACCACCGAATGCAAGACACGGAATGCCCGGTCGCCTCCCAAACCCCGAGCATTCCAGAATAATGTTTTCATTGAGTCCGGCAAGCCGGGGACTCTTCCCGTCCCGCCGATATCTCAATTGATTCAAGATCAAAAGCCTCAGTAATCTTCTGTTTTTTACTAACCGAACTCGTAACCAGCCCAAGAACATTCCCATCTCTTTTTGTTTGAGAACCATCAACCACCAAAAATTCCTTTCCCCTCAATCCCGCCTCTCTCGCCCATCGCTTCCACCTGCCTTTCCTCCCACCCGAGACCCCATGTCCCACCGACCCCCCACTATGCTGAATGTCATCACTACTACCTAAAGTCTCCACCGACAACTGACCATTGCTTTTCCCAACCATAAATCTCTCATTATTGCCCTCCAAACCCTCCATCACCCCCTCACTCCCCTGGACATTCCCATGCACGTCCACCAAATTCTCATGCAAACCAACACTCGTATTTGAAACGAGGCCTCCCTCAGTAAAATTAACTTGGGCTGATGCCATCACCCCCTCATCCCTCTCATAATTATTACCACCAATCCCCACCACTGGAACGTCCAACATTGGAGACCCCGTCCCCACACCCACACCCTCACACACCGTTGTAAACTCTGAGCTCCCACCAGCCTTATCATTCAGAATCAAACCTGCCCCTCCAATTCCACTCCTAGCAGGCCCAGTCCCGTTGGAAGAGGTTGAATTAACATCACTGGATCTCTTCATGTCATCCCTCTCATTAATCATCCTTCCAAATTGTACCCTAGCAGTCGAGAAAGACGTCTCCGTCTCACGTCGCCCACCCACAGGATAATCTCCCTGACTGCGCTGGTGAGACACCCCCCTATTCTGTCCTGGTGGCAATGATGCCCTCATCCAAGGACCAAACTCAAAGTCTCTATCCATCGTTCCTCTATCACCAGCCATCCTATTCGGACATTCTCTATGGGAATGCCCAATAATTCCACAATGAAAACAATATTCCGGTAACTTCTCGTAACGCAAGAGTAATATAGTTTCCACCCCATTACCCAACAAATCCACCCGAATGCACCGCTGCAGAGGTTTTGAAACATCTATGGCCACTCTAAGCCTCATATACTTTCCAAAACATTCCCCTGTAACCCCCACATCGATATCAATTAGGTCGCCAATTAACTGTCCCAAAAAAGACCCCATCTCCTTAGTCATACAAAGAAGAGGCGCATTGGGAATCTGGATCCAGAACTCCACTTTATTAAAAGCTAAGTTATTTATATCACCTACCCCCGTAGTTTTTTCCAACACCAGAAGGGCATTATCAAAGCTCCAAGGCCCTCCAGCAAGAATTCTAAATCTGTCTCCAGGATTACGGAAGTATAACAGAAAAGTATTGTCCTGTACTACTTCAATATCCATACTAGTTTTCCATATTCTAGGCATCACCGCCCTAAAACTGTCCCTATTAATCCTTTTGGTAGATAAAATCTTCCCAACAAGGCAAAGGTCCAGTTTCTTTTCCGCAGAGATCTTTAAAGTCTCTTTCACATTCCATAGCTTCTCTTCCTTACTCTTAATGGACAAAGAAGCACAAAGCCTTGCAATTTCATCCTGCTCCAATCCCGCCATCAGAGCCTAGTCCCAGAAAGAAGAACAAAACCCGCAACTTTTTACTGAAAAAAGACGGCCGACTATCTCTTGACACCAAGGTTTCAGAGAAACCCTAGGAAAAGAGCCCAATCTTAACAATTAATATCCAATATTTTTCTTTCTATTTATTATTCAAAAAATATATCTTTCTTACTTCTAAATTACCGTTTATTTATATTTTCAAGTAAATCACATTTAAGTGGACTTAAATACTCATTAATGTTATTATTATTATTTTTTCTTTCAAGTTTCAACGGTTAATTTTTTTTATCATATATTATTAATAAAATCTATTGTTTTATATTTTCTATGTTATGAAAATATATAAATATATTGCCCGCGTGTGTCTAAACAACTTAGAGGAGGGGTTAATGGGTTGTTAATCCGATTAGTTACCAAATTTTTAGATTAGTCAATATTCAAAAATAAACCCAAATTAACAAACAATAATCAAGTATAATATGTGCGGAATTTAAATAACACTTGATATTTACGTGGAAACCCTCACGGGAAAAAACCACGGGCTGATATGTGCGCCACACACGGTCCTCGAATCCACTATATGTAATGATGATTACAACCCTAGGTTGACCTCTAGTCACACCATTCTCGGTTACTAATCCACCACTACTACCCGCAGGCCTTTTATAGCAAACTTAGACCAAGGGTGCTTGAGCACTACACACCGGTAGTCACAAGACTTAACTCTCAATGAAGTGATCAACAACCTATGTGAATATGATAATATTCTAAATGCAAATAATGCTAGGCTACACTAAATGCTTAACTAGATGTTATAATGCAAATCAACACTCTAGTTATCAATAATGTCTACATGCTCATGCATGAGGACTCAATTAGATGCAAAGTGATTCTAGCAATCTAATTGTCAACAAACAAGGTCAACTCAACACGAGTTGTCAATAAACATGGCAATGACAATAAATGCAATTAACAAATGTAATCAAAGAATTGTCAATCAAAATGCCAATCAACACATGTTGTCAATGAACATAACTAGGACTATAAATGCAATAAACAAATGCAATCAATGAGTCCTACACATCAATGTCTAAATGAAAATCATATAGACTTAGCTAGAGGGCAAAATAGTCCTAAATGCTAGCTATCAACAAACAACTCATCTCAACCAAAATCAAAGACTCAAACATGTTATAAACAACATTAAGTAAAGAGTCATGCATTTAATTAACAACTAAATGCTAATCCTAGGTAAACATGTCATAAATATGAAACAAAGAGATGTAGAACATGTAGAGATTACCTAGTCAAAGAATTCAAGACAACCCATGCTTGGATGATGTTAGGAAGAAGCTAGATGCACATGGGAAGTGGTTTGGTTGAGTAAAGGTGAGTTCTTGGGAGCTTCTCTCTCTAGGGTTTAAGTTTCTCTCTCTAAGATCTGATTTTGATCTCACCCAATGTCTAAGAAGACAAGGCAACATATATATATATGAAATCAAAATGATGTCGTTTTATGGACAAACATCAGAGGTCGCCATTTGTCAAATGGCGACCTCAGCTTTTCTTCTAGGTCGCCACTTGCGGTTGCTACTTGCCAAATGGCGACCTTTGACGCAACATACAAAAAACCTTCTTTGTCGTCATTTGTCTCATGGCGACCTCACACCTGATTGATTTTTCAAGAAAAAAAATCATTATGTCGCCATGGCGACACCATTTCGGAACCACACCCCATCGCGCTTAATGAACAAGTTTCCTATTTGTGAATGAGTGTTGCTATATAAGTGATCATAAAAAGAATCTTGACTAACCTCACGTTGTAGTGTTGCTCACCAATCAGCTTGTGGTAAAGAGAGTGCCAAGAAACTAAATTCAACCACATGTGAAAGGGCATCTGCCCCTAGTTTTCATGACCTCGCTTGTACTCTATTTCATACTCATAACCAAGAAGTTTCGGCAACCATCGGGCTTGAGCAGGGGTAGTGATTCGCTGTTCCAACATATATTTCAAGCTCCCATGGTTAGTTCATACAGTGAATAGTCATTCGAGAAGGTATGAGCGCCATTTTCGGATAGCCTTGACAATGGCGAGCATCTTCTTTTCGTATGTGGATAGAGCTAGGGCAGTACCTTTCACAGCTTCGCTATAAAAGGCCACTAGCTGTCCATTTTGGGTGAGAATCGCTCCTAAATTCCTAATCCTTTCCCACAGGCATCACGCTTCACAACAAAAAACTGGGAGAAATATGGCAATATCAGCACTGGCAGTGAGGTAATGGCCATTTTAAGCTAGGTGAAAACCATTTCGGCCTTCGAATTCCAAGTGAAGCCGTCGTTAGTCTACAGATGTGTTGCAATGGTTCTAAATCTGTGCACGAATTTCCTATAGTATCTTGCCAATCCGAGAAAAACTCACACCCCTTTAGCTGTTGTTGGAATCGACCAGTCACAGACTACTTGGATTTTGGCTGGATCTACTGCGACGCCTTGTTCGGAAATTACGTGACCCAAGTAATCCACCTATGTAACACCAAATTTACATTTGGATTCTTTAGTAAACAGGGAATTGGTGGCCAATATTTGTAATACAGCACGAAGATGAGTAAGGTGATATTCCTAGGTCCTACTGTAAACTAAAATGTCATAAAAAAAACAAAAAAAAACACAAGTATGAATTTCCTGAGATATGGGTGAAAGAGATCATTCATGAGACTTTGGAAGGTAGCGGGGGCATTGGTCAGCCCGAATGGCATTACTATGAACTCGTAATGGCCTTCGTGTGTTCGGAAGGCTGTTTTGTGGATGTCTTCTTCTTTGACACGAATTTGGTGATATCCCGACCGTAAGTCGAGTTTGGAGAAATACCGAGCACCATGCAGCTCATCTAATAATTCGTTAATAATCCGTTTTGGGTATTTATCCTTGATTGTGATCTCGTTCAAGGCCTTGTAATCCACACAAAATCGTCAAATACCATTTGCCTTTTTCACTAGTAAGATTGGAGACGAGAACAGACTGTTACTCGGGCGAACCAACCCAGTGTCCAGCAGTTCTTTGACCATTTTCTCTATTTCCATCTTTTGGTAATACAGGTATCGATATGGTCGCACACTGACAGGTCCATTGTTGGGATGTAAGGGAATTTGATGATCATGGTTCCTTTGTGGTGGTAAGCTAGTAGGTGGCACGAATAAATGCTGAGATTCAGTGAGAAGGCTTGAGAGATCAGTTGATGATGCACTTGAATTTCTATTATCACCGAGAGCTGTCATTTGTAAGAGCAACCTATGGCCTTACAGAGATTGGCATTCTTTATCTGTTAAAGCTGCAAGTGTTGTTTGCCCCATCCTTTTGAAAACATAAGTATTGCCCATTCACTGAAAGACATTGACAACTGCTTATAATCTATTTCTATCTGCCCAAGTGTTTCGAGCCATGGAACTCCTAACACCACCTGACATGCCACTGCAGGGAGGATGTAAAAATCTTCTTAGATTTGATATCCCTAAACATGCAACGAAAGAGCCATACACTTCCTATAATAGTCAATTGTTTCTCTGTTTGCTACCATCACATGAAATTTCTTATCTCGTGTCACCGAAAGTCCGTACAAGCGATTAAGGACTGATCAATAAAGTTGTGCGTGCTGCCATCGTCAACCAAAATGGTCACATCCTTGCCCTTCAACCGTCCAAGAACTCGAATTGTCTACGAGTGCTCCATACCTAAAATTGCATGAAAAGAAATTTCGGGAAGAATGTTAGTAATAACTGGTTTGGTGATACTCTCTTCAACGTCAAACGAGTCCTCTTTGGAGCAATCTTCAATCATAAATAATTGAGGTCATTGGCATCAGTGTTCAGGTAATAATTTTTCATTACAATAGTAGCATAATCCCTTTTCACGCCTCTCATTTGCCTCCTGACTTGTGATTCACTTGAAGGGAATTGATGGGTTAGAGGAACCTTGGTTCTGCTTCTGCAGGGGAAGAGGTCCCAGCAGTCCAGCGAAATTATTTGGTGGAAGTCGGGACGAAGCTTTGTTGAATGAGTTTATGAATGTACTGGTTCCCTTTTTTTGCAAATGGTTTCGCTCCTCGACCAATCGAGCCACTCCAATTGCACTTGCCAAGGACTTCGGTTGTTTAATCTTCACATCCAACCGGATTTCATCATTGAGGCCGGCTATGACACATCCAATTAAAAAAAATTTCGGAAGGTCATCTACTCAGTGGGACAGCCTTTCGAAAACTTCCTGATAATCAGTGATAGTACTGGTTTGCCACAAGCGAGTAAGGGCTTCGGAGGGGTTTTCGTAGTTAGTTAGGCCAAATCGAATCATGACAGCCTTGGTGAACTCTTCCCATGATAAAGGTCCCTTCGATTTAAAGATCCAACAGTGCCATTGGAGGGCTACGTCTTCCAAATGGAAAGAGGCAAGATGGACCCTTTAGTGAGGTTCGATTCCCTTGAATTCGAAGTATTGTTCAGACTTGTAAATCCAGCCTTATGGATCAATGCCATTGAATTTGGGGAAGGACAATTTGAGCAAGGTTTGGTTTTGGTTGACTGATATGCTTGTTTGTGTTGTTTCAGTTCGCATGTTGTGTCTGCTGTGGGAAGCTTCACCTAGTTCGAAGGGGTTAGTGTCTTTTTTGGAAGCAGGTCGGGTCTGTTGTAGGCGTATCGCCTACAACTTGGTAAGAATTTGGTCAAACCTCAAGTCGTTGTGGGAATGAATTTGGTCAAACCTTGTTTCATGGCTAGTAAGGATTTCATTGACCTCAGTAGGGAATTCCGCATTTGATTTCGCTTGTGTTTCCCTGGTGAAACCGGCTTTGATACCACTGATATGTAAAAATTTAGGAGAATTAATTCAGGGAAAGAAAAGAAGAAACAAAGGAAGAGAAGAGATAATAGAGGTTGGATATTTGGTAAAATTGATCGTATCTTTTTTGTTGCCCTTGGATATTTATAAGCTAATTACAATTGATAGCCAACCTTACAGACGCAAAAATAAAGGTAGTGGCTGCTAACTTGTAGCAGCACAATTACACTACTAAACCACTTACTCTAACATGTAATTTGTAAATATCTTATTGACTCAACTGCCAAGGTAACTACCAAATTATACATGGCACGTTCCACAATTGTAGTCCATGATCCCATGAAGTCACACGTTCCCAATTGTAGTTGTAGTGGTGCCACACGAGCAGCTCACGTATCATAGTGGGTTTGAGTGGCTAGGTTTTGGTAATGTTGATGTGGGAGATGAATAATGTTGATTTTTAAAAAAAAAAATTAAGATCTGGTGGGATCCCATATTGGATCTTAGATTAGGGGTTGGGTTTTAGTGACAGTTTCGAACACCAGATGGAGACTTGCCTGGTTCTCCAGTGATGAGAGGCTGGTGGTGGTGTTGATGATGATTTGAGATGGAGATCTGGATCTCCATGACTCCACTCATTGTTTTTCTTTTCTTTTTTCAATTTTTATTTCAATTTTTTTTTTTTCATTTGTTCTTTTTTTCAAAAAAAAAAAAAAATTGTTGTGATTTGATCATTACCATCCATATTTCAGATGGATGGTAAAGATCCATCTAGCAATTTTTTTAATATAAATTATTTGTAATTATATTGTTGAATTTTTAAAGGGCATAATGGTACTTTTAGGCCATAACACTGAAACTATGGGCAAAATAGTAATTCAGCATTTTCTGTAACCATTGACCGTTAAAAATCAGGTCAGAGTGACCAAATTGAGTGGTTTTTAGAAATATAGGGCTCAATCCTCAAAAAATGTATAAGTGAGTAAAAGATAGATATTTCAAAAAAACAAAAGGACCCAAGTGAAAATATCCCTTTTATCTTTTTAATTAAATTCAATTAATATATAATAAGTTTTAATTTATAAATTTTATTATTATAAAAATTATACCACTAGAAAGATGAGATTAATATTAAATATTAATAATAACATATTAATAATTTGGAAGGTCATTCAACTGATTTTTCATATCCACCTAAAAGTAATTAATTAAATTTGTTGGTGGCCAGAGAGGGTAGAATTTGAGTGCTTCACTTAAAATAATATAAATATATTGCTAATTGAAGAGTCTTTTGGGGATGCTCTAAATTGTAAACTTGTAATAGCTACTGCTTATTCATACAAAAAAATAAAAATAAAATTGCAATAATACTTTAATATTGTATGAATCAAGATGACAGCCACATTTTGTTTGAGCTACCTAGATAATTCTTTTGGTATTCAGTGGTATGATGCAAATTATTAGAGAATGACGTTTTAACAGAATATTTTTAATTTTATACATCTCGTTTATATTCATATTTATACTATATGGTTGGTAGACAATATATGTTTTCGGGAAAAAAATGTGTATTTTCTTACTAGATTATTGATTATTTTAATCTTTTTATAAAGTTTCATTAATTTTTTATTATATTATATTATTATATTGTTAGCCAAATTTTCGTATTTTGCATCAATGTTCATCGATATCGATATTTTCACCGAATCGTAGTACCGATATATCAGTCGATATGTATATTTTAATCCCTGGTTACTAGTCCATCCAGCAAGGTATACTGTTGTTGTTCTTCTTATTTTTCTTTTTGAAAATCTGTTCAATTCTGGTATGTATAAATGTGATTGTGTGCGTGAACAAATTGAAGTATTTGCTGAATTCACTGGTCACTACTTGAATTTGGTTTTCATTCAGAAATCAGGGGTGATTGTCTTTTTGGGAATTAGCATATGCAATGATCAATTTTTTTTGAAAATCTTTATTTCGGGGTTCGATTCTTGAAAATTTCTTAAGTGTTTTAAGGATTTTCTTCTTGAATTTATATCCCTAACCTTCTTGGCACTCACTTGTTTTGGTGGTTGCTGCTTTTCAATTGGATGCATTGTGTACGGATAAATGGAGAATACAGTTGTTCTCGGTGCAGATTTTTCCTGTATCTCGTCATTTTATTATTTATTATTATTGAAAATTTTGTTTTAATTTATAATTGTAATTTTATTTTATTTGTATGTGTAGAATCACTTTTTTTAAGTGTTATTTTGATATTATTTTAGAGTAATGCTACTTTGTTCAAATTTAGTGATCAAATCTGGTGTCTAAATGACGTGACAACACTTTCATCCATTCATTTGGATTATATTAGATTTACTTGATTTAATGAACGGATAAGAGTGTTACCACGACATTTTGGCACCAGATTTGTACACTAAATTTGAACAAAATAACATTACTCATTATTTTAAGAGTTTTAATACGTCATATTTATATATTTATATATAAAAAAAAATATACATTTATAAGTTTTTAATAAAAAAATTGTAATATTTTTATGATATTATTTCTTTTTAATATATTTTATTAATTTCTTTTGATCTGATATTAATTTTCTTTTAGTATTTAATTTTTTGAAGTACTTCTTAAAAAAAATTAAAAAAAATTGTATAATACATTTGACATAATCCAAATCGGTAAAGTTATTAAATAATTGTAAAAGATTTGTCAATAAAATTAATGATAAAATATATGTTGGGTCAACCAATTGAACAGCAACGTGTCACTATCCGAGTCAATTCAATATTGTCATATTTTATACTTTTATAGCTATAATATCTCATTGTCGTATTCTTCTCCATATTAAGCATAAGATAAGATCTTTCTTCCTTTTATCAATAACTATTATATAAACAATGTCCTAATTTAATTGGGATAACAAGAAAACCTGACCCCACCTATTTTGATAGGTAGATACACCAATTAATCAATTACTATATAACGATTTTACTAGACTTTTTAAACTAATAATTCTGACTTTTTAAAAAACAAATTGATAAATTTGAAATTTGTAATCAAGTCATGAGGCCTATATAAGAGCATCTTCGATGTAAAAATGTATTTTTGGGTTTTTAGCTAGTGACACATCAGTATATATATTGAATATATATCTATTTTGTGAATTTTTCATTTATTTAAGAAATGCATATTCTCATCTCCAATGCAATTATCTAAAATCAAATATATATCAATGTTTGACCAATCATCTTAAAGCATTTATTTGACTCTCTCTTTATTTTAAATCAAATATGTATCTTATAGGTGCCTCATATTTTGATTGTCTTATTTCGTTGACAAACCACATTTAGGGATGTCTATGTAATGGGTAGCTTATGTCATCTTGATGATTATCATGGCAAGTTTCCAAGCATCCCGGTGACTTTAAGAGCACGATTGAAAGGTTTAATTTATACTATCTTATCTGCTCATTCTATGTTTTGGTATCAGAGCCCTAAGACTTGTTGAAGAAGAAGGTTTAATTTAGGTTTAATTCTAGGTGCAAAAGTCGGCAGTCACCAGGATAGCCACCAGTCAGGAGGGCATTAGGTAGACCTACTGACACGCTGTGAGTAAAAACCTAGGTTTTAATTTTCTTAAACTTTGTTCTTTAACATGTCTACAAGTAGTTCTAGATCCGATGTAGAACCAGACAAAGGAGATAGTATAACATGACAGTCTATTGCAAATTATGAGACTAATTGGAGTGACAAAGACTTAAGTGCTTGGCAACTTCCCAACATAGCAAAACATAGTATCTATAAGAAGAGTGGTGTTTTAGATTTCAAAACTCTGTTAGGACAAATCACCAAAGAAATAAATGTCAAATTCCATGATGATAACATTTTCTCGACCAACCTTTTAAACAAAAGTAGTATGAAGCATTATTACAATATAGGTTACTAACATGCATATAGGCAGTGTCCAAATTGGTATCAAATCACTATCAAAAATTGGTTTGAATAATTCTATGCTCATCTGTCTTCGTGACAGAAGAATTACCAATTATAAAGAATCTATAATTGGTATAGCAGAATCAAGTCTCACTTATGAACCCATTTATTTTCAATGTTATCCAAACTTTCAAATAAGCCTTAAATTTGATGAACATAAAGAGAAATGCCTAGTTGTAGATATCCAAATCCACAACTATGAATTTCTAAAAGGATCCAGTCCTTATAAACTTGTTTACAGAATCCACTATCGCGTCTTTTCATCTGGACTTATTCCCAGTTACATACCTCCTGAAATCCCGACAGGCCAAACCATTTGCTATAATGCATCATAAGCTATTAACATGATGGTCCCAACTCCTATCCCTTGGGATAGGATTAAATTCCCAGATACTTGGACAAAAGAAAGAGTTGACCAACCTACATTTAGACCAACCATGAGAAATATAGATAACTATATATTTGACCATGATGGAAACTTAAGAATATCTTTCAAACCCATAGAAAGAAGTCTCTCTAGCAGATAATCCGTAACTGCTAGTGACAACTTGCAAACAGCTAGTCGTTCCTTATCCAGTAGATCCAGACTAAGAATAGCCAACCAAATACCTGATTATCGACCAAGCCATAATGAAGCTTCTTCACAATCAGACCTTATTTATAAACGAAGGAGACATATCGTTCCACCTATAATAGAAACCAGAAATCCACCATTAGTTATACCAGCAACAGAACCACATACTCATATAACTAGTGTTTATAAATTGCCAGAACAAGTAGCCTAACCAATTCATGTTTATGACAATGAAGGACCAACATCTTCAACTCATTCTCAAGTCCTCATAGAAATCCCTAACCATGAACCCAGACTAAGAACAATAGATGTTCTCAATAATCCCAAAGAAATCGACAAAACCTATTTATCCCAAAAATATTACTTCCCAGAGAACATTACTATGAGAGAAAAATATAAGAAAAATTACTCAAGCCACAAAAGAAAACAGTTCCATTCTAGATGGATGCAATGCGTAGAGACATTAGAAACAAAGATACCATTCTTCCAGTGGTACACTAACAGGCACAACTTAGAAGAACAATGCCTTGTCTTAGACCAGAAAAATTTCAAGACTTATAAATCCAGTAAAGGAGATGAGACAAGAATGCACCCTCCTCCCATAAAAAATACTATTAAAATAGACAATGAAACTCCGGGAAACATTAGTGAAACCCTAGAATGTGTCTGTTTTATCATGTTTGATGAAGAATTACCTCATGGAGTAGTAGCTTCCTCACACCAGATTGGTGTTGTCATAAAATAGAACAATTTCGCCAATGAATACCTTACAACCATCGAGGAACAACTAGACATGATAGAAAATAACCAATCTCAAACACCTATTATCCAGACAATACCATCAACCTCTAATACTCCTTCTCCTAGAGATTATAAAATGAAATCCAAAATTGCTGAATATGAACTAGGAACAATCCTGTTCCCCGACACCACCGGAATAGAAAAATGTTTTGATAGTTTTACTACTGATTCAGAACTCGTCAAAATGCTACAAGAAAGATTAGACGAGATTCCCAAACCAGAAGTTCGAACTTTAGATGACCATATCTCCTCAACCCCAGACTCCGACGTAGATATTTCAGACTTAGATAATATGCTTCAGAAATTGACAACCTCTAAAATAGACAGTAGTGTTCATAATAAATACAACAATGATACAAAACCCTACTATCTTAGACCTACACCCCCAGATCTCCAATATGAAGAATCTATGCCATATAGAGCTGATACAGGTAACGCTTGTTACCAATTTAACATTGATGGCTTGTCAGAACATTAGATTATGACTGTTATTAGGCAGATGTACACCATAGGCTATATTTATATTAAAAAACAGAATATGACCCATAACGATGCAGTAAATTCACTTGCATTTGGCTTCGAAGGACAGCTCTTGGGTTGGTGGACTTATACACTGTCACCCACTGCCAGAGCAGATATTATTACCCACACAAAAGAGGTAGTTACCTCTACACCATTTTTCAAAGCAAAAACTGATGCTCTTGAAACCTCAACTACAACACCTGCCACATATTATACCACTAGAACCTCTCAACCAGATGGTATAGATGTATTAGGCCATACTATTATTCTACATTTCATTGGAAACCCTAACAGATTCCAAGACAAATAATATTTCAAACTACAAAATCTTAAGTGTAAAAAACTTAGTGATTTTAAGTGTACAAAGATATTTTCCTAACTAGAGTTCTTCAAAGGGCTGATAATGCCAATTCCTATTGGAAGGAGAAGTTCATATCTGGGCTACCTTCCTTATTTGTTGATAAAGTTAGAGACAAAATGAGGGAACAAATGGCTAGTCCAGACTGGTCCCAAATTGATTTCAACACTTAGACTTATGGGGAAATCATAACAACAATCAATATTGTTGCTAGACAATTATGTACAGACATTATAATTAAAAGCTAGCTTAAAAAACAAAAGCTCACTACTAGAAAAGAACTTGGTTCTTGGTGTGAGTAATTTGGTTTTGATAAGCTTCCCACCCATAGTAGGAAAAGACACCATGACAAGAAATTAAAACCCTACAAGAGACAAAAATCCCAACTGAGAACTCACAAACGCTCCAAACAATTTAGAAATTTTAGAAAACCTAGCAAAAATAGTAAAGCCTGCTATAGGTGTGGAAAAGAAGGACATTTTGCCAAAAATTGACTTGAGCTGAGGAAACTTAGAAACAAAATAAGAACCCTAGACATTAGTGAATAAACTAAAGAAAGACTTATCCAGACCCTCTATGAAACAGATACAAAGACCAGTAGCAAAGAAATATAGTCTGAATTTGACAATAAAGTATTAGTTCAAGAAGATTTAGATTCATAACCTCTAACTGATAGTGATAGTGAATCATAAATCTGTGAAAAACAAGCTTGTACTTGTAGAGAAATCAATGTTCTGGATCAATTTGATTATTCCCTAATAATCGGAATGATTGACAACATTGAAGACCTTATTCTTAAAGTCAACTTTATTAGACAAGTACAGCAAAAAATTACTAAAACATCTGCCCAACTTACTAAGCCAATAAAAGAAGATAAGCCAGTTACTTCCTCTATTGTTCCAGATTTTGACCTGAATGTTTTACGAAAGTTTCATGATAACCAAAAGAAAATTACCATCTCAGACCTCTGAAAAGAAATCCAAATCATTAAAAAGGAAATAAAAGACTTAAAAATCTTCACACAAAACTACAACAAGGTCTAGAAGATTCCAAAAAATCCAGAAGCAAACCAAAATCCAAACAACCTAGCTTTAAGAGTTCTAGTGACTCAGATTCAGCTAGTACCAGCAAACCTGAACCCGAACAAATCTTAGCCAACATTCTTTGCAAAAAAGAAATGGAACCTACTATAGCTATAGTCAACATTACTAAAACTTTTAGGATTCAAAAAATGGTATTGTGACATAGATATTAGAATCTCCTCTGACTATAATCTTAAGGTCAATGCTCTTATTGATTCAGGAGCTAACCAAAACTGCATAAAAGAGGGCCTAGTTCCTACGAAATATTTAGAACGGAGACTTGTTGAACAAGAAAGTTTAATTTAGGTTTTAATTTTAGGTGCAAAAGTCGGCAGTCACCAAGATAGCCACCAGTCAGGAGGGCATTAGGCAGACCTACTGACACACTATGAGTAAAAACCTAGGTTTTAATTTTCTTAAACTTTGTTCTTTAACATGCCTACAAGTATTTCTAGATCCGATGTAGAACCAGACAAATGAGATAGTATAACAAGACAGTCTATTGTAAATTATGAGACTAATTTGAGTGACATAGACTTGAGTGTTTAGCAACTTCCCAACATAGCAAAACATAGTATCTATAAGAAGATTGGTGTTTTAGATTTCAAAACTCTGTTAGACAAATCATCAAAGAAATAGATGTCAAATTCCAAGATGATAACATTTTTTTCGACCAACCTTTTAAACAAAAGTAGTATAAAGCATTATTACAAGATAGGTTACAATAACATGCATATAGGCAGTGTCCAAATTGGTATCAAACCATTATCAAAAATTGGTTTGAACAATTCTATGCTCATCTATCTCCGTGACAGAAGAATTACCAATTATAAAGAATTTATAATTGGTATAGCAGAATCAAGTATTACTTATGAACCCATTTATTTTCAATGTTATCCAAACTTTCAAATAAGCTTTAAATCTGATGAACATAAAGAGAAATGCCTAGTTGTAGATATCCAAAATCCACAACTATGAATTTCTAAAAGGATCCAATCCTTATAAACTTATTTACAGAGTCCACTATCGCGTCTTATCATCTGGACTTATTCCCAACTACATACCTCCTAAAATCTCGACAGGCCAAACCATTTGCTATAATGCATCAAAAGTTGTTAACATTATCTTGTTATATAAATGAATGGATGAGAGTGTTGCCACGACATTTTGATACCAGATTTATGCACTAAATTTGGACAAATTAGCATTACTCATTAATTTAAGAGTTTTAATACGTAATATTTAGATTTAAAAAATACATTTATAAGTTTTTTAATAAAAAAATGTAATATTTTTATGACATTATTTCTTTTTAATATATTTTATTAATTTCTTTTGAACTGATATTAATTTTCTACTAGTATTTAGTTTTTTGAAGTACTTTTAAAAAAAAAATTGTATAATACTTGTCAAATTTTTATTGAACAATCCAAATCGGTAAAGTTATTAAATAATTGTAAAAGAATGGAGGATAAAAATGTTATTCACATTTAATAATTGGGTGTGGATATTGACACCCATAAATATGATAAGCTCACCAATATTTTAATTACAAAAATATCCCAATAGAAATTTACTAATAAAAACAAATTAGTTTAATTAAAAATAAATAAAATATTATGTATACCCATTAATTACACCTATATCTTAGATGTGGAAATGGTGAGAAATGTCACATTTTTAAAGTGAGTTGGTGACAGTGTCAGTGATTTAATAAGTTAAGTTTAAAAGGCATCTATTATGGTGAACTACCAAAATTGCCCTTAAATTTGAGTTTATGTTATTCTCTTTGTACTTTTCTCTCTCCACTAGTGTTAACTCAGTAACTCTCTCTCTCTCTGCAAATAAAAGTTCAACGTTGCCCCGACTTTCTTCTTTAACTTATAAACCACCGACGTGCTTTAGTTCAATAAGGTAATTTTTTTTTTCCCAATTCTTCTTTGAATTTGTTCACATTTTAATTTGTTCCTTTTCATATGTTATTCGATTATTTTTTTTAGATCTCCGAGCCTTTTGAAGCCTTTTCCGAGCCTTTTCATGTAATGCTTTTCCCGAGCCTTTTCATGTAATGTCTTCCCCGAGCCTTTTCATGTAATGTCTTTCTCGAGCTTTCCATTTCTTCCTCGAGCCTTTTCAATTCTTATCCAAGCCTTTCCATGTAATGTCTTCCCCGAGCCTTTTCATGTAATGCCTTTTCCGAGCCTTTTAATGCCTTTCCCGAGCCTTTTCATGTAATGTCTTTCTCAAGCCTTTTGAAGCCTTTCCCGAGCCTTTCCATGTCTTCTCCGAGCCTTTTCAATATCCTCACCCGAGCCTTTGTGAATGTAATATATGAAAGAAAATATTTTGTAGTCCTGAGTTTTTATTAATGGTTTGTGATGATTAATTTGACAGCATCATGAATCGGGTTAGAATAGTAATATCTTACAACGTTACAACGGTCGATGGGAGCAGTTATCCGACGGAAGTTAGAGGTTTGTTGGATCCGATAACCAATGAATGTATGTGTCAAGGAATATGACTTACGAAGAATTAGTGGCGATCGTGCATACCATTGTCAAGTAATGTAAACAAATTCAATGTTGATCTAGCTTCAATATCAATCGTTCCTAGCAGTACATGTCACACATTTATAAGAAATGACGATGATGTTCAGTTTATGCTAGTGGAAGATCGGGTGATCCCTCAAGTATGTGTCAGTCTAACCGAGAGGACAGCTAGAGATGTGATAGGGAATGATATTCCTCATCCTGAAAATACCCAACAATTTGGATCATGTTCCGGTAGCAACCAAGTGTTCACCCAAAGGAGTACCACCGAAGGTGGGGAACACATGTGCGGTGTCCCACCGGTAGCAGTCAACCATGCAAATGTAGTTGAACCTGAATTTGGCGATGTGTTTGGTTGTCCAATTGAGCAATACAACGAGCAGTACAATGAGCAGAACCATAAGGTGGATAATGAGGCAAATAATTTACAAGTTAATGATCAAGAAAATGTGGATGAAGAGCCTACACAAATTCAAAGATGTGGAAGACGTGGAAGACGTGTAGAAGGAGTTAGTTGCTCTGCACCAGATATGCCTAGAACTTCCGAGGTCCGGCATAATGTAATTGGGGATGATTCTGATAATGCGACAACGTGGGTTATTCCTGGAGCAGATTCATACTCATTTGGTATTGGTAGAAGCAGCACCTTGGCATCGTAAGAACCTAGAAGCATGATTTATAAAGGTCAATTTTTTCTGAGTAAAAAGGATTTGAAGAGGCTCGTTGGTCTTTTTTCAATGCGGCAGAACTTTGAATGGAAGGTGAAAAGGTCTAATAAGACAACGTTACATCTGGTTTGCATCATTGATGGGTGTACGTGGAAATTAAGAGCGGTGAGGAGAGATGAAAGGACTTACTTCCAAGTCAGAAGTTTTTTGAACGAACACAGTTGTCCCTTGGAGGAGATTCACCTTCGCCACCGACAAGCTAGTGCAGTCATAATCGGATAAGTGCTTGCACCTAGACTTCAACAACACGATGGTCGTCTCATGCATCCGAAGGACATAATCACCGATATGAAAACAATATATGGCATCCAAATCATGTACAGTAAGGCACATGATACCCTGCAATATGCATTGTCATTGACCTATGGAACGTATGAGGAAACTTTCCAACTGCTGCCATCTTTTACATACGTTATGGAAGAGTAAAATCCTGGCACAATCACTGACTTACAGTGCACAGACGATGGTAAATTCCTCTACTTTTTCATGTCGTTAAGGTCCTCAATTAGAGGTTTTCGGAGGTGTATGCGTCCTGTGATTGTAGTTGATAGTACCCATTTAAAGGGAAGATTCGGGGGTACAATGTTTGTTGCAACTGCACAAGATGGAAACGAACAGGTGTATCCAATTGCCTTTGGGTACTGTGACTCAGAAAACAATCTTTCCTAGGAGTGGTTTTTGTAATGCTTGAGGGGTGCCCTTGGTCATATAGATGATCTGGTTTTTATTTCCGATCGTCATGCAAGCATTGAAGCAGGGATTTCTAAAGTGTTCCCTTATGTAACCCATACCATATGTTGTTGGCATTTTGGTGAAAATATGAAGAATTGATTCCACAGAAAGGATGTTGCCGACATAATGGATGCAGCAGCTAGGTCGTACAGTGAAATAAAGTATAATCGTCACATGGAGGAGTTACGTAAGCTGCACAAAGGTGCATTCGATTATGCCATTACTGCCGGTCCACACAAGTGGTCCCACATACACTGTCCCCAAAGAAGGTACAGGCTGATGACCATAAATGTTACAGAGTGCATAAACTCATGCCTAAAATTCGCATGGCAACTGCCACTGATGACACTGGTAGAGTTCATTAGGAATATGTTACAAAAGTGGTTTCACGATCGTCATGCAGATGCACAGTCCATGCGACATCGATTGACCGACGCTGCACATCTTGTGATCTTGAAATGTGTCAAGAAGTGTAGTTATATGACCGTAAATCCAGTTGACCGGAACATATTCTTCATCAAACACAAAGGAGAACAGTGGACAGTTAACTTAGCCAGGAAGACTTGCACATGCAACAAATTCCAAATGGACTTATTTCCATGCTCACATGCACTCACAGCGGCAAGGCACATGACAAGTTACAGTCATACCATTTATATTACCGTTTGGGTAAATCTTATTGTTTTTATTATTGTAGGGAGCAAAACTTGGATTTCACATCTCTGTGTTCGGACTACTACAAGAGAGAAACACTTACTGATGCATACTCAGTTCCTATTATGCCTGTTGGCCATCCTTCTTCATGGGTAGTGCCATCTGACATAGCAGCGCGGGTGGTTTTAAATCCAAAGTCGAAGAGACAATCAGGTCGCCCAATGGAGGGTCGACATGCCTCATCTTCGGAGAGGACAACTACACAATCGTGTAAAAGATGTGGACAACCATGACATAATAGCAAGAGGTGTTCTAACCCGCCTATGGTTAATGAAGGTCCCAGTATAATTGTCCCTGAGGAATACCATCGCAAGTGCAGCATCTGTCATCAGATTGGACACAACAAACAAAAGTGTCCTGAGAAGGACTCTACCATTGAATGAATAGAGCCCGTTGATGATGGTGATCAGAAAAGAGCTTTTGATTGCTAATGTCTTCTAACATCATTCAAACTTTGGGAACCATGCTCGATACAGTTGTGTTATGATTTTGTTTAATTTAGTTCTTCGTTTAATGTCATCCTGAATCCTTTGTTATAGTTTTTGTTATAGTTTATGGATTTGAATGTAGGAACTGTATGTTCAACTTTTAATTAAAAACGCTTCAAATAGTAAAAAAAAAAAATCATTTCATTACTCAAATGTTATGTACATAAACTAAATTAAATGTTATGTACATAAACTATCTGGGAACCCACTCCTTCGAGTTAACAAAAACCTCCACAACCATCTTCTCTCTGATGGTGGGCATATCGTTTTCCGTCCAGTCGAACGTATCCCTGTTGGCTACGAGATACTCTGTCAACCTCAACGTATGGGCACCACAGTTACCCCTACAATTCACCACATCAAATACGTTAGAAGAGAATGTTATTAAAACTAATTGGAAGGGCTTAAGTTTTTGAGACAGTCATACCCTTTATCCTGTTGGGGCACACGGTCTGTAGACACGTAAAAAAAAAGCGAATGGCCTATTCTTCTCCCAGTATGTCATATCACCCTTCTATTTGTGACCATAAAAGTCCACCGCATACAGCATCGAGGGTAAAAAATACCTCAAGAAAGCGAGCTACATTTTCCTGTGGTGAATTGGGACCTCCTGTCTGAACGGATCGAACAAGTAAATATGCCCTGCTGTGAGGTCGACACTGGCTAGGGCCCAATGTGTACGCCCAAGGTTGCAGGGAATCAAAACCTAAAAGTTTTTGAACAAAGTTTTATCAGTGTCAACTTCATTTATTATACAAATTGAAACCATGTAAAATAAACACTTACGGCGTCAACATTGTGCCATGGTATGCATCCTGGCGAGAGCAATCCACGTACGACCGCAAGGTCATCTTCAGACCACTCTTGCTTGACAATAGACCAACGTTTACGTGGTCCGCTAGCCCCAGTTCCCATCATTTTCTCCCACCGGTAAAGTAGGTATGATTGTACGAAAAAGTTGTGTCAATATTAACAACAAGTCAATGCATAACCCAATGTTATACCGTATTATTTAAACACTTACATAGAACTGTGAATCCAGTATGTTGATCCTCATACCGTAGACACCGGAGTATGTTCACTGACGCTTCCGAAGAATATGCAAGTACTCGTCAATGTGCTGAAAATATGCACATTTTGTATTGTTAGGATTTAACCATTTCTGAAACAATATATACAGATAGTTATGGTAAAGTACGTACCATATCCTCCAACTCCATGAAGTTGGTTTGAAACCGATGGAACCAAGGGGAAGCAACTGGTTCGGGTAGATCCACATCACGTCTGCATAATTGGTGAAGAAGTTAGATAACCAAGTGAATTTTACTCAGGTATTTTAAAATACAATAAAAAGATTGTAATATCTACGATTTTACTTACAATTTCCCAGTCGAGTTCCTCTTGTAGGCTTGGTATGACTCAAGGCATTCACCATCTACCAATGCGTTGGGTGCCATACATGTGGTAGCGGTGGCATCATCCTTGGTCTTTTCGGCCGACATGGGTTAGTGTATGGGGTCCGCTGCTACCATCCTGGCTTGCTAACCTAGACCTGACGCCCAACGAGTGGGTGACTCCGATCTGAATGGCTGCGCTGTGAGGAGGAATCGTGCCCCGGTGGATCACTTGTAGGGATGCTCTGTACAGAGGAATTGGGTCCCCGTGGATCACCTACAGGGGTGTGCTGGGTGGAGGTACCCAGAAGATCTGTTGCAGGTGTGAGCTCAGCTGGGGTGGACCCTAGGGGTGGTCCGCGACTGTGGAACTCTCTCCCTGTAGACTGAATAGAGATGTGCGCTAGAGTAGGATCGAGTGGAGGGGTCCGCTGTTAGGAGGTACACTGGTCTGGTAAAACCTGAGGTACCGGCTCTATCTCCATAGGTGTTGTCCCTGTAGCACTGGTACCACCAGTAACCTCTTCACTTGGGGTCACACCAGCCCGCTGCTGATCACACCCGCTCTCTAGGTCTGCCCTGTCCTGATGACTACTAGACTTGTCTTTGGGACTGAAGTCTCGGTCTCGATCATCGACAGGTGGATCATCGAATGATGGACCTGAACTACGAGGCTACGGCGTCAGCGTCGAACCTTGAAGACCCCGAATCAAATCCAGCAACTCCTTATGCTGTCGGTCTCGTTTCTCATCAGTCTTGCGCACTTCGTCCCTTAACTATTGGAACGCATCCATCAGTTCAGTATACCCAAGGTCCTGAAATGATTTCGAACTCTATCTGTACTAAAACGAGCACTCTATTGAAATTAAATAATGCAGTTCTGTTATTTTGACGTACCTAAGGATGCCCTCTAACGCCACCTACGGAATCAGCTTCAGGTCGAGGCTGTCTGGACAAAGTGAATCGTACACGCCTACGCTTCCTCAAGGGTTACCCACTACGACCCTGCTGGTCTAAAACATCCGTATCATTGGGTCTAGAATACCGACCCTCTTCCTCACTAGGTCCGGAATACCTACCCTCCTCCTCACTGGGTCCAGAGTACCGACCCTCATCCTCATTGGGTTCGGAACACTGACCTCCATCGTCACTGGGACCGACAGCCCTATGTCGTTTGGGATCCGGATGGTGAACACATATATCGGCTGCATCGGAATCATACAGACTGCCGCCCAGGTCTATGTCTTCGTAGTACCGTTGAGCCCTCTCAGCAGCCGTCGACACCAATTCTGTCCGTGCAAGCATCTGAAATCGGAGTTACATTAGTGTAATTGTGTACATACTAATAATAGAACATATTAACAACAATAATACTAACCCTTTCGGTGAAAATGGAATCCAGTTTTTTCCCCCTCGGTCCCTTATTTAACTCCCATTTTAGAATACGTGTGGGGGGAGGGGGGGGGGGGGGGGGGGGGGTTAAGATCTTTCCCCTTGCAGGTCCCACATTTTTTATTGCGAAGCTTGGGGATAACCTCAAAAGCAAATATCTGTATAACAGATAAGTACGATAATAAGTAACAACATCAATCAAATAAATAAAAAAATCAATTAAAGTACAGCTTCAAATTTTAAATTCTCACCAACAGTGCGTGCGGTACACCGTATAAGTTGTACGTCTCGATAGTGTGTACATCAGTGCCCTTTTCTTGCTGCCTTTGTTCGAACCGCTCCCTTCGACCATCCAACGCATGTTTGAAACTATGTATGGACCGCCTATACACGTGTGTGTCCCACGGGAACGCATCAAAAGCATCCAAGTCCTCAACTAGGCGAAACTGCCATGATGGGACTTTATCTCTCTCGTCCACCCCTATGAGTATCCAGTTAAGCATAAACAATAAGCACAACTTCATCGCATCGTACTGCTGGACAAACACACCACTCCACACCACTGCTCTCAGCTCTTCAAACTCAATGTCTCGACCCTCAAAGTACCGCTCGTGTATGCCATTCTCTACCATAGCATAGCTTGCCGTGTCAGGAATCACTCCGAACTTCAATCCGGTGATTATGCAGAACTCAACCTTCGAGAACCGGACCTCTTTGTTGCCTAACAAAAATCTCATCTCTTCTTCTGGGCTATCGTGATGTAACTCACGCAAAAGCAGTTGATGGACAATCCCAGCAGAAAAAAGAATCTCCTGATGCATATGAAGGAAATGACCAAAACACGACTCGGTATACCGACGTCGGTCTTCGATCTTCAGATTGTCAGGTACACTATCAAGGGCGTTGTCGATATCTTTAAGGTCATCAAAATGGTCATGCCTTGTAAGTTTTCCCTTGTACCATGCTCCCACTGGAGTTTTAAGCAAATCCTTTAGCTGTTTCTTTGTCTGCATATTCACAGAAAACACAGAAAACAAACATATAAGTTCATTAAAAGACAAGAATAAAAAGGCACGGGCAGCGTATGAAAGTCTCGGGTAGCGTTTCAAAAGGCTCGGGAAGTGTATGAAAAGGCTCGGGTTGAGTATCAAAAGGCTCGGGTACAGTATCAAAAGGCTCGGGTATAGTATCAATTGGCTCGGAATGTGTAACACTTCATTAAAAGGCTCGGGTTGTGTATTCCAAAAGGCTCGAACACTTCATCAAAAGTCTCGGGTGGTTTATTAAAAGGCTCGGGTAATGTATGAAAATGCTCGGGTAACGTATGTAAAGGCTCGGGTAGCATATGAAAAGGCTCGGTTGTATTAAAAGGCTTGAGTTGTGTATGAAAAGGCTCGGGTAACGTATTAAAAGGCTTGAATAACATATTAAAAGGCTTTGGTAGTGTCTTAAAAGGCTCGGAGAATCAAAATTCTACTAACCTAATCATAAATAATTAAAAGGTTTGGATATAGTTGCAAAAGGCTCGAACACTCACGAAAAGGCTCGGAGCTAATGTAAAAAGGCTCGGTGATTTGAAAAGGTTTGGGGACTGTTATAAATGCTCGGTAAAATTTTAAAAAGCTTGGTTACATTTATAAAAGGCTCAGGGAGGGTTATAAAAGGCTCGGAAATGTTTTAAAAAGGCTCGGAAACCCAGAACATCATCATCTACAAAACTTCATTTTTCAGAAACCTAAACCCTAACCTAACCTACCCGAGCCTTTTCAAACAAAAATAATCAACAAAAACAAATCAAATAAAACCTAATCTATATCATCAAAATGGCAGGCAATATCAAACATCTCAAAGGATCGGGGAAGAAAACTAACCATAGAACCACTTCGCCGCTGAACTCTGTTAGATGCCATCATTGTGGCTTCATCGCCGGTCAACTTTCCGTTGGATTTTGGTCGCCTTTAGGTCTGAGCGCCGCCTGGTTTTCTCTCTCTTGGGTTTTTCTCTCAACGTTTGAAAACGAAACAAAGCAACAAAAAATGGTATTTTTGTCTAGTCACCCAAATTGGTGCCTTTAAAACTTAAATTACTAAACCACTGACAGTATTACAAAAGGCGCCTCATATAGTGACAAAATTTTTTTGAACCCTATCTTAGATTATGTCTCTTTATTAAAAAATAAATAAATTATAATTAACTCTAACTTATGATAAACCCTAATTTTGATGATAAACCTTAATTTATAAATAATTAGCATAAATTATGATTAGGATATGTAGATTAGGATTACTTTTTTGTTTCGATCTGCATTTCAATCGATTTGATGCATGTTAATGGATATGTCAATTTCAATAATTTTAGCAAGTGATATTATTGTTTTTCTGTGTTCATTAGGTTTTTATTATGATGAATCTACAACTGTTTGGTAGTTGATGCACATCTGTTTGTTGGTTTCATCACATCTTTGATAAACATGAACATGAATATTGTTAATTTCAATAATTTTAGCATTTGATATTGTAGCTTTTCTGTACTGATTAGGTTTTTATTTTGATGAATCTACAACTGCTTGGTAGTTGATGCACATCTGTTTGTTTGTTTGATTTCAACTGCTTACAAATTTTCTTTTGTTTCAGTTGGGAAAGAGAATGCTAATCTTTGCTTGGATCACATTAGAAAGCTTGCTGACAACTGCACTGGTCTCTAAGGTTTCCTGGTTTTCAATGTCGTAGGTGGTGGCACTGGTTTAGGTCTTGGCTCTCTTTTGCTTGAACGTCTCTTAGTGGACTATGGAAAGAAATCCAAGTTTCAACCTATGTTGTTGAGCCTTACAATAGTGTTATCTACAACCACTCTTTTCTAGAACACATTGATGTTGCTGAACTAACAAGCATCACTCACAAAAAGAAACGCACATAAAAGAAATGTACACAAATAGAGCCAAAAATAAAACTAAAACAGAGCAAGGATTTATTTTGTTTTTATTTGTGTTTTCGAGATCGGAGAACGTAGGAATTTATCATATGCGAAATTAGATGTATTAATAACTTTGTTTTTATTTGTGTTTTCGAGATTGGAGAACGTAGGAATTTATCATATGTGAAATTAAATGTATTAATAACTTAGGGTTTATGAATAAAATGTATTAAAATGAAGAGCAAATTGCAACTAATCTCCCTGAGGTTTTCTCTTAGACAACTAAAAACAACTTTTTCATTTATTGACAATCGGAGTTGGTCAACATCTGTTAACTCCAAGCATTAACTATGTTAAATTTATAAAATGACTCAACTACCCCAAGTCAAATGTCAATTGTCACTTGTCCACAGCACCTATGGAAAAAGAAAAAAAAATTATAAAAATATACCTCATTGTAGGTGGGTCTGTTTGAATGATTGAATGAATTTTTTTATTTATTATTTTTTTAATTATTTTTTTATGGATAAAGATATCTTTCAAGCTAGGAAACACGGATACTCCATTTGGTGGAGATAACTCGTATCGAACTCGTATCCAGTTCAGATACTCCTTGGATACTTCAAGATATGTATCCGATATGTCAAATGGTGTATCCGTTGACTTTTTCACAAGTTTAACTAGAGGATACTTGGGGGATACTTGAAGGATACTTAGGGGATACTTGGAGGATATGTTTGGGGCAATATTATAATTATTTTAGTATAAAATGGGGTCAAATTATAGTTTTAAAATTTTAGGAGTCAAAATGAAATTGTAAGGAAATTTTGGTTTTAATTCCATTGACATGGAGAATACCGGGATACCTGAGATTACAAACCTTTCTCTTGATGAACCAGAGTTAGAGACTGAATTATTTAGATCCTTTAACAATATGAATGATGATAATGAAGTTAATTATGAATTTAAAATATGTTTTATGAGTTTTTTATTTTATTTTATTTTATTTTATTTTATTTTTTTATATAGTATTTGGATTTTGTAATATGTAATGACTTATGCGACATATGTTTTATTTGAATTTTATAATATGTTCGACTTATATGGCATGTTTTATTTGGATCCTGTAATATGTTACGTTATTATGAATTATGTAGTTATGTGACATGTTTTATTTGAATTCTTAATATGTTTTTATTTTGAATGAATTATCAAATATGTTTTCATATATTATTATTATTATTTAAATATAAATATATATTATTTTAATTGACGTATCCCGTCGTATCTGTATCCTAGTTTTTGAAGATTTACCGTATCCCCATATCGTGACGTATCCGTATCCGTATCCCGTATCCCATATCCAAATCCGTGTTACATAGCTTTCAAGTTTTGATAAAAGGTGGCTCTACCCACAAAATATCTGGTCACACCCAATTTTATTAAAATAATTTAATATTAAAACAACTTATAACAAAATTACTTATATATCCAACAACATCAATTTCAACTACACGTTTTTCTGAAACCTCAATTGCATCTCTCTATTCTTCTTCCACCACCGAATAACATGAAAGTGGACTCAAGTTCTCAGTCCTTGACTCCACCCTGAGAAACATCCACTATATTATCAGTTTCAACTACACATCCTTTTGAATCCTTTTGTCTTGATGAAGATGGAAGGCAAACTCTAGTTCCTCCATTATTGTAGTTTCGTAGAACTGATGATTTTTATTTAAAAGAAAATTAAAACCCATTATCACAAAAATCATAATAGATTAACAGTGCAACAAGCCAACAACTCAAAAGTTATTTATTTAGCTTTTTGAGATTTTGAGAATTTTTTAATTTATTTATTATTATTTCCACTTTTTTTGCCTATAATTTTTTTTTTTTTTTTTTTTTGTTTTTTGATGTAAAACAAGAAAAGTTATAGATCAGGAGGAAAACAAGAAGGATCAACGTCCATCCACATCATCTCTTCGCCTGAAAAGAAAGGCAATTTTGCTAAGCCATGAGCAAGACTATTGGATTCTCTAGGAATAGCCTGACAGGAGAAAGCTCCAACATCACTGCGCAAAGCTTGAATATCTTAGATAATGAACATGGCATCACCTAAATATGATGAATTAGAATTAAGCATCGCTGCGACATTTGAAGCATCAACTTCAATGTAATTAATAACCAGAGTGAGGTTCTTAGCAAGAAGCGAACCTTCACGTAAAGCAAGCAATTCACCCAATTCCACTGAAAGATTTCCCAAAATCGGTTTCGAAATGGCAGCCACGACCTTACCTGAGGAGTCTCTTATAGTAGCACCAATGCCAATAAAGCCCTTTCCATTTTTAACAGACGCATATGAGTTCATTTTGAGGCTTCCAGTAGGAGGGGCAAGCCATTCCTTTGAAGTCACAGCCAGGAGCTTCAAGCCTCGTAGAGAGAGCTTTGCAAGTATTCTGGTACTCCATCAATAGATCTCCAGTAGTGTTAACAATGTCCTCAACACTCCTAGCCAGACCACTATGCATAGCAAAATTTTGAGAATTCCATATGCTCCAGCAAAGAATGCAAATGAAGCTGAAATCATCCTTTCCCAGTCAATAAAACTGACCATTGAGAGTATCCATACCTGAAAATTTCTTAAACTCTGAAATTAGATCAAAGAAAGGGGTGCAACGCCAAACCTTAAGACTTTCTGTGCACTAGAATAATGCATGATCTTCAGTTTCTGGTTGCCTTCGACACCTGAAACAAACATTTTGAGCAGCTATTTTCCTATTCCATAAATTATAAAGACAAGGTATAGCTTTATAGCACACTTGCCATATGAACACCTTAACTTTAGGGGGGATATCAAGATGCCAAAGCCCTTTCCACCATTTCTGAGAGTTTGATGAAGAAGAAGGAGTATCTCTTTGCAATGAATTTAAAGCAACCAATAACCACTTTTAACGATGAAAACACCACTCTGATCAAAATGCCAAAATAAACAGTCCTCGCCTCCTCTCACACTAACGGGAATAGAAAGGATTACCTCTTTGTCAATTGGAATAAAGGTGGATTCCAATTTGTGGATATCCCAATAGGGCTACTCCCTATCTATGAGGTCTGAAACTTTCAAGTTTGGATTAAGGTTGCTAGTAATCGGTTTAAAAGACAACAGCCTCGGAATCCAAGGATTTGTGAAAACATTAATATTTGTGCCATCGCCTATTCGCCAACGTAGACCTTTCAGAAGAAGTTCCTTGCCCTATATGATACTCTTCCACACATGAGAACACCCAGCTTTAACAGAAGAATGGAGGAAATCTGAGTTTCTAAAATATTTAGATTTGAAGATTCTAGCAATCAGGGAATCTGGTTGCTTCAACAGCCTCCGTGCTTGTTTGGCCACAAGAGACCAATTGAAAAGAGACAAGTCTTTAAATCCTAGGCCTCACATTGCTTTAGGTTTACATAAGGTAGCCCAATGCATCTAGCTAATCTTCCTCTTGTTCTATTTGTAGCCCCACCAGAACGTAGACATCATTGAACTCATCTCCTTACAAAGACCTACTAGTAACCTAAATATACTCATCAAGTATGTTGGGATTGCTTGAGCCACTGCTTTGATTAGTATTTCCTTCCCTCCAAAAGAGAATAGATTGCTTTTCCAACTTCGTATGAGCCTTCAAATTTTCTCACGAATCCCCTGGAATGCCATTCTATAAGATCCTTTATTTGTATTGGCTTGATTCTATTGCAAAACTCTCTTTATTTGTATTAGTTGTTGCATAGATGATTCTTGGAAGAAAGAAGCCTCAAAGGTGAATGTAAGGATTCCCATTATTGATTGGCTTATTTCGTGAACAAACCATAAGTTGGGGTTTGAATTGTAAGAGTAGATTAGGTGATGGAAGACCAACATCAAAGGCCCTATTCAAGACCTCAAGGTGACAAGCACTCAAAGGTATATTTCTTGTGCTTAGTTTTCTTTGAAGAGATCTAGAAGCACACACACACTTAGCATACTTGCAATTGTGTGCATACTCTTCACATGTCACATTACACACTAGCACTTTGTTTGATTATATCATGTTGTGTGTTTGTTTGTGTCGTGTAATTCGTTTCCCGAATATTTTCAGAAACGTCCGCGCCTGCACGATTATGTGCTTGGTTTTGCGCGAAGACCGCTCTTGGTGATAGCCTTGGCTTTCTCCTTGGATTCACCACTTTTGGTGAATCGGCGGCCCTGGCCGCCGAATGAAACCGCCGTTTTGGACCAGAGGTCTCTGGTCTGATTCTGCGGTTAGATCGGCGATTTGGCCGCCGATTTGAAACCGCCGTTTCACACCTGATGCATTTATTATTCTCGGGTTGTGTTCTGCGGTTTACTCGGCGGTTTCGAAACCGCCGAATGAAACCGCCATTTTCTCCCCTGTTCTCGGGATGAATTCTGCGGTTATTATCGGCGGCCTGGCCGCCGAATGAAACCGCCGAATTAGATATTTTAGGTCTGTTTCTTTCTCGGGCTCAATTCTGCGATCAGATTGCGGTCAGATTCTGCGGCCGGTGCCGCAGAATGAAACCGCCGTTTAAGCGTTTTAAGGGCAATCTTGTCTTTTCACATGCCCTGTTTCTTGATGACTATATATATCATACTTTCTCATTTCTCTAACTCAGTTCTCTGATTCTAAAGAACCCTAAAGTTCAAAAAGAGAGACTTGAGAGAAAAGAAATCAAGAACTCATTTTTATACACACAAAACCATTCTCATATGCATCAAAAGATCATCTAGCATTTTCTAGCATAGTTAGGATGCTTGCTTGCATGGGTTTTGCTCAACACACTTGCTTTGGTATGTTCTTCACTAATCTCATCTAAGCTTAGTGTTTTATTTATCAAAGAAATCTCTTATATTATTTGTATGCTCTTAGAATATATTCTAGATACAAAATAGAGATTGTTGTGTTGACATGTTTGAGTGATGTATTTTGATAGCAACATCTAGGTTATTTTTATCTATGATTTGCTAAGCTTTATGACATGTCATTTAGCTATTGACATCTAGGATTGCATTTATTGTTATCTATTCATCCTAGATAAGCATCTAAGGTTACCTAGCTTTATTTGCTCATTGAATATCATTTAATATTCACATATGTTGTAATCTCTTCATTGAGAAGTAAGTCTTGCATGTAGCTTCCGGGATTAGGTTGCTTAGATTGCAAGCAATTGGATTAGGTCCACTTATACCGGGATTAGGTAGGTGTGTTGATTATTGATCGGGATTAGGTTGTAATCATTTCACATTTAGTGGATTCGAGGTTTGAGTGTGGCGCACTATACAGCTCGTGGTTTTTCTCGTGAGGGTTTCCACGTAAATATCAAGTGTCTTTTATAATTCCGCACCATATTACACTTGTTATTGTTTTGACTAGTTTGGGGCATTTTCGTAATTTGACTAAACGCAAAAATTGGGTAATATTGGTAAAATCTATTCACCCCCCCCCCCCCCCTCTAGATTCATATTAGAACACACCGTGTTATTTGTTTCAGTGAAGAAGCAACATCTTGTGCAAATCTCGTCTTCAATGGGAACATTGCATGCTTGGATGCTAAGGTATCAAGATTCTTCTTCCTCTTGCAAGGTGTTAGCGCACACACACACAATTCATATATGTGTGTCCTTGCATCGTAGTTCAAACATGTGGTATAACACTTTCACACACATTTAGTATGCACATGCATTTTTCTCATTGTTGACAATCTTGTAGAATTGCATGATTTCTCACTATCGCTTAGATATGGCATGCTTGTGTTGCAAAGTGTTTATTTGTTTGTGTTTCTTGTGTTTTGGACTACAACATGACCTTATTTGATTCCTTATTGAGTTCTGATCATTTCGGTTACTCATTCATTAAGTTTCGAGTCCAAGCGTTGTAGCTACGCTACTTTTCGTTCTCATTCGTTGAGTTGTGTTCGTCGTCGTTTTCCGAGATGAATTCTCAACCATTTGTCAAAGTTTCATAGTTTTCGTTGTGTGTGAGGGAGTCACGATTCGTAATCCAAAAACAGATTCAAAATCGAAGTTAGGATGCCCGAATACGGCTGAAGAACGTGAGAGGTGCGTGGGAGTAGCACCATGGCCACCACGTGTGGAGGCCGTGTGCCACACGGCTCAACTTGCCCTCTGGTCCCGTGTGGCACACGTGCCCCACACAGGGACAAGGCTGAAATGCCTCTTTTGTTTGGACAATATTGCCCTCCTTCTCCTTCCTTTAAATGCCTTCTCTTCCCTCCATTTGTAACAACTTGAAGAAATTTCTGCAGAATTCTTCAACATTTTTGTTTTCTTATTTTGATCATAACTCTCTCATACGAACTCGAAATTGAGTGATCCAAAAACCAAAATTGTTGGTCTTGAAGAGAGATACAAACCCCAAGCATTTTTAGAGCCATTTGACTTTGCCATTTTTCCCAGCACACTGATTTCAGTCCGAGGTTCTTTGGTTGTATGTGAAACTTCTTCTCTTTCAATTTCTCTTGATCATCTCTATGATTCTTTCTAATTGATTGTTGAAATATGTTGAGAAGTATGTTAGATCATATGTTAGGGTTGTATAATTTATTAGTTAATTGATTTTTGTGACATATATTGAAGATTCTAATCTTGTTCTTATTGTTTTGGCATGCTTTGATTTCTAGATAGATTTGTGATTGTGTGTTAATAGTATATTCTAGATTATCATTAAGCATGTTCATAGAGTGTGTTTGATCTACTTACTCTATTTGTGTGTGTTTGCATCATTTGCATCACCTAGATCATTGCCTTGTAATAGGTTGAAGTCTCTTGCAAAGTGAGTGAAGCTTTGTCTTGAGCAAGAAGACTTGGCTAGGAAAGGATTCCGGATAGCCAAGCAAGAAGCCTTAGTTAGGATCAAGAGGATCCGGATAACTAAGCAAAAGTCTTAGCAAGGAGTTGCGTACTCCGGATGGTTGAGTTTGGGTAGCTTGACTAGGATCCTAGTGATCTAGATTGCTAAGCGAGAAAATCTTCCTAGAGGCTTGAGAGCCTTGGATAGGGAGTTGCTCTCTAGAGGTGTAGGACACATCTTGGATAGAGAGTAGACTTAGTGATTCACTAGCCCGAGGGTTGATTAGGATTTGATAGCTTGAAGTGGATATCATAGTGTTGATAGCTTTGAGTGTGTAAGTCCTTTTCGTATAGTGGATTTGCTTTGCCGGTGGTTGTGGATTCAACCCGTGGATGTTTCCTCTTTGAGGTTTTACCACGTAAAAACATTGTGTCTCATTTTCGCTTTATATTTTTTTATCTTCCATATGTTCACTTGTATTGATTCTTTTGTATATTGATGCTTACATGAATTGATTCATAATATACAATTGTTATATCATTTCAAGTATTCATTTCATTCTTATATTCCGCATTTTTGAATATTGGAAGAATTTAGGACTATACCTATTCACCCCCCCAGGTATAAAACACTATTACTTTAAGGGAATTTCACATTCTTTTATTCCTTCCTACCAAGGTTGGGAGTCCCAAGTATTTATCATGACTGTTACCAGGGGGAATGCAGAATATTGCTTTGATATTTTCTTTCAAACTGGCCATGACATTCGTACGAAACGTAATGTTGGACTTCTGGAGGTTCACTTGCTGACCAGAGGCTCTCTCATAAATACTAAGCAGGCGTTTAATGTGACGACTGCTCTCAACAGAGGCTTTACAGGATAAAAGACTGTCGTCGACAAAGAATAAATGGCTGACTAGAGGTCCACCTCGCGCACACCTCACACCTAGATGATTTCCACCATTTTCTGACTGCTTAAGCTAACTCGACAAAGCTTCGGCACACAAAAGAAAAAGGTATGGCGAGAGAGGACATCCGTGTCGGATTCCTCTTGAAGGGGTCACACTCCCCATCATTTTGCCGTTGAGAACAAACGAAAGGATGGGCGTGGAAATACAGTCCATTACGAGGTCTATTCACTTCCTTGGAAAGTCCATTTTGACCATTATTGCTCTGAGGAAGCACCATTCCACATGGTCATAAACTTTGCTCATATCTAACTTTAAGGCCATAAGACCCTTGCCACCTTTTTTACGATGACTGATAGAATGAAGAATTTCAAAAGAGGCCATCACATTGTTAAAATTTAATCGTCTTGGGACAAATGCTGATTGATTGGAAGAGATAAGCGAGGATAGGCATTGCTTCAATCTATTTGCTAGCACCTTTGCAATAACCTTATACACCACGCTACATAGCGAGATCGGCCTGAATTCTTTGATAGTACGTGGATTCTTGACTTTAGGGATCAGAACAATGTTAGTTCTATTGAAGTCCTTGATTGAAGCTCCCTCGTTAAGAACCCGAAGACATACTTGAGAGATCTCTTCCCCCACTACTGGCCAAATTTTTTGAAAAAATATTGCTGGAAATCCGTCTGGCCCAAAGGCTTTGGTCGGACCTAATTCAAAGAGAGTACCTCTAATCTCATCCACACAGAACATTGCCCCTAGTCGATCTCTTTTAAAGTCACTTAGTCTAGCCCCGATATTAGCAGTTGCATTCATAATATCTTGTCTCCTAGGATCAGAAGAGAGGAATAATTATGAAAAGTAATAACAAACATGCCTAGCGATGTCCTCTTCCAAGTCAATGTACCGTCCCCCTTCGTCAAAAAGGCCATAGATATTGTTCTTCCATCTTCTTGCAGAAGCGCGAGCATGGAAATATTTGGTGTTTTGATCCCCAGCTATCATCCAATCCGCTTTAGCTCGTTGACGCCAATATATCTCTTCCTTAGCAAGTAATCCCTCAAAGTCTCGTTCCTTTTTTCTTTATTTCATTCATGACTCCTACTTTGGTGGTATTCTGATATAGAGCATCAATGGAGGCTTGGGTTTTAACAATCACTTTCCGAAGATTCCCAAATCTATCCTTACTCTATCCTAACAGATTAGCTGCACACCAATTAAGCTTTGAACGCAAATCGGATACCATGGTTGGAGGACCTCTACCACTCCAGACCCCTGTGATAATCTGGCCTATTTCATCATCTTTTAGCCAAAATGCCTTGAATCGGAATGGTTGACTATGGTGCTTTTCGATTCTGTTACCCTCCCCAACTTTCAAAAGAAAGGGCCTATGGTCTGAAGCAGAAAAGCTGAGATGTTCAACATTGGCATCTGAGAATGTGTGTATCCACTGTTGGTCAGCCAAGATCATGTCTAAACGTTCTTGAATATTGCTTCCTCCCTCCCTACGATTATTCCAAGTAAATAGATGTCCTACAAAACCAAAGTCAACCAATCCACAATCATCTATAGCTTGCTTGAAATTCCACATGCCAATAACCCCCTTCTCGGATCCCCCCATCTTCTCAGACCCTGAAATGATCTCGTTGAAATCTCCTCTGTATAACCATGGAAGGTCATCTATAGCCCTGAGATGTCGTAAAAGATCCCAAGATGTTGCCTTATAATTAAGGTCTAGATTTTCATAAAAACCAGAAAATCTCCATAAAAAACCATCTTGCATTTTGATTCTTGCGTCAATATGGCCAGCAGAGTATGAAATTACTTTCACATCCATTTCTTCAGACCATAATAATATGAGACCCCCACTCCTACCTTTACTTGCCACACCAAAACCAACGCAGAAGCCCAACACTTCCTTAATTCTATCAATTTTATAATTGTGTAATTTTGTTTCGGATAAGAAAACCAAACTTGGGGATACCTTCCTAATGAACCTTTTTAAGGCCTTGATGTAGGTACCTAGGTTTACAGATCGCGCAGCGGAAAGGTTTTTAAAATTTTTTATGCAATCATAAACTAAACCTATTTGTACAGTAATAATTGAAAACAATTAAAGAAGGTGAAACGATTTCATACCTACGTAGGAGGCTCCTTCACTTTAATTCGATCTGCTCCTGATTTGAACAACTTGATCTTCCTCGCTATCTCCTGGAACTGGTAACTGCGTGTGGGCGCGTCACGGTACTCAGGAACAAGGAGGATGAATGGAGGTTGAAAAAGAATACACAAAAAAAACTCTTGTTGTTTGTATATTTTTAGGTTCAGCCAAAAAGAAAGCTTTAAAAATATAATTATTTTTTTTTCTTTTCTTTTTGATTCTCGTTGGCCGCACACTATCTCTCTTTTTCTTCTTTTTGTTTGTTTTGTATCAGATACAAATCATAAAATCCCACTTTTTAAAATCACATATATCATATATATATATATATTTTAAACTTAAACTAATTAATAAAATCTTTTTAGATATCGAATATCTTTTAAAGCTATTAATTAATTTATTTGATTTAATTTGAATTCAAAACTCTTTTAAATTCAAATTTAAATATTTAATTAAATGAAAATAAAATAATCAAATTATCTTTTCTTCATTCAAAATTAAATATCAATCAACACCCTCCATCTAATGATTAATTACACAATTAAATAATCTAATTATTTAATTAACATAATCATTAATATTCATTAATTGAATGATCACATTATTCAATTAATTCCCGAATAGACACGTGTCACTTTTGTAACACAATTAATTGGACAATCTAATTAATTAACCGTGACCTTTGTTACCTAAATCGATTGGGCTAGCAAGGGGACCTAATGGACCCACAGTATTTTGAGCTCCAATAATCCTTAGAAATAAATAATTAAACTCTTTAATTAATATTTCATGATTATTAACTTCGGTGTTATTCCACTAAAAACCCGAAGTTGCACTCTCTCAACTGTAGACGTTTTTACACAAACCAATAATTCTTGGTGTCCATCGATATAGCTATTACATATGGTATAATCCTTCACAGGTAGTTCATAATTAGAGCTGGGTCATAATGTCCATTATACCCCTCTAATTATATCTTTCCATTAAGTACCATTGATTTTCTAATGAACAATAAATCCTTCATTCTTTACGGAATTAGGAGAGCGCTCATATTGTTCAAGCCCCGAATCAACCCTTAAGGGAACTACTATCTACTTCTCACAAGAAGGATTGGATTCCACTATTGTGTGCAGACCTTCCCAGCCACAAGTCAAACCGCGATTCCAACATACGAAGTTATTGACCGGGAATGCAACTTCCATCTCACCCATGGTATATCAAAAACCACGATCTAACCTGAAGGAGTCGATAAGACACTTAGGATTAAGATCACCCATATATAGCCATCATTTGTTGATATATATGAATTTCATCTTTTAACGGATCTTGGTGAGAGATTCATATAGATCATGGCCCAGTCCTATATGATCAAATCATATAAGGTGCCTCCATTCTCATATCTCCATATGAATGATCTAGGATAAGATCACCGTACATTACGGAATGGACCGCAGCTGTAGATTGACCACAAATAAAGTACCCAGCTTTATTTGCTATCTACGGACTCTTTAGATTGCTCCTTTCAAACTGAATCCATCTATATATGACATTCATATACTCAGTTTGAAATTACATCCGGCAATCTTGGATGTTAAGTACACATGTTATTATAAATGTATGAGACAATTTGAATGAATAAACTACTTCTTTTATTTCTTGTTCAATTCACATTTACAAACTACAAGCTTTAGGGCAAAAACTCCAACACCTTGATGTACGGGGATTCTCCAATCCCCATACGTTCTAGCATAAGCTAATCATGGCTCCCGACGGGCCTAAATCTCAGGCTCTGCCGATATCAAGGAATCAGTCTGAAACGTAGCAGTCCTTACCTTCTTGACTTCTATATTATCACTCATCCACTCTTCTGAATGCTTTCTTTTACTGTCTGAGTGACCCATTTCTCCCAGCTGAGGGGAACTCAAAGCTCCTCTGGCCACTCTCTTTCATGTCCTTACGTTCTTCTTGCCTGAATTTTCTGGATCCTATGCCCCTACATACTAGTCATAGGTACTTAATTTCACGCCTCCTGTATGACCCTCCGAGTATGTTGCCACTTCTTCCATGGCTACAATAGCGCCTTCTGATTCCTTCTCCTATCCCCTAACCACAACCCATTGATCTCTACTATTTGTGTTTGTGTCACTGATTAAGGATGAATCACTTAAATGGGGAACTCTATCCTGGGAAAAATCCTTCTGTAACTCTATGGGTTGAGTATCCACAGATCTACTAGTAATTCTGCCCACTGATCCCCCACTAAAAGCTCCCTTATTACTCCGTGATGGATTTTGACCGACTCGACAATTTTTTTTTCCTCTCATGGATCCTTCAGATGTTGAATTGGATTTTCCTGCACCTTATCCAGAAGAATTTTGTCCCATTTGCTTTTAAGATTTTTGTTTCCCCATCTCTGGACCATGTGCCCGTAGCCATGCGCCAAATTGAGTGGATACACCCTTTAAAGCATCAATTCTTGCTTCGTCGTTAGGGCACTCCCTAAGGACGTGACCCAACTTGCTACAAGCATAACAGAATTCCGGCAACCATTCATATATGAGCGGCGCAACTACAACCCTCTCTGTATCGTCCACAGCCAATTTAATGAATCGTTTGAGAGGCTTATTAATCTTAATTCGAACTTTTACTCGTAGAAATTTACCTCTGCATTCCTTTGCATCAGCTGGGATTTCAACGACTTGACCAATTTCTTCAGTAAGAGACCTTGCAGCCCTTCTATTCATAATCATAAGAGGCAAATTTTGTATTTGAACCCACATATCCACTTTATCAAAACCCAAATTAGAAATTTCGCCAGTACCGATAGGTTTTTCAAGCACAATAAAATGATTGTCAAAATGCCACGGACCTCTCATCCATATCGCATCTCGATCCTCTGTTTTAGTGAAGAAAAACATGAAGATGTTGTCTGCAATGGCTTCAATTTCGACTTGGCTAAAGGGACTCCACAACTGATCAATCATACTGATAAATACTTCTCTATTAACCTTTTTTCAAGACAGTACTTTCCCAATTAAACAGTGAGAAACATCAGCTACCCTTTCATCTAACATACTCTTAGAGACGGATTACTCTTCCACCATCAGATAGAGAGAGCGATTCACACAGTTTGACAATCTCTGAAGTACTTATCGGACCAACACCCTTTGTAAAGATTGAATTGCCGATCTACTAACCAGATCAAGAAGAAGAATCACCGTGATCACTGTTGACAACTGCTCTAAAACCCTTAGAGACTCATTACCTTACGGACTTGTTACTTCCACGAATGCTTCCCTATAGAGATAGAGAGAACTTTCGAGAAGACTATATATGTAATAACTTTGGCTAGGAGTGTTGAGGACATTGTTAACACTGTTGGAGATCTATTGATGGGGTACCTGAATACTTGCAAAGCTCTCTCTATGAGGTCGAAGCCCCTGGCTATGACTTCAAAGGTATGGCTTGCCTCTCTTACTGGAAGACTTAAAATGAACTCAGATGTGTCTGTTAAAAATGGAAAGGGCTTTATTGGCATTGGTGCTGCTATAAGAAACTCCTCAGGTAAGGTCGTGGCTGCCATTTCGAAACCGATTTTGGGAAATCTTTTGGTGGAATTGGGTGAATTGCTTGCTTTACGTGAAGGTTTGCTTCTTGCTAAAAACTTCAATCTGGTTATTAATTACATTGAAGTTGATGCTTCAAATGTCGCAGCGATGGTTAATTCTAATTCATCATATTTAAGTGATGCCATGTTCATTATCTCAGATATTCAAGCTTTGTGTAATGATGTTGGAGCTTTCTCTTGTCAGGCTATTCCTAGAGAATCTAATAGTCTTGCTCATGGCTTAGCAAAATTGCCTTATTTTTCAAGCGAAGAGATGATGTGGATGGACGTTGATCCTTCTTATTTTCCTCCTGGTCTTGTAACTTTTCTTGTTTTACATAAAAAATTGCTTTTGCCATATCAATGGGCAAGAAATACTTTTTAAGTTTCAAAAATTATTATTTTATTATAAGTAAGTATGCTATGCATTAAATGTATTGATGTGATGCTTATAATCTACTAATCATACTTATTTATGAAAGTACCGAAATACCCTTGAACTAACGGTCAATATTTGGAGTTAATAAATGTTGACTAACTGGAAGGAAGATGATTGCCAATAAATGAAAAAGTTGTTTCTAATTGTCTAAGAGCTAACCTCAGGAAGATTGGTTGCAATTTGCTCTAAAATGAATACATTAATTTAAATATGGCTATTATTGACATTAAGATAGGTGTCTATAGTAATGATTTAATTTTAAATTTTAGACATCGGTGTACTTATAAATATGAGTGTATTTATCATATTTATGAGTGTCAACATCCGCACCCTTAATAATTAAATACAGATGGTAAAATTGTCAAATTGTTCTATAAAAAATTCTTATTGAACGAATAAATGTTGACAATTCACCTAATGTCTTTTTACACTACATTTTAATTTTGTTCTTTAATCACAATTTTAACCTGAATTAAAATTACTAAAGAGAACAAAAAAGTTCTAAAGGCACTACAAACCATTTTTTATTTATTTTATAATCCAACATTATTTTCTCTCTTTATAGGTTTACAGCTTGTTTGGTTGATAGAGAAGAAAAGATGGGTAGCAATAATATCTCGTTGACTCATTCTTCTCCATATTAAGTCCCTTTCTAATTTAGAGCTTGTTTGGTTGGGCTTTTAAAAAACCTCTATTAGTAAAAGATCTACTTGTAGTAGATCTATTAGAAATAGAGTTTTTGAAAAAAAAAAAATTATAATTATTTGGTTGATAGACTTTAAAAAAAAATAAAAATAGTCTATTTGGAGAAACACTTCCCTATGAGATTTTACCTAGTAGAGGTTTAAACTCTATTGGCCTCTACTCAATTTAAAATAGACAATCTTAAAAACCTAATCAAACAACTCTAAAAAAACTCAATTAGACAATAGAAAGCTCAACCAAATGAGCACTTAAGCATAATGTCACTATCCGAGCCAACTCAATATTGTCATATTTTATAGCTATAGCATCTCATTGTCTTATTCTTCTCCATATTAAGCATAAGATAAGATCAGTCTTCCTTTTATTAATAACTATTATGTAAACAATGTCCTAATTTAGTAGGGATGACAAGAAAACCTGACCCCACCTAATTTGATAGGTAGATAAACCAATCAATCAATTACCAGCTTTAAAAAAAAAAAATTAAAATTAAAATTAAAAATCAATCAATTACCATATAACGATTTTACTAGACTTTTTAATCTAATAATTCTGTCTTTTTAAAAAACAAATTGATAATTTTGAGATTTGTAAACTAGTCATGAGGCCTGTATAAGAGCTCTGTATAAGAGCATCTTCGATGTAAATATGTATTTTTGGATTTCTAACTATTGACACATCAATATATATAAAATAATTTTTTACTGTTTAAGTTAACTAATTTAAATTTGGTTGGAGTATGAAAATGGTTTATTTATTAAAAGTTGAGGACCAATATAGTCACTTTTGTAAATGTCGCAGACAATTTGACATTAAAAAAAAGTCCAAGAAATTTGGTTAAAAGTTGGGGACCAATATAGTCACTTTTGTAAATGTTGAGGATGATTTGGTTTTAAGAAAAAGGTCCAGGAAATTTGGTTATTGCCCTTTTATTTTTATGGAAATTGCTTGTACTAATCAGTCAGTACTCAAGCCATACTAACCACACCAAACCACTCAATGGGGTGTTGCCACGTGGCAAAACTCTTTTGCTTTTTTCATGTTTCTCCTTGCTTTGGGTTACGTGGCAAACAATGAGTGGTGTAGTCAACACCTTGGGTACCGATGACATTATCCTTTTTTTTTTATTATTATTTTTATTTTTATTTTATGCGCATAGTAATTTGGTTTTAGCCTACAACAAGTTAACCGTCAGTTTGTTTTCTTTCTTTTATTTTTTACCTCGATAAAAGTGGATACAACAATCAATTTCCATGTATAGATTCTGCTTGACTTTTTAAGCTAATAATTGATTTTCTTGGCAGGTAAATCATAAATGTAGATACACTAATCAATTACTTATAAAGATTTTACTTGACTTTTTAAACTAATAATTCTGACTTTTAAACGTAGCCCACGGTCCACACCGAACTTTTGCCATCCCTACGGACTCTACCCTAAGCCTATGTTTGGTAGGAAGGAAAAGGGAGAAGAAAGAAAGAGGTGGAGGGAAGAGTGGAGGGAAAAGGGAGAAGTGGGTGTTTGGTATGGAGAGAAAAGTGGAGGGAAAGGAAAATTGGAGAGAAAAATGGAGATAAAAAACCATGTGGGGCCCACCATATTCTTTCCTCCCAAAAGTGGGAGGAAAAGGGAGGGAAAGAAAGAGTAAAAAAAAAGTGGGGTCCACCATTATGGTAAATTACAATTTTATCCAAAAAAAATTAATATATAAAATATAATATAAGGGTAAAATAGTAAAATTGATAAAATGATATTTTCTTTCCTTCCTGTTTACCAAACAACACGAGGGAAAATCATTTTCCTATATTTCCCTTATATTTTCTATCCCTTCAAATCTTTCCATATCTTTCCATCCTTCCTATTTTCTTTCCTCCCTACCAAACGGAGCCTAATATATGTTATCATGACTAGAGTTAGCCATGGTTTCGGTTAAATCGGTGGTTTCGTTCGGTTTTGACCATAATCAAAATTCTACGGTCAAAACCGTAACTAAAACTATGATTAAAATCGGCAGTTAAAAAATCGGTTACACCACGGTTCGGTTACAGTTAGACTTTTAAAAACCCATTGAAAACCGATGGTTATTTTTAAAAAAAAAAAAAAATTGATGAATCAGAAGCTACCATGTGGCATCTGTTTTGATTTTTTTTTTTTTTTTTTTGAGTGACCGTTTGGTCATATCAGTCACTCAACGACTACTTGGCCACTTTTCTTTTATCCCCTTAATTCTTTCTAATTGCAAATCTATCCCTCCACTATAATTCTATAAATATTCCCCCCCCCCCCCCCCCCCCACACACACACACACACACACACCCACAGACACACACACACACACACACTTACTTTATTATTCTTCACACCACTCTCAACTTCTCTTAATCTCAAATTCTCAATTCTCTCTACATTCTACAATTTTCTTTAATTCTCATTTCTCATGTAAATTAATAAATATTTATTTCTTCTATTTTTTACAATCATCTATTTTTTATGTACAATCATCAAAAAAAAAAAAAAATTTAGTGTTACCACTATTATTCCAACAATATTATTTTTTCAATCATCTATTTTTTTTTTAAGTGTTACCAACTTACCACTATTATTCCAACAATATATATTTTTTTCAATCATCTATTTTTTTTAAGTGTTACCAACTTACCACTATTATTCCAACAATATTTTTTTTTTCAATCATCTGTTTTTTTTAAAGTGCTACCACTATTATTCCAACAATATTTTCTTAACACACACACACACACACACACACACACACACACACATATATATATATATATATTTGTATTAATAATTTTTCAATGGCAAGTGGAGGAGAAGGTTCAGGAAATTTGGACAAAGGAAAGAGTCCAATGTAAAATTTGTTGGAATACGGTGGCGATGATGTCAATTACGATGACCGACTTTACCACGAGTTCCTTCAAGCTCAATTTGGATCCAATCTCCCTTCTAGTCCTAATCCCCCTCTAGTAATTCTTGACGGACCCGACCCCAATCCCAATACCCTTAATACTAATGAAAATCTATCTAACCCCCCACCCTCTTCAGATGAATTTTTTTGTTGGTGAAGAAGAAAAGCTATTCTAGTCCGATCTCTTCAGAGTGCATATGAAGAAAATTGAGTTAGATGACGGAATGATCAAAATCCAGTGCAATTACTACCCCAAAACATACAAGACCATAAAATTCTTCAGATAAGGCACGTATTGGGCCCATTTTAAAAAAAGCCACCCATTCGAAATGGTGAAGGTGAGTAACCAAGCCCAAACCTCCAAGTACGGAACCCCTTCTAATCAATTATTTCATTATTCGTCTAAAAAAAAAGGGAAGAATTAGTGGTAATGGTTACAGTTGAACACTTACTTTTGGTTTTAGTGAGAAAGTAGGTTTTGTTAATTATTGTCAAAATGCATTAAATCCTGCAATGCAATTTTGTTCTTAGATTCACTCTAACATGTACACTACATTCCATTTACAAAAAAAGAAAAAAAAAACAAATTGAAATTATTCTTTTATCAATTTCAAGGTCGCGTTTCCGTATGTGCCGACATATGGAGCGACAATTTTGATAGTCATTCATATATGGGTGTGACATGTCATTATATGGATAATGACTAGGACATGCAAAAAATAATTATTGCATTTCGTGTTTTTGATGACTCATATTCAACTCAAAATATTTTTCAACTCCTTAAAATAATTTTTCAAGAGTATTATATCCAAAATAAAATTTTTGCAATTGGTTTTGATAATGCTGCAAGGGAAGCTTGATTACAAATTCTTTATGCTTATATTAGACCAATTAAAGATAGTATTAACTATATCTGTAGGCATAACAAAGCCTAGAAACTATGGTTAAAATATTGCTCTCAAAATAATATGCGTCCCATTAAATTTTCTCGAGATATTACTACTTGTTGGAATTCTACTTATAAGTTGCTTAGTAAAAGTGTTGAATATAAGGAATTATTAGTTTCTTTTATTACTTATAACATTCCTTCAATTTCTCTTCAATTGAACCATTGGGATGCATGTGTAAAAATTCTTGAATTGTTACGTGTTTTTATCTTGTGTTTACTATCCCACTACTCATTTATTTATTATTCAAAGTGTTAATATTGTTGGTGCATTCAGTGAGTGTGACTTTGATGTTCAATTGAGTGAATGTATTGCTGCCATGAAAACAAAATGGTTATAGTATTATAGGTAAATTCCAAATATTTACTTGCTTGCATCGTGTTTTGATCCACGCTTTAAATTAAAATGTTCTTAGGATTATTTAACTCATTATTACAAAAGTTTAGGATTAAAAGTTGATGTTCTTAGTTATTGTAATTCCGTTAAAACTTTGCTTTAAGAATTATATGATAAATATCTTAGAATATATGGTCAGTCTTTGAACATGTCGGTTTCACAACTCCAACCCACATCTGGTGGTACTGCTACTTCCTCAAAATTTAAATTAAAGGGTTTAGGGGATCGATTGTTTTCCCAAAGAGCTAAAATATTACAAACATATTCTTTATCCTCATCTAACTCGAGTTCTGAGCTTGACCAGTATTTAGAAGCCAATCATGAATTTTTAGAAGATAAATTTAGTATCTAGGTTTGGTGGAAAAGTCATGAACAAGAATATCAAATTTTGGCTATTATTGCCAAACAAATTCTTGGAATGCCGGATTCTACCGTTGCTATGGAACAAGAATTTAGTGTAGGTGAAAATATTTTGGAACCAAGATGGTCGGTTATGTGTCCACAATCACTTGAAGTCCAAGCGTGTGTTGATGATTGGACAAAGGCAAAATACAGACAACAAGAACTCCAGTTGGAGATAGTGAATGACTTCTTCGAAGATGACCAAACCACAAGAACGAAAGGTAGCGAATAGATTCCGTTCCAACTTCCAACCTCCAACACCGAGCATCTAATTAAAGGTAAAAGAACTACGTGGCAGTTGATTCCTCTACTTGGTGGAGGATACGTAGGCAACTTAATTGTGGTCAAAATTAAGTGTAAGGCCGGTTTTTTTATTTTTTATTTTTTTTATTATAATTATTTTTAAACTTTGTTACATTGTATATTTCAATTCAAGGCTAATTTCTAATTTATTTATTTTTTTAATTTTTGTGCAATTGTAAAGTTGTATTTATTAATAAATGTCAATTTCTTTTCTTTTAAACATTGTCAAATACTTCAATTGAATATTTCATATGAAATACATTACAACTTCTAAGTGAAATATATTACGAATGAAAATGTTTGTTCAATTTTTTAATTTTATACATTGTTCAATTTTAATCATTATTAAGGTTGATGATTTTTTTTTCTTTCCACAATCACACTTATATCATTTTTTTTTTTATTCTACAAAAAAAAAAAAAAAAAAAAACCCGGTCCTAAATCTGAACCAAATCAGAACCGGATGGTTCTTAAATCGTTACCATAACCAAACCACCTAATCAGAGGTTAAAAACCGTTAACCAAACCGGCTAGGCCAGTTACGATTACGGTTTTGGCTTCCCACGGAATCATAACCATCGGTTTCTAACTGAAATCGAACCGTGGACACCTCTAGTCATGACATTCATCTAGGTTCGTGGAAGTTAAAAAACTATAAATTAGAGATTTGTAAACTAGCTATGAAAAAATGACTTGTATAAGTATTGGTCTCTCATAATTAAGTAGATACGTTTTGGACCATTGTTGAAGGACATTTGTGTGAAATCCATTATACAAAACAAATCTGTGAGGCTAAAGGACATGTTTGTGTGAAATCCATTATACAAAGCAAATCCGTAAGGGTGAAGGACACGTACGTGAAGTCTAAAGCAAACAATATCTACTTGGCGGACCTAAGCTATTACACATGAAATAAAATAGAAGACAAGTGTTAAAAGTATTTGGTTTATAGTTACATCTGGGTTTGGGTTTGATGAAGCTATACCATAAACCCGAGTAGACCATATAGTTTTATTGAGTAGCTTTTAACTATGGGATCTTAGATTTGTTGAAATTTTCTGGATCCAATTATGGCAAAACATAAATGTTTTTTATTTTTTATTTTTATTTATTATTTTTTTTTTTTTAAAGAAAGATGTCATTAACCAATGAAAGACTACAAAGAATCCGGGCAATTGCCCAACACAAACAGAACCGCACAAGACGGGAAATCCTCCATCCCAAATAAATCTGACTCAATAGATAAGCCAAGCTTTGCCAAACTATAAGCAGCCATATTGGCTTTCCTAAGCACAAAAATCACCTCACAATCAGGGAAACCTTGTAGTAACAAGAGAATATCATGAACATAAAGACCAATCTCAGCACAAGGAGCTACATTGGAGTTGATAAGATTAACAACAGATTGAGCATCAGACTTAATCGAGCAAGGCCATAAGCCAGAGTCATGAGCAAGCTGCAAACACCTCAATAGCACTAAATCTTCTACAAATTGAGGAGAGAACCTAGCCAGCATAGACTGAGCACTGGCAGCAAAAAAGCTACCTTCAAAATCATAAATAATCAATTCATGCTTGACCTCAATTGCCATTGATGGCAGCATCTGTATTGATTTTAAATATTCCCTCATCAAGTGGCTTCCATTTCGAGACCTCCAAAGCATGCTCATCCACCACACCACTCTCTTGAGCATTCCTCTTACGAAAATCAGCAAGGAAGGATATAGCCCAAGGGATCACATCATCATCACGCAAAGCATCAGAGTTGTGGACTAGTCCATTTCGTCAAAACCAAATTCGCCAAATAACAATGCAGAGCAGCTCAAAATCTTCCAGAAGCAGCTGGTTTTTACACTCGATCATGAAGTCAATAAATTGAAGATCATCAACAAATTGAGCTCCCCTCATGAAATTACACATAGACAGGATCTTTTTCAAGAAAGGGTAACCCCATAGAGCATGCATAGAGATTCAAGTATAGAGTTACATACTGGATTCACAGGATCCCTAACCACACCTCACTTAACCAAAACCTCTCTACATGGAATCCAGTTTTGGCATGCCCTCCAGATCAACAACTTCACCTTACTTGTCACTTTAACACGCCACAAAAACTTCCACCACGATTCAGCTAAGCTAAGACCCTAAGTGCAAGGATTCGCAAGCTTCTCACAATCAAAATGATAACCACTTTTAACTAAGTACAAGCCTAATTTGTTAAAATGCTAAAGAAGTGAATCTAGGACAGGTGAACGCGAGCAAGGAAGACTTAGAATCACACTTGCTTCTTCAGGCCAAAGACCTCACGGATCAAGCTTTCATTCCAGGTGCTTGAGGAAAGCTTCAGCATTTCAACCTTGACTAAAATTCCTAACACATAAGGCAATTAGATTTTGAAAGACACAAGATGAGGCAGCCAACGATCCTGGTAGATTGACATTGATGCCTTGTTGCCAACACCCCACCCAAAGCAAGCTTCCAACAGCTCCTTACCCCACACGAAACTCTTATAGAGAAAAAAGCTAGAAGAACAATCTGAGGCGTGTATCACAGAAGAGTCAGGATAATAGCAGTGTTTTTAGAACCTTGGCAGCCAAAGTATTTGGAAAATGTACCAGCCTCTACCATTGCTTCGCAAGCAAAGCTTGATTAAAAATAGAGAGATCCTGGAACCCCAAACCCCCTACATCCTTCCTATGACACAACTTCTTTCAAGCACACATGTATCTTATTTTTTTCATCATTAGAGCCCCACCAAAATCTAGTACAAAGTCGATAAAGATCACTCATTAAACCTTGAGGTAACTTGAATAAAGACATATCATACGTTAGGATGGATTGAAGATCTGCTTTCAGTAGAACTTCCTTACCCCAAGTCGAAAAGAGTTTGCTTTGCCACCCTTTAATCCTATCCCACATGCGGTCTCTGATATTAGCAGACAACTGCTTCTTATTTCTTCCAGGAAAACTTAGGAGGCCTAGATAACACTTATGACACCCTACTAATTTCTCACCAAGAATTCGCGCTAGAAGTTCTGCTCTCAAACAGGGCACTTTTTTGCTCACACATATATCAGATTTCTGATAATTAATAACCTGACTTGATGCATTAGCATAACAATCCAACACACATTTAATGGCTCAATAGTCTCTCTCATGTGCCCGAGTAAATAACATACTATCATCGGCGAAAAAGAGATGGGTAATATTCGGGCCATATCTACTGGAACGGAACCCCAAGATGTCTCTATTTCTTTCATCACTAAAAATAAGTTGGGAAAGGCCTTCCGCACAGATGAGGAAAATGTATGGAGATAAGGGATCCCGTTGTTGAAGACCCCTAGAAGGTCTCACAAAGCCACAAACAATGACATTGACAAGGAAAAAGAACGAGACATATTTAACACATCTTATAATACGATCGATCAAAGAATCTAAGAACCGTAGCTTTGCCATCATGCCTGATAAGAAGTCTCATTCGACCCTGTCATAAGCCTTTGACATATCAAGCTTTAATGCCATTGCCTTTTTTCAACCTTTTTTTCATGTTCAGAGAGTGTGTATACATTCAAAACCTATAATAACAATGTCAGAAATAAGCCTACCTGGGATGAAGACACTTTGCGTCTCTGAGATTACTTCCCCTAAAACCAATCTAAACCGATTCTTATAAGCCTTTACCACAATCTTGCAGACAACATTGCATGGATTGATAGGCCGAAACTCAAAGATCCTCTTCGTTTTCTTTACCTTCAAAATTAGCATTATAAATGTCCCTTTGACATCTTCCAAACGGAGCCCATCATTCAAAACACCAAGGGAAGCCTTCGTCACCTGATCCCTCACCATCGACAAAAAATTTTGGTAGAATAACGCCGCGAGACCATGAGGACCGGGTGCCTTCGTAGGAAACATATCGAACAAAGCAACACGCACCTCATTAGCAGAAAAATTGGTATAGGAACAAATGCTTACCATCAGATAAGCAGGGTTACACACATTGAAAAATCCTATCCATATCATACTGAGAAGGTTTGTTATAACAGAATATGTCACCAAAATACTCCTTAACAATTTGACACACCCCATCAAGGTCATCAACCCACCTACCTATGTTTTCATACAACCCCCTAATAGTATTTCAGGTCCATTGAAAAGAAACCTTATAGTGGAAATAGTTTGAGTTCATGCCTCCACTCTTAAGCCAGGTCTCGCAAGATCTTTGCTTCCAATAGATCTTCTCTTGCTCCAGAAGACTATCTAGATCACGCTCAATATTTTGGATTCGAGTCCACGAACCTTCTTGGATACAAGTAGTAGCCCTACGTAATGCATCCTGCTTCTCACGAATTCTTGGTAACCAATCTCTCTTATTTCTAGAATGCCATTGTCCCAGTTGTTTTGTATACTGACGAATATATGCAACAACCCTTTTCATGCCCACCTAATGACCACCCCCATTCCACGAATTTTTCACCACCTCCGTACAACCCTCTAGCTCTGCCCAACATTCTTCGAAATGGAAGCGGCACGAACGTGGACCATCCATGATCGAGAGATTGCAAACCAACTGACAGACCTCTAATACAATGAGATGATGGTTTGATTTCCAAAACTCAAAATGACTAACCTGAGAACCACCGAACAAATCCCTCCATTGAAAATTGCAAACACACCGATCAAGCCTCTCTTGAATCATATTAGGCCCTTCTTGCTTTTTACTCTAAGTGAAAGAGCGTCCTTGAGAAACTAATGTTCTAGAGTCTGTAATTATCCAAAGCTAACCTAAAATCCTCAATTGAGGAATGAGATCGTGGAACTCCACCCAATTTTTCAAAGTCCTCTAGAATCTCATTGAAATCGCTTGCGTAAACCCACGGTAAAAAATACATATTTCAAAGTCGGCGAATCAAATTCCAGGCATGATGTTGTTAATGAGCTTCTGGATGTCCATAAAAACCGGTGAAACGCTAACAAATATCCCTATTAGAATTAATTTGCACATCTATATGAAAATTAGAGAAAGATAGCAAACTGACATCGATTGCATCGGACCAGAAGAAGCACAAACCCCCACCTCTGCCAATCAAATTAACCACATGCTTTCCACTAAAACCTAATTTAACACGAATACCTTCCATTAGAACATTTTCCGATTTAGTCTCTATAAGAAAAACAACATCTGGGTTATGAGCTCTCTTAAAGCTTAATAAAATTTGGAACACACGAGTACTTCCCATTCCATTGACATTCCCATAGAAGATTTTCATGGTGATCAACAGGCCGGTTGAGACAGACCAACTGATAAAACATCAGAGCAGACTATATCGCCATGAGAATATGTTCTTGGAACTTCCAATAACGTCTTTTTTCCACTGAAGACTCTCCTTTTACTAAGCTTCTTTTACCCAGTTAAGCTCTTGCCTTAAGCCCATTATTGGTTTTAACTACATCACGAGCCCATCTTTTCCATTTACCCGATTTCGACCCAATTCCATTTCCATCCCCAATTTTATTACTATCAACCAAAGTCAGTCCATACTCCATAGCTTTTGATGTCACATTACAGCCCAACCCAGGGTCCACTTCCATTGTAGTAAAGACAAAACACTGATCCTCTTTTTTTCAAATTGGGCCCCTGCAATAGGAAATTCATTAATGCTAGGATTCACCTCCATATTACTTGGAGATTCCTTGTCTGTACTAACCATCCCACAATTCACCACATGCACTGGAGCATTCATGTCAGAATTCAAAGTTTGAAAGCTCTCCTAATTTCCTGCTACTAAATCCTTATCAGTTTGTTTCAAATCTTCCTTTTCAAAAACCTCCTCAAGATTTTTGCAAACCATAGCTTCCTTCATTTCCGAAATGTTTTGATCGCTCTCGTTCCTGAAATCTCGGCTCAAATCCTCACATTCCTTTTCTAACACAACCATATCTTGACAAGAATCCAACCCAGCCATTGATTTACCCTTTCCCTTATTGTCCACACGCAACGGTAGTACCACCTCCCTCATCCTCGCATGTCCTCTTTTAGATGGCCCCTTTCCACCATTACCACCTCCACCTCTAAAACCCTCACTCCTTGATTTGAAAACATTACTCTTAGTAGGGCTTGAAGCTTTAAGCCAGGGCCTGAACATTAAGTTGTAGTCTTTAGGACCATTATTCTCTGCCGCCACTGAGCAGTTCCTAACCACATGACCCAAACGTCCACACTGAAAATAGTGTTCTGGTAACTTCTCATAGTGTAGAAGCATGTTCATTTCCTTCCCATCGCGTAAGACATCCACTCGCAACATTCTGCGCAACGGCTAATTAACATTGATGACCACTTAGACTCTGATATACTTTCCAAAACATTCACTAAATGGTTCTTCATCTGTCTCCTGAACCTTCCGGATCATATTTTCCAAGAACGTACCAATCCTCCTTCTCATACACAATAATGGCACTTTATGTATTTGAACCCAAAACACAGCTTTGCTGAAATCCATTTCTTGAACATCACCCTTACCTTTTGGTTCTGCCAAGACAAGAAGTGCTTTGTCAAAATTCCACGGACCACCCATTAGAACATGGTGTTGATCCTCAGTGTTGTTGAATGTTAAGGAAAACATGTTTCCGTCTTCTATTTCGAACTCTTCCAAGGTACGCCAGATCTTAGGGATGACACCAATAAAAGCATCAAGATTCACCAGCTTATTAGAAAGAATCTTTCCAACCAGCCGTAGGGCTAATCTCTTCTCACCATCATCTCTCCAACCCACCTGTAAAGGCATCCTTAGTCCTTCTTGCTCCTTCATAGATAACGTTTCACGAAGTTCTGCAACCTCATCCACATTCATAATGAGAGCCCCTTCTCCTAAACCGATCTACACTCCTAACAAGTGAAAAACAGTGATCCCCAAAGGATCCCCTAACTACTTTCACCAAAAAATTTCAGAGACCGTGAGAGAGTCATAGAAAACCTAAGGGAGAGAATTTTTAATAAATCTTTTTCTTTGATTTTTAATCCAAAAAAATTAAAAAGACGTTAACCCAATTTTTTTTTTTATTTTAAAAAAAATACTTTTTGAGCAAAGGCGCATAGAGAAAAAGAGTATAAAAACTTACATCTCTCATCTGATGCTGATGATGTGAGGTGTTGACACAACAAGAGGGAGAAAAGAAGCCTAAAAATTTTGCGCTCCCACCCTCAAACTGGAATTTCTAGCTCTGGCATTAGAGCTGTCAATCAAGCCGGATCAGACTAGTCTGGCCTTAAATTTTTTGGTTTGGTCACTGTTCGAAATGAATCGGACTATAGTTCGAATACTATTCTGACTTGATTGGGTCGGGCCCAATAGAAAAATGAACTTGGTAAATCCAATAATCATACCAGATTTCATTTGTACCCAATTTCAATCGAACCGTGTTTACTCGGATTGGATCGGACTTTGACCGAATTTATGGCCAAATATTTTTTTCAAATATATATATATATATATTTATTAATTGTTAGTGATAACTAACAATTTTAATAGTGATGTTTTTATAATGATTTATATAAAATTGAAAAATACTAATTAACTTTTGTTGTTAGTGGTGATGCAACTGGAATGATTATATATTAATAAAATGAAAAACTTTAGTTAATATATGACCTAATTTATTGAAATAACATTTCAGATTTTTTTCAAAGGTGCTGATATTGCCACCCATAAATATAATTTACACACCCATTTTATAAGTATATCCATGTATAAATTTTGAAATATAAATAATTACTATAAGTACTCATTTTAATATCAATATTACCCTTATTAAAATGAATATACTTATTTTAACATATTGTATTTATAAACTCTTCCAACTGTCAAAAAAATATAAACTCTTCTAAATAGTTAATAGACCCAATTTAATACTTACCCCATCTTATTTGAAAAAATCCATAAAAATGCATTATACAGTACTTCTTTTGAATATTAAGGAATTTTTTTTTTTTTTTTTAAATAGTTACAACAAACAACATGATCGTTCTATTGGTGAAGATGATCTTATCTGGGATTTAATAAGTTGTACTTACAACTATGTGAAGAACCTATTTTATCTCCACCCCTACCCCTGATTTGTTCCTTTGTGTGTATATATATAGGATCATTCTTTGATGCAACATTACACGATACAACAGTATGTGATCATATAGATTACATGTGATCACAAATATATATAATGTTATCGTATAAGAATTTCACATGATCACATAATTAAATTATTGTGATCGCATGTTAGAGCATACAATCACATATTAGTTGATGTGGTTGTAACAAAGAAGACATGATCACAATCAAATTTTATATGTTGTATCATGTAGCGTTGCACCTAAGGACAGCCCATATATATATATATATATATAATTTTTATCTACACTCCCATCTCTTGCCTTCTTTTTTTTTTTTTTTCCACACTCAATTTTCCATTTGCCCCCCATATATGCATAAAGTGCATGAGTAATTTTTCCTTTTGTTGGATTAAAAAAATAATATTCCTTTTGTTATTGCTCAAAAAAGTTCTTTTTATTTTCGATTTTGATAAAAAAAAAAAATAAAAAAAAAAAAAATTAAAACATCACTTCAGTGCATATGCCAATAATCAAGTATTAAAATTAGGACTAATTTAACAAAAAAATAATATTAAATTAGGATTTATTAGGTTTGGTAATAAGCTTTCTCTTTTTCTTTTGTTATTTTTTAATAAATATTTTTTTAATATAAAATAAAGAGTTTAATATAGTTGAAAGTATGATGCATATAATTAATGAGAGTATATAGTATTTGATTTACTTTCAATTAAAGTAATTTGTCATTTTCATCCATTTGTATTGAGATATTTTTGTAATTAAATTTTTTAATAAAATATGGATGCACAAATCATATTTATGGATGACAATATCGGCACCATTTTTTTAATTTACATTTATGGTACAAACCATACTTGAATATATCTATATCTAACTTACAAATTTTATAATATTTCAAAAATAAATAAATAAATAAATAAATAAATAAAACTTACAATTTTTGTAGAATGTATTTCCAATATTTGCTTCGTGTGTTTGAGGTCAGTAATTAGCTATTTTACTGCATTTGTTGTCTTACTGCGTTAGTTTGGACATAGTGAGGAGCAATTTTTCATTTGAACGAGAAGATATATATATATATATATATTGACATAAGTAAAATGATATATTTTTTTTAAAATTAAATGTTGTAAATAATAGAGCTCCACTGTAAACAGGCCGGATCGGACTCGGATTTGGGTCAAAATTTCGTATTTCTACGAAAAGCCCAACATCAGATTTGTAGCATTACCTTATCAGATTATTCAGGCTTCAAGCCGGACTAGTTTCGGATCTTACGGAACCAGATTAAGCCGGATCCGTCTGGCCCAATTGAAACCTCTAGGCGTGATGATGTGAGGTGATGAGATAGGTTTGCTACCCCTTTGGACAAATTACCAAGGAGCTAAAGTCCAAAATATGGAAGAAATCGGTGTTTCCACGGGACAATAAGAGAGAAAGACGGTCCAGAATTTGAAAGCTACTTTACTTTTATTATTATAAAATCGAGTTCTTACAATTTAGTCCCTAAGTAAGTGGGAAACATTAGATTTTTACTTATTTTTGTATTTTTCATTGAATTAGCCCCTAAATTTAGAAAAATAGCTCATTTAGGTCATTCTAATAGTCAATGTTTGTCAAACTTAATTTCAGGGGTATTTTAATCTTATTACTTATCCACAGTTGATAAAAAAGAAAATATTTTGAAAAAAAAATAAATAAATAAATAAATTGATCTTCACCATCCATTTGTGAGATGAACGATTGAGATAAAAAAAAAATGAAAATGAAAAAAAAAGGTTTGAGTTCTTAAAACAAGTTTTTTTTTTTTTTTTTTTTTTTTTTTTTTTTTTTTTGGCTAATTGGCACTGATGCCCCCTAAACTATTTAAAAATTTACACTACAACCCCTATACTTTTTTTTTGGGCACTAAACCCTTCAAACTTTTACAAATTGTCGAAAGTCGACTGTAGATGCCCCTCACAGAGGGCAATGAACCTTAAGTGTTTGCCAATAAATGAGAGTTTTGAGGGGTTTAGTGCTGAAAAAAAAAAGTACAGGGGCATAATGTAAAATTTTGAAGAGTTTAGGGGTTATCAATGCCAATTAGTCTTTTTTTTTTTTTTTTTGAAAAAAAAAAAGTGAAATTTTTTTCTAAAAAATTAAAGGTAGAGATCCAACCCAACCCGGTTGGATGTCCACATCTACCAGTGTTTTTCCATATGGGGATCCACTAATGAATCTCAACATCTATTAGTGGATATGGAGATCCACCGACGGATCTCTATTGCACGAGATAAAGATTTAATGGATCTCCATCTTGCACGATGGATATGCGTTTGTGTTATGTCGATTTTTATTTATTTATTTATTTTTTATTTATTTATTATTATTATTTTTTTGTGTTTTGTGGATAATATATATATATATATATATTGATGGAGAAATAGAGATTGGATCATTGGAGATGAAGACTTGATGGAGTGATGATGAAGACACAATGGAGACCCAACGTGAGTCTACATCGATCACTGATTCACAATATAGAGATCCACTCTATCCATCGGTCGCTAATTCTTGTTGAGATGGAGATTTAGTGGATCTCCATTATCAATGGAGATCCCAAGCGATGGGATTGATGGAGATCCAATCCAGTCCTCTTTTTATTTTTAATTTTGTTTATTTTGTTTCTTTCTTCAAAATTTGATCTCCATCATCAATTTGGAGATCCATCCATCAATTTATTATTATTATTTTTTTGTGCAGTGTATTTTAATCTCCACCTTCCATCTTTGAGATGGATGATAGATATCCTTTTTTCTTTTTTTTTTTAATTTCCTTTTCTTTTCTTATGTGTTATTCTTTAAATGTTAATTTTTTATTGGACAATTTAAGTCTAAAGGCAAGATAGACTCTTAGATGATTCTATGTGGGTTGATCATCAAAACATTGGTTAGAGAGACCTAAAGGATCCACTTTAGAAATATCAGAACATTGGGAAAAACTATAGTTTTAGATGATTTTATATGGTTTTAAGAAAAATATAAAGTTAGGTAAAAAATTACCTTTCTTCATTACTCAAGGACTAAATTGTAAATCTTTCTAATAAAGTTGTACGATTTTGTTTTGAGATTTTCTCCTTATAATATATTTTTTTTCTTTTCACATTTTTTTTTTCTTTCTAAAGACACTTAATTTTAAATCACTAAACTTAAAAAATTTCTTAGGACACTTCCATTTTCTCCAAAATACTCTTTTTATACTATTTTTCTGAAGACTTTTCATTTAAATTTTTATAAAAATATTTATTTGGGAAACCCTTTTTTTTAATTCAAAAATTGATTTTTTTTAATGATTCTTTGAAGGTAATGTTCAAGACTCATGATATTTTAAATATATTAATTTTAATTTTTCTAAATCCATTCCATATTAAGTAGATTAAACTCAATTCTAAAAGTTTTTCTCCTTCCGATAAAAATCAAAAATTGCAAATTTAAATTTGATTAATTTCTTACTAATTGCATGATAACATGGTTCGTTACTTTGGAATCAAATAATTAAATCTTCAAATATATATATATATATTATAAAATCATACGGTTTAAGGTTTATAAAATATTAAAAAGAAGTAAGATTTGTGTGCAAGTGTCTTTAGAATTTTTTGTTTTTGTTTAATAATTTAAGTAAGGGTAAAATTATCATTAACAAAAATTATTATTAATGGAGTATGAATATATATTTTTTAGTTAAAATTAATATATATATATATATATACACACTAGATCAAGAAGATTGATTTGAATCGATTTGGCTTTTTTCTTTCCTCAATCGTAAATAGAATTTTAGTACAAATATTTATAGTAGTAATAAAAAAAAAAAAAAAAAGTTTTAAGGATCATACCCTAGTAACAAGGGACCAACCCTTAACAAAGGCTCCAATGTGATAGGTAAAAACTTTCTAGCAAATAGAAAACACAACGAAGTAACATTTCCATTATACACACACTCTGATCCATATCGAATTTGATTCAAAAACTCATCCGTGATGTCACTCCATCCAAATTTTCCGGGATGAGGACCTCCCCTAGACCAATCAACCCAAGTAATGCTCCGATTCGAATTCAATTCCGGATAAAGTATGTTCACCAACGTTGGAATGTAATGCTCGTCCATGTAACATGGTGGAAGACAATACTCATTGAAAATGGTATAGTATTTGGTGTCGGAGACAATATGGACGGCCAGGTCACGGTGGAGTTCAAACCATTGCGAGCCTTTTCGCCAATCGGTGATGTTTATTACCGGCCACATCTTAGGGTTGTAGCGGCCACGACCAGGCTTTCTTGGGTCATCGAAGGAGCCTAAGAAGCTTGAGTTAGAGTTGATGAGGTAGTCGTAGATGGTTTTGAAGTTGAATAAGGGTATGCACGATTCGGAGAGAAGAACAAATCTTTGGTTGGAGATGTCAAGGAGGGCGTTCGCTATGAGACGCCTTTCTGCATCGATCATAGTCGCAGTTCCCCAATAGACTGGCTGTGTAACAAAGAAACATATAGAATATTAAGTTTTTATTCGTGCGGACTGTTCTAATAAAATTTATGGTAGCATAGAACAAAACAAAATGACAAAGCTAAATCAGCCATGAAATCAATCTAACGGTTGAGATATAACACCATAATTACATATTAGCTTTCAAGAATATATTAAGAATTGAAATTGTAGAAAATTTTATTTCAAACGGTTAATTAGTTTCGATTATAGGGATCATTTCTATGACGATTAGTTTTGAATTCTGTTCATTTTCAACAATACTAACCGGATTTAGTAAATTTTATTTTGCTTCTCGTTCTAGACTTAAAACTTCTTGTCATAGTTTTATTTGAGAAAATGTAATCTTTTTTGATATTTTTTAAAATCCAAGAATTGTATTTGGATTCTACATCAATAACCCTAGTTTCTCATGTAATTCAATTAATCAATATATCAAACAAAGTCAACTAAGAAATTTTAGTCAGATTTTCGAGCTAAACTCATATTGGACGAACAAACAGCAACACAGTTTTATTTCAACAATAATTGTAAACAAATTCGTATATATAAAAATAAGGTTAGTTTATATTCATTCAAAATTTTGAAATAGTATATTTCCACATCCATCTACCTATTAAAAAAAATTAGGGATAGATTGCAACCATATTAAACTTTTTTTTTTGACAGTGACATCCGTATTAAACTGAGAGCAAATGAATATTGAAATTACAAATTTAAGCTAAAAAAAATACATAGATGAAAAGAAAACAAGTATTTTATATGAAAATGATACCTCAAATAAATTCCGATTATATATATATATGGAAAAAAAGAGAGACAATTTATAGATGAAAAAGAAAGAAAAAAAGAGAGCATAGAAAGTACCTGGCTAGGAATTGTTCGACCAATGAAGATGGAATTAGGGGGCAGTGCTTCAACAAAATCTGGATGTGAGTGGACATAAATTGAATATAATCCTTCATGACCTTGAAGAAACTTTTCCCACAATGGAGCTAATGGAAGTGGCCCTTTCGTCAAGAACATCAATGCCACTTTTGGCACTAATTGTTTGTAATCTTCAATTTTAGGAACCGTAGTCGATGCTTTCAACAATTCTTCATCACTCATGTTGTGCATCATCACAAACTTTTCTGCTTTCAGCAAAACGCTAGTGTAATTCTCATTTGGTGGTGGTTGTGTTGGTGTACTTGGAAGAGGAAAAAGAGAAGCTTGAATGGTGAGTGAAAAGTTCTTAAGATACAAACTGATTATGATTCCTAGAGATAAACCAATAACAAAGAAAATGATGCGATAGACATGGTTTAGTTGCAAATGTTTGTTTAGAGACTTTGAAATCGATTGAATTAGATGAGCCTCATTGCCCATTGCTGTTAATGGAGAGAGAACAAAGAGAGCAGATTTACAGTTTAAATTGAGATCAATCCTACCTAGTTGATCATGTGTTTTATTTGTCTATAATTAAAATAGACAGATTTTGAATTTAATTGACAACCTAGTTGTTCAGGTAAAATTCAATAAAATTTCTTCCGCATCATTGAAATTCACAACTTTAATGTAAGTGTCTGGGTACTGATGTCATATTGCATTAGCAACATGCATGAGCCAATAGTTTTAAGAGTGCTAGCTGGTTGTATATATAAAATTGATTTGGATCATCTTTTGATCTCATCTTTTTCCTGACCTTTTTAAAACATGTGATTGTGATTGGTTGTTGATAAAATGGTTGTGAAAACCAATCACATTTTAACCACCCATTAATTACAATGTTTATGTGTCATGAGATTATGTAAGGTGAAGAAAAAGATCAAATTAGTAGAGGATCCAAATTCATATAAAATATCAACTACATTGTTTTTGACATTGAAATTTGGAATCTATGAAGCAGGCATGAATCCACCTTGTTTTATCAATCAATGAAACCAGAGGTGTCCCATTTCATATTGTTAGGTTTCTTGTCCCAGAAAAGGAGTGATTTGGACTCCAAAACAGAATAGACTAAACAAAAAAAACCAGGACCACTGCTAAAATTTAGGTAAGTTACCACATTTGTACTCCGGGTTTAAGCCTCACCCTAGTTGGTTCTAGTCAAACAATTCAATACAAAAGCTTGAGGTTATGGACTATTAATAAAATAATCTAATTGATTTTAGACTTGAGTCTTGAGCTTTACGCTAGAACAAGGGTTTGAATTGAACTTAAATTCATGATATACATATTTGGGCCACCAACCATTATATATATATATATATATATTTCGATGAGAATTTTTTACCATACACACTTTAAGCACTTTTGGTAAAATTTAATGAAATTTATTGAATTTTGATGTGATTTTAGTATGGATGTTAAAAAGAATGAAATACATTTGTGGAACATCTCTCCAAAAAATTTCAGGTATAAGAACTAATTTTTTCCGACTTTTTTTTGAAGATAAAATATTTTAAAATAAGGAAATATCAGAAAAAATAGTTCTCGAATCCAAAAAATTTCAATTTTCTACCAAATGTGTATTTTAATTTTCTTAAGATGGATACAAAAAATCTCATCCAACACCATTCAATTGCATACAATTTCCTCAAAGTTGCTCATTGTATTAAAATAAGGGGGTTCTGATAAGAAAAGCTCTCTCTCTCTCTCTCTCTCTCTCTCTCTCTCTCTCTCTCTCTCTCTCTCTCTCTCTCTCTCTATATATATATATATATCTATATATATATATATATAAGTGAGTCACTTTTAAGGGATCCTTTGTTTTATCATAAAGTAAGGACTGTCTTGAAATCAATCGATTTTAATGAATTTTGATTTGGATTTTTGTGTGTATAATAAATTCAATGAAATCTACTTGTAAACAAATTGTGAAATTTTGTCAAGAACTACAACTATTTTTCTCGATCTTATTGAAAATAAAGCATTAGAAAATGAGACAAAAAATAGGACAAATAAAAAAAATTAGTTGTAGTGCTTGAAAATTTTTCAAAATTTGTTTACAAGTATATTTAATTGAAGTTATCATTCACACAAAAAATCTAGATCAAAATTCATTAAAATCGATGGATTTCAAGATGGTCCTCACTTTATGTTAAAATAATTATATATATATATACACTTCGCAATTCACTGAACTTATATGCTTGTTCCATATATGTATTCAAATTTACAGTATGTGTGTTTGTGTTGGAATTCGTTTCCGTCTGTTGATCAGAAACGTCCACACTTGTACGTTGGTGTGCTTGTTTTAGGGCGTAGATTGACCACTTGAGAGCCATTTTCTTCTCGTAAATGTGGTGCGCATTGCATTTCGCAAATCCCTCAAAGGCCAGTTTATAATTATGTATATAAAATTTTAGTGGGGATATTTTAGTAAAAATATATGAATTCTCCTTTTCAATCGGGAAAGGGAACTTAATTCTCAGGGTGGGTGAGGGGAATCAAGTTCGTGAGGGTAATCAAGTTCCCTTTCATTAAGGAACTTAATTTCTGATATGTGTGTGAAGTCCATGGAACTTAATTCCTGCATAAATTTAGTAAACACGAGAATTTGAAAATCATAAACTTTATTTTCTTTTTCAAGTAGGATTTTTGATTAACAAAAATGCCATAAATAAATTAATGGACGGAGATTATTGAAAAAATGGACAGAGACACTAAGAGAATTGTGATGAAGAAAAAGTCAAAACATGGTATTGGCCAAATACAAACCTCCCATAGTCTCTGGCATTATTTATGGTACAAACAAAACAAAACAACGACTAAGACAAAATCAACTCTTTAAAAATGAAAAGCTTCAATGCTTTGCTTCTAAATTGTCTATTATAGCTGGAGCATTTGCCGGGAGGATTATTAATATACTCGAGAAGAAATTTCATGAGTTGATTTTATGATTAGAGTTCATTGTTGGTAACGTAAACTTCTGCATGGAATGAATGCAAAATTTTCAAAGTTCAAAGAAAGAAACTAATTAAAAAAAACTGTAATTATTTGTAAAGAATCTTATAATTTATTCACATACATTGTTAATAGACCTGTTTAATAAAAATTTACCAAAAACAAGTTAAGGTTGGCTTAGTGGTTTGTTCATCACACCTACACCATAAGATTGTAGGTTCGAGTCTATTCTCCTCCCAAAAACCCAAATTATTGTTATATTTCAAAATAATAATAATAATAATAATAATAATTTACCAAATTAAAAATTATAAATATATATTGAGAATCTCTTTTCTTGTTATATTAGGAGGAGCGTATTTGTCATGGGAATTAATGATTCGGAGAGGAAATGTTGTGCATTGTAGTCTTTTTCATCCACTATGTTTTTAATTTATACTAGGAGTTTCCTTTCCAGAATTTGGATCCTTGTTGACCTGATCTTTGTCCTCATCTAAATAGATCTGATGATATATGTAATCAGTGGTTGAGATTTATTTCTTTATTTATTTCACATTTATTATCTTTAAATTCATATTATTATATATCTTTAACACTATGTTTGGTTTGATGGAAAAGAAAGGGAAAAAAATAATAAGTTAATGAGGTATGAAAGGAAATGAAAGGAAAGAAGAGAAATAAAAACAAGTGGAAATTACTCAAAATGACCACTTACAACATACAAATATTGTTTGTAACCGCAAACAAAATTTTAATTGTTAATAACCATGTTTTTATAAAATTACTTGAATGCCCCCATATAAAAACCATCCCAAACACACACTCTCTCTCTCTTTTTCTCTCTTTTCTTTCTCTCTCCTCTGCTCTCTCTCTCTCCCCGTCCAAACCAATGCCTGAAAATCATTGCCGGCGTCGTTGCCGTCAAAATTGAACCTTTGCAAATCGTCGCTGACGTCATCCTCGTCAAAACCAAACCAAGCAAATCGTCGCTGGCGTCCTCTCTCTCTCCCCGAACCTCTCTTTCTCTCTTTGCGACAGCACCGTCGTGCGTCGCTGCTTGGCGTCGTGCATCGTCATGTGTCGTGTGCCGTGCATCGTGCTTCGCCTGGGCTTCATTGCCGTCGGAGCTCCCCCTCCGCCGGCGATGTGATCTATAGAAAAAAGGGAAAAAAAAAAAAACCTAATTTGGGAATTTTGGGAATTTGGGGAAGAAGGGAAATTGGACATGATTTCAAGTTTCACATTTAATTTTAGTCAAGATTTCAAGTTTGAGGTTTTTTATTTTTTTATTTAAAAAAAAAAAAACTAATTTCAATGGTACTCTTGCAATTTATAGATATACACTAATTTTTTTTTTTTTTTTAAAAAAAGTGGTTATTAACAATTAAAGTTTCAAAAGTGGTTACTAATGAAAGTTTAATGTTTCCAATGGCTACTTTTGGTTTTCTCTCTAAAACAAATACATGAATAAATCTTATTATATTTATGAAAAATACCCTTCTTTCAATGATATGAATGATAGATAAGTATTGTTATATAAGGTTACTTTTGGGCAGGGGCGGCTCAAGGGTATCCAGGGCTTTAGGCGAAATTATAAAACCAGGCATTGGATGTGTATGTCAAAATATATTAAATATACAGTATAAACAGTTTATTTAAAATTAATTTTTTGAGTTTTTCATATCTGGATTCATATTTTCTACTAGACATATCTAATGTCTATTGTCTAATATCATATTATCAATTATAAACACTTAAAAAAAAAACAAATAATTAAGTTACGGGCAATAAATAAATAAATAAAATGACAAAAAAATATATTTTAAGTAACGAAGTTTAAAACAATAAAACCTGGAAGGCCGGAATATTGGCAGAAATAAGATATATTAAGAGAGTTTGATTGCAACATGTTTGATTTCAATTTGCAGATTGCAATAGAAGGATTTGATTGAATATAGAAAATATAAAACAATAGATTTTATTAATAATATATGATTAAAAAAAATTAACCGTTGAAACTTGAAAGAAAAAAAATAACATTAATGAGTATTTAAGTCCACTTAAATGTGGTTTACTTGAAAATAGGAATCTTTAACTTGAAAATAGGAATAAACGGTAATTTAGAAGTATGAAAGATAAATTTTTTGAATAATAAATAGAAAGAAGGGTTGATAATCATGAAGATATCTATCGGGTGATTATGGATTATTTTGGTGATATTTTTTGCTCTACCGATCCTTCTTGTAGAGACTTGGATGCGGTTTTCCAGTGTGTTCAGCCGTGCTTATCTACTGGAAAGAGTGCTTTCCTTGATGCAAATTTTACGACTGATGAGATTCGTGCTGCTGTTTTTGACATGCATCCTTCGAAAGCCCCGGGTATTGACGGTCTCCCTGCTCTTTTCTATAAAAAATACTGGTTGGTGGTTGGTGACCAAGTCTCTAAAGCATACCTTGGTGTTTTAAATGAGGGAAATACGGTGGAGGTTATTAATGGTACCCTTATTACGCTTATCCCCAAAGTTTAGAGAGCAGTCAATATTGTTGATTTTCGCCCTATTAGTTTATGTAATGTGGTCTACAAAATTGTAGCGAAAGATCTTGCTAATAGATTCAGAAAGGTTTTAGGGGAGGTGATCTCGGAAACGCAAAGTGCTTTTATTCCTGGGCGTCTTATCTCTAACGGGGCCATTGTGGGTTTTGAATGTATGCATGCGCTTCGGACGCGTAAAAAGGGTAAAAAAGGGGCTTTAGCTTTAAAACTTGATATGTCGAAGGCATACGACAGAGTTGAGTGGAGCTTTATTGCTGGGATGATGTCTAAACTGGGTTTTTCGGTTTCTTGGATTGATCGTATTATGAGGTGCGTTACCTCTGTGACGTACTCCTTTAATGTTAATGGCACCGTTTGTGGCTCCCTGAAGCCGTCTAGGGGTCTCCAGCAGGGGGATCCTCTATCTCCTTATTTGTTCCTTGTCTGTGCGGAAGGTTTGTCTCATTTGTTTTCTGCTGCTGAGAATAAAGGTGACATTGAGGGTTTGAAATGTACTAGAGGTTTGAAATGTACTAGAGGTGGTCCGAAAATTTCCCATCTCTTTTTCGTCGACGATAATATGATCTTCACCCATGCTAATGAGAAAGATTGTCGGTCTATTAAACTCATTTTGGACACTTATGCTAAGGCCTCGGGTCAAATGGTTAATTTCCAAAAATCTGTTCTTTTGTGTTAGTAGGGGTGTTCCTTTTCCAAGGGCATCCCGTTTAGCTCTTTCCCTGGGTGTCAATCTTGTTAATTGTCATGAGAAATATCTTGGTTTCCCTAGCTTTGCGGGTAAGAACAAACGTCAATTGTTTGCTTCCATCCGGAATCGTGTTTGGGATCGAATTAAAGGTTGGCAAGGTAAGCTATTTTCGGCAGGAGGGAAAAAGGTGTTATTGAAGGCGGTCCTCCAAGCCATTCCTTCGTATTCGATGTCCCTTTTCCGCTTACCTAAAAGTCTTGTTAACGATCTCCATCGGCTTAGTGCCAAATTTTGGTGGGGTTCCTGTGATGAGGGTAATAAGATCCATTGGGGTTCCTGGAAGAAGATGTGTCGTAGTAAAGAATCTGGTGGTTTGGGTTTTCGAGACTTGACTATCTTTAACCAGGCGCTGCTCGCTAAGCAAGTTTGGCGTTTGATTCACTTCCCCAATACCCTTGCTGCTAAAGTCCTCAAACATGCTTATTTTCCTGACTGTTCTGTTCTGCAGAGCTCGGCTGGTGCTTCTAGCTCGTTTATGTGGAAGAGTTTCCTTTGGGGGAAGGATCTGCTGGAGGTCGGCTCCAGGTGGAGGATTGGCAGTGGTGCGTATGTATTGATCTATCACTATTGTTGGATTCCTCGGCCTGTGACTTTTAAGGTGCAGTCCCCCCCTTTGCTTGGTTTGTTGGCGACAGTGGACTTCTTAAAACACCCCTCTGGAAACTGGAATGAAGGCCTAATTCGGGGATCCTTTTGGGAGGACGAAGCTAATGCTATTTTGCAGCTTCCTTGTTCTATCTCGCATGCCTCTGACACTCTGCTTTGGCACTACGACAAATCCGGAGCTTTCTCTGTTAAAAGTGGTTATCATTTTGGCTGTCATTCTGTGGCTGCTTCGGGTTCTTCAGGGCCTAACTTTTATGCGGGCTGGTGGAAATTTTTTTGGCTCCTAAAAATCCCTAGTAAGGTTAAGCTTTTTATTTGGAGAGCTTGTCTCAATTGGATCCCTACTATTGGTAACCTTGCTAAATGTGGAGTCAAGGTCTCAGCTTCTTGTCCGGTTTGTTGCTCTAGTTCAGAATCGACCTTTCATGCTCTCTGGGGTTGTCCTTCTCTGAAGTTCATTCGGTCTTTGTGTGGCTTTCTGAAGGGGTTCCAAGTGCTGCCTGATTCTCAGCTTATTGAGGTCCTTTTATCTGGTATGAATTCCCTATGTTCTACTGATCTTGAGCTTTTTTGTGTTGTTTTATGGCGTATCTGGTTTAGGCGCAATGGCATTGTCCATAATTCTAAGTCCCTTGCGAACGAGGATATTGTCGCTTGGGCTTCTTCGTTTCTGGATGATTTCCATCTAGCGAATGACTCTTCGTCAGGGAGTGCTTGTTCTGCTGCTATGGTTTTTCATGGTTGGAGACCTCCGGACGTGGGGGGCTTTAAAATTAATACTGATGTCGCATTTGATACTAAGAAGGGTATGGTTGATTTTGGGGTTATTATTCGCGATTGCGAAGAGAATGTCTTGGCGTCCAGCGCCCAAGCGAAGTTGGCGAATTTTTCTCCGCAAGTTGGTGAAGCGATGGCTCTCTTAAGAGGTTTGCAGTTTGCCTTTGAGATAGGAATCTGGCCTTGCGTGTGTGAGACTGATGCCCAAAGTGTTGTGAATCAGGTTAAGTCTGTATCCTCGTCTTTTGCTGAGATTGGTTTGATTATTGATGATATTAGATTATTGCTCTTTAGCAGTCCTAGTAATGATATTGCCTTTGTGCCTCGTTCAGGCAATATGGCTGCTCACAATTTAGCCAAACTTGGCCTTGCCAATGGTTTTGATAGTTTTTGGTTAGAGGAATGCCCTCAGTGTATTTCTCCTTTTGTTCGGGACAATTGTCCTGTCGCTTTGTAAGCTTTGTTTTCTTTTAATGAAATTGTCTTTCAAAAAAAAAAAATAGAAAGAAAAATATTGGATATTAATTGTTAAGATATATATACATATTTTTTTATAATAAAAATACGAGGCCTTGATTTTAGGTAGGGCCTTAGGCAACTACCTTAGTTGCCTATAGCTTCAGCCAGCCCTGTTTTTGGGATATTGAAAAATCCATTTCCCTTGATTCCATTTCCTCTCAAATTTGGTGGGAAACCCAACCGGGTGAAACAAGAAAAAATTATTAAATCCCTTTCCCTCATTTTCATTTCCTTTCCCTCTCCAAGATATTAGAAATCCTTCCAAATCATTTCTTTTCCTTTTTCTTCAATTCCATCAAACCAAACATAATATAAGTGTTTTAGATCAGGAAAAAAATCAAATCAACAGAAGATCCAAATATTGTACTTTTTTTCATCTGTTAGTTTATTTTTTCCTTTGTGTTACAAGCAAAGTTTTGAATGATGCATATTATTTGCACAATGGACAATAAAGAGTGAGTAATATGGAAATATTGTTTAAATATGAATGTATATATCAATCTCAATTCTGGTCGGATTACACGGCCGGGTACCCAGTTTTTATTTTATGATTTTGTAAAAAAAATATATATATATATATATAATATATTTATTCCAAAAAAAGAAGAAGAAGAAGAAACAAAATAAAATATTCAAACCTTTCTTTTCCATTTTTCCAAAACTTTTACACTTTCCTTTCCAAAAAAAAAAAAAAAAAAAATTTACACTTTTAATTTGTTTTTAAAATAATTGAATGCAACAATTAATGTTTTTAATGTGTGTTATCATTAATATTTTATTTAAAATTATTATTTTAATTTTTTATTATATTATCATTGATTTTATTATGAAAATCGGTTGGTAATTGTTGTACAACGGTTAACCACGACGTGCTGGTGCCTCACAGCAATCAGACCCAGTTTGAAGTGTAGGTATAAGGTCCTGAGTGTTTGCTGAGATTTTGTGTGAGACAGGCCCGACTGTTCTAATTGGACCGGCCGGACCGGGTGGTTCCGGTTCAAGGGGCTTTGACTATGCCAACCGGGTCGATATTTTTGGTAGAGGGGAAATAATAAGGTGATTTTAACTCTTTAATCAAGTGGAGCCACACATAATTTAATAATTTATCATAAAGTAGAGACATGATCATTGAATGAAAATAAGGCTCTGGAGAGCTTTGAGTGGCCAAGTAGGATTAACACATATTGCTAGTGCAATTATTATTAGATGTTCCATTTGTTGAAAGTGATGTCACCGCTGACAATGGTGGTGGTGGTTTGGTTGGTTGCGATAGCTGCGACGAAGATGGTGGCGATGACATTGGCACGGTGGAAAGAGGGAAAAGAGAAGATTGAATGGTGAGTGAAAAGTTTATAAGATATAACTGATTATGATGGCTATAGACAATAACAAAGGAAAAGAAACGGTAGACATGATTTAGATGTAAATGGGAGAAATAGAGGTGACCCATTGGCCATTTTTGTTGGTGGAGAGAAGGGAGAGGCAGCTTTTCAGTTTAAATTGATAACACTTAGAAGGTAAGTTAGCCGCATGTGTTTTAACTTCTATCCCATTATTAAGCTGTAGTGAAATATGGAAAGGAATTCGGTGTGCAATGTGCACGGTTGATAGTGATTTTGTAAAATTCACTTATGAATATAAACTAATTAATTTCTTTTCAAAGGACAGCATATATATGATTATGATGTTGGTAGGCTTTTTTTTTTTTTTTTTAGGTTTCTTGGTCAAGTAAAAAAATCATAAATAGTGTAAAGGAAAAAAAAAGAACAAGAGAAACTTTCAAAATAAATAAATGACTTAATAACACCAGGCCCCCTTGAATTATACGCGAATTTGCAAATTGCCCCCTAAATGATTTTTTTCGGTGTTAAACCCCTCGAATTGTTGGAAATTGGCAATAATGGACGGAATAGAGACGAAACCCTTATTCCGTTTGATTTTCCTTGCACATGCACCTCACATGCATATGTACAAAGGGCAGTTTTGTCTTTTCGTGAATACCATATGAGGGGCAACTTGCAAATTGTGATATTTTTTTTCCTTTTCTTACAAAATTTGCTAGAAATTGAAATAAAACAAAAAAAAAAAATTAAAATTAAATTTAACTATTATAAATTTGGATCAATATCCCAATCTAATTAAATTTTTATTATAAATTTAGATATGTAACTCTCACATTCAACTCTCAAATGCAGATCTTAACAAAATTAAATTTTTAAAAAAATCTGGATCTCAAATATTTGTGTTTAATCATATTTTTTAAGCCTTCTCTCTCTCTGTGGTTCTCTTGATCATTTGAAGATCCAAAGGTTTGCATTTGAAGATCCAAAGATTTTCAAATCAGTTGCTACTTGCTAATCTCTCCCAAACATTCACAAACCAAAAACACCACAAAACCAAAGGTAACATAATGCATGTAATAAGGATAAAGATTCATCATCAACGGCGAACCAGTTTTCGACAAGAACTGAAGTAAAGGCAACATCACTGAACTCAAGCTTTGGTTAAAGAAAGCTTGAGAAGGTGGAAATGGATCAAGAACAATCGAAGCAGCGTGAGGGTCGAAATCTTGATCTGGGTATGCAAATTTGCAGCAACTAAAGCACTATAAAGAGACTCAATCGCAAGAATTAAAATAGGAGTTGAGAGGGTACAATTGTTAAAACCTCATCACCTACTGCAATGGCTGTGATTACAGTTTCTGGGTAGTAAGCGATGATGTTTCGACCAATCCAAGAGGCTGCAGTGGTGTTGGAGGATCCAATTGCGAGAAGCTGGTTGTTGGGCACACTGATAATGACCAGGATCTTGGTTTTGGACAGAGCGGCGTGGTTAGAGGATGGCAGCTTGATTAGAAGGCGGCGGCGGTGGCTCAAAAATCGCCGCCGAATGAGAGATCGAGAGAGTGAGAGATGGGAGAGAGATGGTCGTGAGAGAGAGGTGGTGGTGAGAGAATGGTGGGAGAGACAGATGGTGGTGAGATTGTATGGATTTTGGTGGAGGCTAGGGTTTGGGTGGAGATGATGGTGGAGAAGATGAGTGAATGTTTGTTATTTATTTTATTTTATTTTTGAAAAAGAATGTTTGTTATTTTTAAAAATTATATTGGTAGCAATTTTTTTTTTTTAATTTGTTCTTTGTTTTTTGGCCACCATCCATATGACAGGTGGAAACAAAGATCAAATAAAAATAACTTAATGTCACATTAAATTTTTTTTTTTCAAAATTTATTTCTATTTTTTTTACAGCGAAAAGACAAAACTGCCCTTTGTACTTATGCATGTGAGGCGCACGTGCAAGGAAAATCAAACGGAATAAGGGTTCCGTCCCTATTCCGTCCATTTTTGCAAATTTCTAACAATTCGAGGGGTTTACCGCCGAAAAAAATCATTTAGGGGGCAATTTGCAAATTCACATATAATTTAGGGGGGTCTGGTGCTATTAAGTCTAAATAAATAAACAACAGAAAACCAGAAACTCTAATTTCTGCTTCTCTCTCTAAAACTCTAAATATAAAAACCAAGAGAAATAAAAAGCACAAGATCACTACTAAAATTCCGGCGAATTACTGCATTTGTGATTTGTACTCTTTTCTTCCCATGTGGCCGGGGGGTTTTTCGTCAATTCATTAGAGCATCTCCAATAAGCAAAAGAATAACTCAGCTTTGACTATTAATAGGGAGGATGGACCAGAAATTTCTCCAACAACCTCCCTACTTCCTTAAATTTTTTCAGGTCAAAGCCTCACTAAATATAAGAAGACAAAGCATCCTCTCTATTTATTCTTTCTCACTCCCCAATTAAAATGAGTGATCAAGATGAGTCCATCTCATTAATATTCTGAAACTATTAATGTATGTCTAAATATACATAAATGGGTGAATAGGTTTTAATCAAGTTAATTACCAATTTTTCTTGATTAGTCAATATTCAATAATCACCAAAATTAAGCAAATACAATCCACCAAATTTAAGAGCGGAAAATAATAAATTGCATGTTGATTGATTTACATGAGAAACCCTCCAACTAGACAAAACTCACGGGCTATTGTGCTAGCCACAAATGGTCCTCAAATCCACTACTTGAATGAAAGTTTACAACCTAGGTTGACCTCGAGTCAAATCATTCTTGGTCACTAACCCTTCCACTCTACCCAACAGGCCTTTAATAGTAATCATAGACCTACTTTATTGTGCACTAAGCTACTAAGTGTATGTTTTGTGTGGCCAACCTTTTTAATCTAAAAAGAAAAAAAAGAAAGCAAGCCATTTTGGTCTATTGGGAGTCCCAAAAAGTTCTTTTTGAGCTTTTTTAATATAGTTGCATTGTCAGTACTATCCTCTTTGAATTTTATATATTCCATCAGATACCCCTTTTATTACACAACTCTATTATATTTGAATACTTATCTAATATCATTTTTGTCTCCTCATCTTCATCGGTATTCAAACGACAAGTTTTCATCTATCACCTATAAGTTCAAATCAACATTTTTTTTTTATATAATCGTAAACAATAATATATATATGTATGTTTACTGTTTATTGTTATGAAGTTATATATATATATATATGTTTGGTTGATTTTTTTTTTTTTTTTATATAAAAAAACTCATCTACCTTCAATTTTTTTTTAAAAAAAATCATGTACCTATACTTTTGTATATGTGATATATATATAAATATATTTATTTATTGTGATTTTCTTAAAACTCATTTACCTTCTTTTTTTTTTTTTTTTTTGTAAAACTCCTATATCTACGATATTTTCTTTTTTTAAACTTACTTACCTGTGATTTTGTTTTTAAACTCATATATATATATATATGTGTGTGTGTGTGTGTGATTTTTAATTCATGAACCTATGATTTTTTTTTTTTTAAAAAAAAAACTCATCCATCTTTGATTTTTTTTTTTTTTTTTAAAAATACTCATGTATATGTGATTATTTTTTAAACTCACGTAGGTGTATCTATGATTTTTTTTTTTTTTTTTAATTCACGTGTCTGATTTTGTTTCTTTATGTATGTACACCTTTTAATGTCTGTACATATTTTATTTGTTTTAAAATAGTTTAAAATATGCAAATCGCATATATATATATATATATAATATACTGTTTATTTATATTTGTTTTGTATAGAACATGTCTTACCTACCGGTGAATTCAACTCAAGGAAATGTTAGAGAGGAAAATCAAAAGAGAGCTAAGGCTGATTGGAATGATCAAGCTAGTAAGGTATTCATAAGGATTTGTGTGGATGAGACATTAGTTGGAAATCGACCAAATGGTCATTTCAATAAGGTTGGGTAGAAGAGCATTACAGGTTGGGTGTTTTGTGATTGTTGATGAACATTGATGTGTTTGTTACTTATTTGTGATTATTTTCTTAACTCAAGTACTTGTGATTTTGTTATGTACTTATGTATATGTAATTGCCTATTTATATAATACCTTTGCTTATTTTTTTTTTGGCTTATACCGGTTGATTTGGTAATCTTTTTTATTTTCTTACAGTCATAATTTACAAATCCATTGTTTATGCTCTTATTTGTAATTTATCAAAACCAATAGCACTTTTGGAAATATACTGTCAAACAATTCAGTTATTGAAAAGCACTTCTGTAACTAAATACCAAACAACATATGACATTTTGTTAGAAGCTCAACTCCTTAGAAGCTCAATTTGAAAAGCCATACCAAGCCATACCAAACATACCCTTCATCACAAGGCTTAACTCACAAGGAAAAGAACACAACCTAGGTGAATATCAAATGCATAAATGCTATGTCAACACATTTAATGCTTATCTAATCATGGATGAACATGTCAAACAATCCTAGATATCATGTGGCTACATGTCATATATAAAACTTAGCTATATAAAAATAAATGCAATCCTAGATGTAATAACTATCACAATACAACAACTCAATCAATCAACACAAAAATCTCAACTTGAAGATAAAATTTAATCTAGATGCAAACAAGTCATAAATAAGATTTCTTGCTAAGTAAGAACACTAAAATGCATGAAGATGGTGTTCAACTTACCGAGTCTTGTGTGTTTAAGAAGACTCATGCAAGAGCACATTCTAGATGAATCTAGATGATATTTGATGCACATGGAAATGAGTTTAGATGATCAAAGGTGAGTTCTTGGATGAATTTTCTCTCTTGGAAAATACTTTATCTTAAAAATATGATTTTGAACTCTTGAAAGCATACAAAAGAGAAGACATCATATATATAGGAGCCTTAAATGAAACTACGACATTTTGAAAATTTTGGGCTGAAAACAAGGCACTGCGTGGGTAGGTGTGTTGGTAGGTACCAGCATACTACCAGCCAACTTACCAGCGAATCGGGACTTGGAAAATCAACCCAAGGCCACTACGCTGATAGGATTAGCACACTACCAGTCAACCTACCAGTGCATCAGGACCTAGAAAAACCATCCAAGGCCACTACACGGGTAGCACCAGTGCACTACTAGTCCACTGGGGCCTAGATCACTCATCGCGCTAAATCAAGCACACCATTGTGTATGTGCGGACATTTCCGATCAAGCATCAGGAAACGAATTACTATACTCAATACCACACTTAGATCTAACAATAAAGTGCACGTTTAGGAAGTGAAGAACACTCACATAAGAATTTGAAACACAAAAGCAAGAGAATAAACATGCATGAAAGGTGTGTGTGTGCAACTAGTCTCTTCAAAAGAATTAACCACAAGTGATATACCTTTGAAGTGCTCTTGAACTTTAGGGCTTTATCACGAACAATGAAGTGCCTAATCTACCCTTACATGTTAAAAATCAATTGTGGTTCGTCACCAAAATAAACCAATTAAAAATGAGGAACATACATATTCAATGGTCCAAATTCAACAACTCTTTAAAAATAATAGAGTAACTTGCACTCAACCTCCTTGAGGTTTGCCCTCTTACACTCAGAAACAACTTTATCAAAAATTGACACTCACACCCCTTACCATTAGTCAAATTTAACCATTGACCAAATATGACTGTCAAAAGACCAAACTACCCTTAATTCCTAAATTAAATTATATATAAAAAAAAAAACAATAGAAAGCTAAATTGAAATAAAAAAAAATCTAACATTCAAAATGTTGAAATTTTTATTAAAAAAAAAAGAAGTAATTTTAAAACTAAAAAATTGAAAAACTGAAAAAAATAAAATAAAATCTTTTTTAATTGATCTCCACCATCCATCTTAAAGATAGATGGTTGAGATGTAGTAGATTTTTTTTTTAAAAAAAAAGTGGGCTTTGATCTTTGATCTCTTCTTCTTCTTCTTTGTCTTACTTTGTTCTTGTTGCTGAAATTTTTAAAAAAAAAATTAAACTAGAATTAAATTTTAGTAATAAAAGAATGAATGAATATAAAAAACAAATGGGTGATGAGAGAGAGACGTGATGAATCCGAAAAGCTGCATGAGAGACTCTTCTTTCAACCCTTGCCATCCAGCCAACTCAACTCAATTCAATCTACACACCACAACAACAATTGAAAAGAGTCTTCTCTTCTCTTTTATTCATCATCATTTTTTTTTCCTCAAACCAATGATTTCTTATAAGAAAAGAGAGATCAAGAATTGATACATGGGCAAAGAAGATTGTTTTCATATCATGATAGTTAAAAAAAGGGGTATTAATCATTTAGTCCCTATGTTTTTTTAAATTATCTGTTTTTTACTCACTTATTCATTTTTCACCGGATTGATTCCTATATTTCCAAAAACCACTCAATTTGATCCCTCTGACCAGAATTTTGACGGTCAACAGTCACAGAAAATGCTAAATGACTAATTTGCCCATGGCTTCAGTTTCATTGTCAAAAAAGTACCATTCTACCCTTTAAAATATTAATGAAATCAAGGGGCATTTTAGTCTTTTGAACACGTGTACAATGAAATCAAAACTAAAAACTAAATTTAAAAAAATAAAATCATTTTATATAGTAAAAAATAATTAAAAAAATCAAATAATAAAATACCCTTAATAATTTTTTTTTAAAAGAAAAAAACTGTGGTGTAGATCCAAAATTCTAGATCTCCACCTGAAATGAAAAAAAAAAAAAAAAAAGATGGAAAAATAAAATAAAAGTGTGATGTAGTTTGTCTTCTTCGAAACTGACGCTCTCTCTACTTTGTCTCTTTGAAATCGTTCCACGCAAGCACCGATCTTTGCTCTCCATGGCAGTGCTTCTCTTTTGACTTCCAAGCCATTGTCATCCAACCACCATCTCTCTTTTCAGGTTTGCGCTTCTCTTTCTCGGTGCATTGCACTATTGGCTTTTCTCAGTGATATAGATAAGTGATATCTTTTGAAGATAATAGATAGATTTGAGAGAGCATAGAGCCGTGGGTTACTTCTTTATTTTTGTTTTTCATTGGTTCTTAATTGAGCTTAAGTTTTGTTTGTATTATGTTGTGGTCTGATTTGCCTAGTTTTCGCATGAAAGTTTTTTTTTTTTTTTTTTTTTTTGGGTTATTGGTTATTAATTTATTATTGTTGGGTTTTGGTGGAGTTTGTGTGGTTTGAGGTTTAATGGGTTCTTGATTGGTTGTCCAGTATTTTTGAATTTGAGTGGTTTTGTTGAGTAGTTGATGTTTGAGGACTAATGCTTTTCTAATTGTGGTTAATTACTTTTTAATGGGAGTTTGAAGAGTAAAGGATTGAAGTTCTCCGTGTGTGCCCGTGCGTATCATATTTGAATGGTTTAGGGGTTAACTAAAAGATATTATGTTGTCTTGTAATTGGCACTCAAGAAGATTATCAAAGGATTAGTTTTAGATTTAGATATTTGGTAAGATAAGGATAATCAATTTATTTGGGTGTGTTGTGGTTTCTTTGGCTTCAATTCTGGGATTAGTTTTTTATTTTTTTTATAAGATTATGGTTTTTTGTGTGGTGATGCATTGCTCTAATTCTAATTCTGGCTTTGGTGATGTTGTGGAAATACCCTTGCTTGAGATTGATGATGAAGATGTTGTTTAAGGTTGATGATGATGATGATGATGATGAAAAAGAAGAACCGGTGGATTTTTGATGATGAAGTGGGAATTTTTATTTATTTATTTATTTATTTTTTTTATTTTTTTTTTGAGGTGGGGAATTTTGCCAAAAAAAAAATACAAGGACTAAATAAATAATACCCCTTAAAAAAAAAAAAACCAAAGAAGATCAAGTCGAAAGAACAGATAAAGAGAGGAAAAAAAAACCTAAAAATAATCGACATCATCATCAATAGGAAGGAAAAGAATCATTTTTTTTTTTAATCTTCAAAAGGGAGGCCTAACACCACCTGGGTTTCCTGCCCACCCCTCCACTGGCAATTGCACATTTGGTGGCATATTCAACGGAAAATTAAAGAATGGCAGCGCCCCTGACCCCGCTCTTGCACAAACAAGTTATTTCATCCGTTACCTCCACCACTCTACATATGCAGTTGGTCTTCCTCATCCAACGACAGTCTCTCGACCCACCACAACCTCTCAACGAGATCCATCTCCACCTTTCTCTTTTTTTTTTTTTTTCCTTTTTTTTCCTTTTTTAAAAAAAAATATATTTAATCTCCATATCCATTTTTTTAAAATTACTCTATGTTTGTTTTCAATTAATTTGTATTTTAAATATTTGAAAGGTCAAAAATACCCTCATTTTTTATTGTCAAATTTAGTTGACGGTTAAGCAAGTTTGACTAACAATAGGGGGTGAGTGTCAATTTACTTAAAATAATAATATTTTTTAATTAAAAATAATTAAAAAATAATAATGAGCCATTTTTAGAGAGGCTTCTTGGAGTATTAACTCCTTATATGGCTCCTCATTTGTAAAAAATACACCAAACTCCTTATTTGTAAGAAACATTTAAGAAACCTTATTGGGGATGTTCTTAAACCTAGTTGGCTCTGCAATTCAAAAATAAATAAATAAATTGGTCATATTATTATTATTATTATTATTATTATTATAACAATTATAGTAAACTAAACTCTTCAATATTTGATAACAGCAAATGTAACCAGATTAACCAAATAGTATACCACTTACTTACATATTAGGGAAAATTGTATATTAGTCCCCATAATTTACCTTAATCTGCGTTTAGTCTACGATTTTTAGAATTGTAATTTTTATCCTTTTATGACAGAATCCGTCAAAAGGACAGAGTTTGTCATGCCAGACTTGTTAAATAACCTTAATGCCCCTGATGTATGCTGATCCCATTGAAAAGACAGTTTTACCCATAATTTTGAATTTTTTTTTATTTTCTAGAAATTAAAATTAAAAAGAAGAGAGTTTTTATTAAAAAAAAAAAAAAAAATCCAAGAGATCACATATCTGGAAAACTAAAAATTTTTGAACAAATTAAGAAAAGAAAAAAAATAACAGATCTGGAAAAAAAAAAAAAGGGTTATTATCATCAACACCAAACACAAACACAACAATATTATCATTAACACCAAAATACAAACACAAACACATCAGTATCACCCACACCCATAAACAGAAACAAAAACAAGAACACCCACCCAGAAACCCAAAAACCATCATCACTACCAAACCAACACTAAGAACACCCATCAATGAAATCACATCAACATCCATCAGGATCTCCAAACTCAAACACGAAATCGCACCACCCCCAACCTGAAATCGCACCAATCAACCACCACCAAAACCCAAACATGAAATCGATGAAATCACACCACCACCAAACCCAAAATCGCACTAGTCAAACCACCACCAAAAACCCGACATGAAATTGACAAAATTCCACCAGTCAATGAATGGAAGAGAGAACAGGGAAAGAGAGAGAGAGAGAGAGAGAGAGAGAGAGAGAGAGAGAGACACACACACACACACACACAGAAAAAATGTGGCGGCCGGGATCTCCTTGGTTAGGAGTAGATCAGTGTTCGTATGTGAGAAGTTTAGGAACGAGAGAGAGAGAGAGAGATAGATGGAATGACAAAGAGAGAAGATGTGGCGGCCAGGATCTCCTCGGTTAGGAGTAGATCAGCGTTCGTATGTGAGAAGTTTAAGTTTCGATTTGGTTTTTGGTGGTTTCGGTTAGGGTTTGGTGGCAGTGGTGTGGATTTGGTGTTGTTTTGGAGGTGGTTGTGATGGTGTGGATTTTGGTGGATTTGGTCGTGGATCTCAAGATTTTGGTGGATTTAGTCGTGGATCTCTTCTCACCAGTTCCTTCTTAAAATTTTAATTTTTTTTTTAAAAAATTTCTGTTATTTTAAAAATAAATATTTAGTAAAATTAAATTTTTAAATATTTAGTAAAATAACGTGGCATGATCTTCTTCACTCATTTGTTTTTTTTATTTAATATATTATTAATTGTATATATCAAATTACCTTTATAACCTTCAACCCTAATTACTCTTATTGTCTCCACTGATGAATTTACCTATTTAACCTTGTTGACTTAACAGAATTCAGTGAAACCCTAATGGAATTGGACGGTAAGGACTACAATCCCTATTGTTAGTGTAAGTGCCTCACTTTTTAATTAGCTAATTTCGGTGACAAAATCACAATGGGGTTTAATCTTGTAAGAGTAGTTTAGAATTGAAGAAATTCTACTCAAATGCTTAAGGATCTCATTATGGATCTCAAAAGTTTCAAGGAAGGTAGCTTCTTAACCTTGACTCTTAATTGAAGAGATTTAGAGTGCACACACACATAACTCATGCATTTTAGTATTTGTGTTTGTTTTGGTATAGTTGGTAAAATCTCATTGTATTTTATAGAAATATATTTTTGAGATTTTTCATTTTTTTACGAGCCCAACTTTGTGTGGATTTGTCCCTGGATGAGTTCCGAGTGATTCGGAGACTTGTCTATATGTTTCAGATGATTTTCGAGACATTTGGGACATTCCGTGTTTTTATTAGAAATCAAAATTCAATTCCGAGCTCAGAGTGGAAAGTTATGTAATTTTCCATATTTATGATTGAGTCCAAATTCATATTCCGAAGATGGAATCGATTTTCGATTTCCGAGATCAAATCTGGATCGAAAAATTTTTGAAACGAAAACCGGCTTGATGTGGTATGAAAGCCACACCAAGAGAGAGAGGTGCCCGTGTGAAGGGCGTGCAGCGCACGGGAGAAATCTCTCTCGGTCTGCATTGGCCTCATGGCACTCACATGGCACCTAATTTGCTTTGCTTTTTTTTTTTTTTTTTTTTGAAATTTTAAGCCATATTATCTAGTGTTTATTTGTTCTTGTGAGCTCGTGTGTGTGTGTTGACTTGTTGCATGAGTGGAGTTTGACTTAATAAATCATTGGATCACTTGTTTTTCTCTCACGTGAGCTCACCTTACAGGATTACTCTTTTTTTGTCTTTAACATTTTGTGATCCAAATACTATGCGTTTTGTGTGTTAAAATGTTAAAGCTTTTATATATATATATATATATTTATACATATATGTATAAAACGATGCAGTTTTGTGACCTGATACATATATATTTATTTTTCTTCTTCTCTTGGCGTTACACCTACATTTTTTAGAGCAAAAAATTCATTTTAGAGAAAGAAATATTTTTTCAAGAGAGAGACTTCCAAGATCCCATCTTTACTCTTCCAAATCCAAAACCCATCATCTTCACACATCATCTAGTATATTCTAGGTATGATTTCTCATGGGTTTTCTTATTTGCTCACATGACTTGTAGTTAGAACATCCTTGCATCCTTCACATGTTCTTTCTCTACAAGATTGCTCTTTTATTACTTGACTAGTTTCAAGATTACTCTTTTATGACTTGAATTAGTTTCAAGATTGTGTTTATTGTGTTTTGAGAGTTGTATTGTGGTAGATATTGCATATAAGACTTTGTTTGTCTATTTTGTTATGTTATATGCATGCCATTTAGTAAAATGGTATCTAGGAATGTCTAACATGTTCATCCATGCCTTCCATGCCTAGATAAACTTAAATGTCTAACCTTGCATTTTAGCATCTTGAATATTGTTAATATTCACACTAGGTTGTTTTATCTCTTCATTTAGAGTCAAGTCTTGTATTTGCCCTTTGGTAGTTTGCAAGCATGAACTATATTCACTTTTGAAGGCCCGCGGGTAGTAAAGACGGATTAGTAATCGTAGGTGTGATGTGGTCAACCTAGATTGTAATCGTATTTGCAATTAGTGGATTGAGGTTCTAGTGTGGTGCACAAAATAGCCCGTGGTTTTTCCCCGTGTGGGTTTCCACGTAAAAATCTCGTGTCTTTTATTTTCCGCATTCTCTACACTTGATTTGGGATATTATTATTTTCCCCCCTGACGTTTGCCCTATTATTAAGACGAGGACAGGGTTTCGCCTTATTGGCCGGTCTCCCCACTCAAATGGAAAGAATGTATTATATGCCCCTTTTGTTACCTTTTTCATCCATTAAATGTATTATCTGCCCCTTTGACCGTTAAGATTGAAGAAAATGACCATTTTATCCTTTAGTTTTCTCCCTATAATTACCATTTAACCCTCAATATATTCATTAAGTAAAAAATATATTTTAAAAAAACAGAAAAAATAAAATAAAATAAAAAAGACAATTAAGATCTACCAACATCAACACCACCACCAGCGATCCACCACCACCATCATCATCATCAATTCTTCATCATCATCATCATCACACCAACACCAAACCCAGATCACCCGCAACAACCAAACCAAGAACCCAAATCACCACACCACCTCCCAAAAAGCTAAACCATCACACTACACCACCAGATTTTAATTCGAAAATACATATCCATAAAACTATAAATTCAAAAATTGACTTTCTTGAATCCATCAACCCGTTAATCAAAACCCATAGATTCGAAAATTGATTTTCTTGAATCCATCAACCTTTTAATAAACCCAGAAAAAAAAAATCAAACCCATAAAATTGAAAATACAAATCAAACCCAGAAAAATACAAACACTACAAATACAAACCCTAAAATCAACCACCAATACCAACTCAAACGACCAAACGACCCACACCAACCCAACATCACACCCAAACGACCAACACCCAATCCACCCCCACCCAATCGAACCCAGAAGACACCCACATCCGAACCCAATCGACGACGAAAAAGAAGAAGAAGAAGAGAGAGAGACAGAGAAGAAGATTTTTGTTTAGGTTTAGGTTTAGGTTTAGGTGAAGATGAAGGTTTTTGCTTTTGAAGATGATGATGATTGTTTGGGGATTTTTTTTTTAATTTTATTTTAAGGAAAAATGAAATGGTGGTAAGGTGGAGAAGAAGAAGAGTTGTCGTGGAAAGAGAAGAAGAATTGAAGATGATGATCAAAGATGATGTGATCTGGAGAGAGAAGAAGAATTAATGAGGATATTATTATTATTATTATTATTATTATTATTATTATTAAATGGTGGTGGATTTGGGACCACACATTTTGTCCTCTCAACTCATTTACTATTTTGCCCTCCGGTCAACTCAAATTTGGTAGGAATTACTAACAAAAGGGGGAGATTTAATGTTTCTTTGTTTTTAGGGGGGAGACCGGCCAATAAGGCGAAACCCTGTCCTCGTCTTAACAATAGGGCAAAACTCAGGGGGGAAAATAATAATATCCCCACTTGATTTTTGTTGTTGACTAGTTGGGGTTTTTTTTTTGTAATCTTGATTAATCTCGAAAATCGGTAAAAAGGGATTAAAATCTATTCACCCCCCTCTAGATTATATTATGACTCATTAACATATATTTTCAGTTAGAATAATGATGGACTAAATATTATAATTCCAAAAACACGTGGACTAAACGCAGATTAAAGCAAACTACATGGACTAAAATATGATTTTCCCTACATATTATTAGAGTTTTGGATTCAAGTAATATTTTCTTTTTTGAAACCCAAACTTATTTAAAATAAATTAAAATTCACATGAGACCATGAGACGTGTGTATATATGTATATATAGTCTTTTTATTATCAGTTCGAACTGATATAAAATATATCAGTTCTTTACATTTGGGTCATTGGATTTAAAAGATGTTTTGATAAGTGTATGCAGTCAAGTCAAAACATTTAAATTTAATTACCCACATGTAAAGAACTGATATATCTTTTGTTAGTTTGAACTGACAATAAAAAAACTGTATATATATGTGTGTATATATATATATATATAAACTTTCAGTCTTTCTATTGTCAGTTCGTCCTAACAATAAATATATCATGACGAAGAATATAGACCGAAGATTTGACAAATGTATACACTTTGAGTCAAGTATGTAAATCTAGTGGTCCATATTATTCGTCCTGATATATTTATTGTCAGAACGAACTGATAATAGAAAATCTATATAAACTTTAAAGTAATATTAACGGAATTTAAAAACAAAATTTCTTACACAATTTTACCTTGTAGTTAAATACGACAAGATTCTTTAAAAAAAAATAAATACGATAAGACATTATTTATTGTACACAAAAAGTCAACCTTTAAAGTATGCAATTAGCTTCTTAACTATGGATTACAGCTGGGGATTTGTCGGTAAGAGTAAACTTAAGAAGAAGATTTAAGCTTAAGAAATCGATTTGATGACTTTTTTAATCAATTTGTTTATGCTTAACAATGCAATTAACTTTCTACATGCACTGCATCCAAATACTTTAGCTTACATTTTACTAAAAGACTAAAAGCCTGTAATAATTCGCAGATAATCTGACTATATTCTATATACATATAACCAAAATACTTTCCGTGCAACCAACTTACAACTGTTATAATATGTGGCTTTTACCACTTGTATATACACAATATTTCCCCTCTTGTCTATCTCCAATTCCCACCGCCTATCAACTTGTTAGAAGTGCACTTGATTTTTATTTACTTCATGTTTAAGTAAGTGATGTCATTGATGATGGTAATAGACTAATAGGCAAGTGGCGAGTGGGTGAGATGTAAGCTATGCCTATATATATATATATGTTCTCCTTTTAACTTGTAAGGTTGGTTGATCAGCTGATAAACATGGTATCAATTTACAAAGAGCAAAGCTCTCTTTCTCTCTTGTTCTATCTTCTCTCTTCTCTCGTCTCTCTATCATCTTTTCTTTGTTATTTATTTCATCTTTGTTCTTCAATAATTTATAACACGTTATCAGCACGATTGTGTGTAAGTAAAAGGGATCTCTGATGGGTGATTTACTTACATCTCAATATTTTGGATCTATATATATTTCCGTATACAAAATGACTTATGTCGTCAACGGAACATATATATATAGTTCTGGATTTATTCATTTATTCTTTTTACATCTTAATATTCTGGATCTGTTTATAGTTCCGTATGCAATATAGCTTTTGCCGTCAATGGATCCTCTATATATAGTTTTGGATTTATTTATATTGTTTAAATATTTGCATCCATTTTTATGCACATAACAGGTGAGCTTAGCCTCCTGGAATTGTTTAAATATCTGCATTTAATTATTTGCAATATATGAGACTGGCTTATGCTGTGTCTCGGGACTGGCTTTATGCTGTGTCTCCAGATAAACTGTTTAAATATTCAGTATTTATTTTTATGCAATATATGAGACTGGCTTATGCTGTGTCTCGGGACTGGCTTTATGCTGTGTCTCCAGATAAACTGTTTAAATATTCAGTATTTATTTTTATGCAACATATGAGACTGGCTTATGCTGTGTCTCGGGACTGGCTTATGCTGTGTCTCATGACTGGCTTTATGCTGTGTCTCCAGATAAACTGTTTAAATATTCAGCATTTATTTTTACACAATATATGAGATGGCTAGACCGACTAACCAGAACTTAAAATTTCTGGAATTATGATATTTAAGTCGGTACGGTTTTGAAAACCGATGAGAACCTGGAGTTCTGAATCCAGTGTTATATTCATGAATGTCATACTTCATTATTTGGAACCTGGGGTTTCAAATTCATTCAGAATCTGAAATTTTCTAAATTTTATATATGAACTTACAGTTCATGATCGAACCGGAAGTTCGAAAAATTAATATGATCTATGATTTTATTTTATCACATATATAAAGTAATATATTTACATATCATTCATTTGAGAAAAAACGATTTACACATCCAACAGGATGTTGTGGCTATCGTAAAAAAGATTTAAAGATCCTAATGTATTATGAAATTGGAAATAATAATTTATTCATTTCATACATGCTTGATGCTCAAGAAGAGCAATATTCAGAGAATAATCTACACATCCAACAGGATGTTGTGAGTATCATAAAAATGATTAAAAATCCTAATGTATCATTCATTTGAGACAGGGGGGGTGTTATAAATAAAATGGATTTCCACCACCTCTCCTTTGTTGCCTTGTTCCACCGCCTAAGTGTCAAAATACTCTCTACTTGATCCTCTTGCTTTTGTCATGATTATCACCCACGTGGGAGCTTGGTTTGATTTTGCTTAATCTCAAGTAAATTCCTCATTTTCTCTTCTTTATTTTGTTACTGATACTTCTACTAGCTCTCATCTCACTCATATTTCATTTAAATTATTTGTTACTTCATTTCATCTCATTTACAATACATATTTGTGATTTTGACAAAATTTTGGGTCAATTTCTAATTACCAAAAACTTATTGGTCCAGTTTATAATTTTCAAAGAGTTTTGGGGTGATTTATATTTAAGGGACCTTTCCATAATTTTACAAAATTAGGGGCAGTTTTGTAATTTCTCTTTAAACAAAAAAAAAAAAAAAAAAAAAAGGAGGATGAGGGGGAATTATTATCATTTCAGATGAGATATAAAATGACATTACAAATAATATCCATAAAATTCCTAGAAGGAAAAATATGTCTTGCCGATAGTGTAAAGACTTGTACATTTCTGCAGAGTTAAAAATATTTAACGAATTTGACTTTGTTGAGAGCAAATGTTATTTATGTATCAGGTCCAACGGATCTGATAAAAAGCTCTGGAAGAGCCACGATCTTGTTATCAAACAGTACCAAAATTTTATGGATTTGACTTTGCTGAGAGCAAATATTAAAGCTATATAAAGTCCAACGGATCTAATAGAAAGCTCTGGAAGAGCCATGATATTGTTATCAAACAATACTAAATTATGTATTAATGATACTTGATATTATTCAAGAACAACATAAAAAAAAATATGCTTAGTTCAATGGCATTTAAAGTTAATACCAGATCAAATCTAGTGGATCTGATGGATCTTATTAAAGGCTTTATAAGAGCCATAATCTTATTATCAGATGGTATTCAATTAAGTATCAATGATACTTTATTTCATTCAAGCAAAACATAAAAGAAATTTGTTTAGATCAAAGACATATACTTTATTATTGTCATATTGAGACCACGAATAATAAAGAATGTTGAATATCTATGCGTAATTCAGGCTAGAAGCCGATTATAGAAAAACTGATTTCTTTATCATCCGGATTATATTGCTGTTCAGAAAAGGGATGTATGTGGATATATTCATCCATCAAATAAACCATCTTATTCTAAAAATGGTTTTGAATCCCCATCTTTTAAGGGGGTATATGTGGATATATTCATCCACCAAATGAATCATTCCATTATTTTATAATTCTAACTGATGCATCTACGAGATGATCACATGTTTATCTATTATCAAACGTCTCCAGTTGAGATCGATGTTCAACATCCAGTTTTCGCATGTACTCATAATCAGAATGGATCAGGGGAATCACTTATCAAACGTCTCCAGGTAAATATGAGAACTTTAATATTTCGATTCAGTTACCAATTTCTATATGAGACATTCTATATTACATGATGATGCATTCATCTATGTCTCACTACTTATCATCATTATTTACCATTAAAACTTGTAATTGGTCATTGACTTGCTCAAATTTTTCAGATATTTGATTGTGTAGTATATCTTCTTATCTCATCTATGACATGATCTAAGATAGGAATTCTATATCATTATGAGATTAATGTTGATTTTGATTAATCTTCTATTAGATCATTTAAACTTCTGAGGGTTTATATTTTTACACACAATCTGTATATTATTATATTGATTAATTTCCAAATGGAAAGTTTCTCCAGAAAGAGTAAATGAAAAATTACTCTTATACGAAATAGAGATACCAGTTCGGTTCTCTATATATAAATGTGTCTCATTTCAATCTTTATATCACTCAAATACGAAAGATAATTGATCATCATATGATTATTAATCTGTTACCTGATATATTAAAGGTAACACGATTTTATAAGTTGTCAACTCAGAAACCCCGGCCGGTGATTGTTCTTAAAGAATGATCAGAGTAAATGACAACAAATAAATCATTTGATGCATATCATAAACTTATGGACTTTTTTGAAAGGTATTATTATCAGGATCCAAAAGTAAACAAAACTCGAGTTATAAATAAAACCACTTTCTCTAAATCAATTATATAAGAGTCTGATATATCTAAAGAGACACGAGTAAATAAAGTGACTAAATCCATTGAAATGGAAGAAATCTCAACAGAGATTCAAGTATATTGAAATTGAGAAAATTTCTATAAATTATATGAGAGAAATGTGGAATCATAAATAAACAATCATTGATGATGTATTTTTATACACAGTAGCGCTACTGAAATCATAAATGATAATTAGTCATAATATCAATGATTGAATACAAAAGACATGATTGGCCTAAGTAAAAAGAAGCAATTCAAGAAGAATTGACTTCATATGCTAAACATAAAGTATTTAGACCAATAGTACTCTTGACACCTGGAGATGTCAAACTAGTTAGATACTAATGGATCTTTATATGGAAAACGTAATGAGAAAAACAAGATCGTGAGATATGAGGCATGACTCGTAGTACAAGGTTTCTCATAGAAACTTGGTATTCAATAGTGACGAATACAATTACGTTTCAAATTTTTGATAAATTTGGCTGCCTTTACAAGGTTTGAAATACGTCCTCTAGACGTAGTAATCATTTATCTATATGATTCACTCAATGCAGATATTTATAATCCCTGAAGGATTTAAAATGCTAGAAGCATGTAAATCGAGATCTCGTAATCTGTATTTGATGAACATACAAAAATCCTTACATGGATTAAGAACAATCTGGACGGATGTGGTATAATTGTCTTAGTGAATATCTGATAAAATAAGGGCATAATAATTATATTATATACCCAAGTGTCTTCGCAAAGAAATCAGAATCCGAATTTATTATATTCACAACATATGTTGATGATATGAATTTAATTAGAACTTCTAGAGAGATCTTACAAACTCTTGAATTTTTGGTAAATGAGTTTAAAAATGAAAGACATGGAAAAAGAAATATTGTCTCAACCTGAAGGTAGAGCATGGATCAAATGGAATGTTTGACCATCAATCATAATATATTTAAAAGATTATAAAAGATTCTATATGGATATTACTCCATAAAGCAAATCTTTGCTTATACTTCTCTCCAATCATTTATGATGTTATTTCATTTCATGAAATAAACATCTGTATACCCCAGTTTAGTAATCTAGAAGATTGCTTTAAAAGAACTTTTATCAGGGGGAGCGTCCCATCAGGGGGAGCATATTAAATGAAGTATATTAATTATATTGAGGCATATGTGCATTGTACTCTTTTTCCTTCCAATCAGGTTTTTATCCCATTAGGTTTTCCTGATAAGGTTTTAATGATGCAATTCTCTAAGCACATCCAAAAATCTTTTGATTCATAAAGATCATCATAAATATTACATTGATTCAATATATCATTGTATATATGTTATCTTGATCAAAAATATCATTGTAAATATTACTTTGATCTTGCTAATCATCATATATATATTACCTTGATCCAAAAGATCATCATAAATATTACTTTGATCCGACAGATCAATGGATATATTTGCTCAGGTTTTATCCCACTGGGTTTTTCCTAGCAAAGTATAAATGTGAGAAATGTTTTGAAGAAAACATTAACTATTAACATATTTGCATTATACTCTTTTTCCCTTCGATCAGGTTTTGTCCCACTGGGTTTTCCTGACAAGGTTTTTAATGAGATAGTTTTGAGAACGTCCAATACCATAAGATCCAGAAGATCAATGTATATATTTTACCTAGATTTTATCCTATTGGGTTTTTCCTAGAAAATTAAAACAAGTGGTATAAATCTAAGGGGGAGTGTTATAATATGTGGCTTTTACCACTTGTATATACACACAATATTTCCCCTCTTGTCTATCTCCAATTTCCACCGCCTATCAACTTGTTAGAAGTGCACTTGATTTTTATTTACTTCATGTTTAAGTAAGTGATGTCATTGATGATGGTAATAGACTAATAGGCAAGTGGCGAGTGGGTGAGATGTAAGCTATGCCTATATATATGTTCTCCTTTTAACTTGTAAGGTTGGTTGATCAGCTGATAAACATGATATCAATTTACAAAGAGCAAAGCTCTCTTTCTCTCTTGTTCTATCTTCTCTCTTCTCTCGTCTCTCTATCATCTTTTCTTTGTTATTTATTTCATCTTTGTTCTTCAATAATTTACAACAACAACAACATTATTTATAGGTTCTTTTCCTTAATATATATATATATATATATAAATTTGCAAAATTAACCGCAACAAATTATGAAACTTTGTTTTTAACCCAAATACAATATTCTTATTGTTTTTAATCTCATTAGGTGTACAATGTCATAATTACCCATTAAAAAAAGGTAATGTTATTTTGTCTAAATTTATAGTCTAAATGATGTGGTATTCCTAAAATCCAATCATTTTAATCTTGTAATTATAATCCAAAAAAATCAAAGATCTACATCATTTGGACACACACAGTAGCATTATTGAAAAAAGAACCTAATAGCATAAATTTGGGAATCCAAACAATTATTTCTCGTTGGAAGAGGAGAGAGAAAGAGAAGAGAAAGAAATAGTAGACAATATGAGGTTGATCCAATGGTAAAGTACCTCACACCCACACTATAAGGTTATGGGTCCCCCCCCCTAAAAAAAAAAAAAAAAAAAAAAAACTCCAAATTATTGTAATATTTTGGTAAATTATTATTTCCACCATGTGGTTTGCCATATTAGATAAACCGGTCACTCTAATTTCAATAATGGCCAGTTGACCCCTTAAAACTCAAAATTGGTCATTTTGCCCCTCCTATCAAGTTTTCCATCAAGAATTGAACCTTCCACACGCTCTAACCAACTGAGCTACTCCAGCTCATTGTTAGAGTTTTGTTGATTTAAATCTGTTTATATAATTTAAAATAAATTCACATATATATAATTTAAAATAGTCTCATATTTAATAATAATATATAAAAATAGATTTATGAAAAAGAAAAAGAAAATAAGAAAACAAAAGGAAAAAAAATTCAAAAAAAAGGAATTATTTTTAATTATTTTTCTTTCTTTCTTTCTTTCTTTCTTTTTGTTTTGAATTTTTTTCCCTTTTCAATTTACGGGCTTTGATTTTCTGGGTTTTTTATTTATTTATTATTATTATCAAATTGAAATAATATATTTTTTGAAAAGGAAAAAAATTCAAAAAAAAAAATAAAATAAAATTACGGGCTTTGATTTTCTAGATTTTATAGGTTTCCTTTTCTTTTCTTATTTTATTTTTTTTTTCTTTCATAAATCTGTTTTAATATCTTATTATTAAATATGAGTTTATTTTAAATTATATAAACAGATTTAAATTATTTAAAACAAATTATATAATTATATATATATACATTTAAATCAACAAACCTTTAATAATAAGTTGGAGTAGCCAGTTGGTTAGAGTTTGTGTCGAAGGGGTAAAATGACAAATATTTTGGGTTCCAAGGGTTTGACAAGCTATTATTGAAACTAGATGGACCGGTTTATCTAATATGGCAAACCTCAGGGGTGAAAATGATAATTTCCCCAATATTTTAAATAAAAAGAAAGAGAAGAGGTAGAGTGAATAATATTAAGAGCTTGTTTGATTGGGATTTTAAAAAACCTATATCGGTAAAAGATCTACTTGTAGTAAATCTATCAGAAATTGAATTTTTGAAAAAAAAAATCATAGATGTTTGGTTGGTAGATTTTTTTATTTAAAAAAGATCTATTTTGAGAAGTACCTCCTCATGAGTTTTTGCCCAGTAGAGGTTTAAGTTTTACTAGTTTCTATTCAATTTAAAATAGACAATCTCAAAAGCCCAACTAAATAACTTTAAAAAACTCAAATAGACGTTGTATACTTTTTGATCCAGTAGAAAGCTCAACCAAATAAGGACTAAACCAGATCTAAATCCCGTCTGCCGTTTTGGTCCTCAAATTAGCGGGGACTAGGCAAAGGCAAACCCCAGCTGAAGCGCAGCGTTTTAATTCGCAACTATCAAGGTTTCAGTAGATGGAAGAAAACGTAAAAGAGTTGAATATGGAGAAGGAAAAGGATGAAAGTAGAGAAGCAGCAATTGCATCTACCAAAATTTTGCATCCCAATTTCAAGCCCAAACGTCTCACCCAAGAACAGCTCTCCAAGTTCCAAGTACTCTTTTATCGTATTAATTACATATATGTATGCTTGTATGTACTCTGTCTTTGGTTTTTTCTTCAATATTTTATTGTTTGCCGCAAAGCATAGGAACCCAGATCATGGTTTTTGATGAATTTTGTTGATCTTGGGTTTGATTGTGTAAGGCAATATAAGGCTGCGTAAGAGAATTTACAAATTAGTATATTTTATGATGAATTTCTTTTTAGGAAACTATTTTGATTGGAACTCGTGCATTTTCATTTTCATTTTATTTTTTCATCTCTTTAAGGCTATGTTTGTGCTTGAAAGCTATGATTTTGAATTAACATTGTTTCTTATAATGTTAATTATGTAGGTTGGGTATTGAATTTGACATATTTCTCGTATATTTCTGTACAAATGGGGCAGTATTTGATGAGGTTTTGAGGGTCAAGCACAAAGCCCATATAAGTTGGTATAACTAAGCCAAGTCTCTTTTGTATGTCTATATCGAAACTTCGATGAATTAATAACTCATTGTATGTTCCTATGAACTCAAGCTTTTATGCAACGTCCCTGCCATAAGGATGTTTACATTAAACCAGGGCAAAAGGGTTTCTCGGGACTTCTCATATGATATAACATTGTAATATGGGAGTAGCTTGGGCTCTTTAGCTCTTCTTCGAGCATTTGAAAGTTTTAGTTATTATGATTTGATTATACTAACATTTAAGTCTAGTGGCACTCTGAATGCAAGGGCATATTACTTACAAGGGAAATTAGTATCAAAAGTGAGATCAGATGAGTTTAAAATGCTGTAAGGTCATGGCTTCAGAAAGAGTGACCGAGCTAGCATTGTAAAGTTTGAAATATAGGGTGTTCATGATAGGGATGTTTTTATTAGTTACGTGGAATTGTTTTTGCTGGCTTGCTTTCCTTGAGAAAACCTATATAAAACTTTGTACGCTTATTGTTTCTTCTCTAGTTTCTTCACATACTGTTTGCTTATCATCTTCCACCTCCACCATTGTTGTCTAAATATTAGAATTTATATGTTAGGAACTACACAGGAGGCGCTTACAAATAAAATCAAAATCAAAGTTTCATAAGAAATCAAAAGGTAGCCCCTTTTGTCTTTTTGTAATCACATTTTTTCATATTTTTATGAGATGTCTGGGTCACTTATTTAATATCCTTGTAGGAAATGCAAAAGGTACTGGGAAATTTCATGGCAAAGACCTTGATTCCAAAGATCATGATGATAGAGATTCAAGCATGGAAATTGAAGATTCAAGTGCTCCTAACTTGAAAAGCCACAATAACGATATTAATTCTTCTGTACAGAAAGATAAGGCTGCTGCATCTCCTGCACCAAAGAAACGACAACAATTACATTGGGGGTATGATTTGCTTTTAGCTAATAATTATACTGTTTTCCAGGCAAAAAGAAACATAAATGTTCTTATATTGATTTACATAGTGTAGTTCTTAGACATAACTGGCTCGGTCTATAGGACACATGTCTACACACTCACTAAAGTCGCAAGAAGAATGCAATTTTCCGAAGTTTTTTTTTTTGTTTTTTTGGGTTGCTGAACTTGAACTGCATCTGTACATGACAATTTTATTGTTACCTGGCAGAGTTTTGCCACTCCACCGCCAACCTTCTGAAAAATGCTGTTGGTTTAGGATATCTTCTCATTTTTGACCCAATATGAAGGAATCATATGTGTTTTGAGTGTGTGAGACTTGAGGTTTTGGAGGAAGATCCTTATGTAGTTTTCATTTAACTGAGGTTTTTCATATCCTCATCACCTTGCCAACGTAGTGTATAAAATAAACCATTTCATTTGTGATTATTTAGAATTATACTGTTTCCTTCTATGTAAGATTTGCCAATATTGTTTTTGTATGTGTTGCTATTCCTAATTCCATCTTAATGTTGCATCATGGATCACTCCCGTTTTATAAACCTTAATAGATTTTTTCAATGATATTTTCTTTGTAGGCTTGACACTAAAGAAAGGTGGGAAAGGAAAGCCAACATGTAGTTGTTATGGTGTCACTGAAAGTACAGTTACAGGTTTCCCCAAGTGGCGCTGCTCAACATGAGGTTTGCCAATTATGCGATCCGGTGTATGCATCTATATGTCAACCATGTGACACTGAACTAGAAGAAAAATAACCATTCGAATATAATTAGAGAGATAGCTGCAAATTTGTTTCATCATATGACTTCCGGTACTGGAGCCATGGAAAAATTGCACATCAGCTGGATGAAGGTATCCCAAGATCAAAGTTGCATGCCATGAAACTTTTATTGCTGTTACATCAGATTAACCAAAACAGCTTTTCTGAAAGTATTTGAACGTTACATAAAATGGAGAAAAGAAAAAGTTTTCAAATACTTGAAAGCATTTTTCATCTACAGCAGGCACAAGAAGTATAATCAATTTATTACCTACTCACTAGGTTTCATTTCTTCTTTGTAACATATTTTTGGCAGAAAGTTGTGAGTTTTGATCATATCTTTTTATTTTTATGTGAAGAGATCAGCTATACCTGCATGTTTTCCTTATTCATTATCGCTGTAATTTAAACAGATAAAATCTCATCTCCTATGGAGATCTGGGTAAAACTAGCTGTCAATTGCAGAATTCGAACGGGGCCACCAAACACAAAATAAATAAAAAAAAATAAAAAATAGGTGACATTGTAATCACTGGACCATCAACTTAATAGTTACTTATCCAAGGCGTTGTTTGTTTCTTGCAATTAAAATTTAATGGATTTAAATTGAAATTATTAAGTTGATTTTTGTAAGTAGTCAAATTTAAAATAAAAAGTAAAAAAATCATGACTTCAAAAAAAAAAAAAAATAATAAATAAATTTTTTTTTTCAAATCATTGAATTGCTTTTAATATATTTTCTTCTAAGACTATCTTTCCAAAATAATAGATTTCTAATTTTATCATAATATTATATTATACAAATTAATTTATTTTAACCCTTTAAAAAAAAAAAACATTAATCACATTGTCACTTTCAACGTCATCATTGAAAACTTAAATCTTTAATTTTTCTGTTGTAAAATCAAAACCATTTCTAAATCATCATTTATCATATTTTAAAAATAAAACAATTATATATCATATCTTAATCATGAATATTATCTTATCATTATTACATAAAAATGGTTTAGGATTTTTTAAATTATTTTTATTGAGTTGTTTGTATGTATTATATAAAATGAAATTACATAACAATTAAAAGATATAAATGTCAAATTACTTGTTTTTAAACCATTTTATCTTTAAAAAACAAGATAAATAAAAAACAAACATTTAAAATTCAGTATTGTTCAATCTTTTGTTTTCAATTTTTTGTTTTGGTTTATATTCTTCCGGAAAAGCGGCTATATTGTTCGTATATCTAGCCATTTATAAAATGAGGAACAAAAAATTTTGCTTTACATATGACATAGTTTCCGGTTTAGGAATTACAAAGAGAATTTAAAATGAGAATGAGCAGAGATTAGCAGAAGAGAGAATGAGAAATACAGAAGAAGATTGATAAGGGGGCTAAATTGTCATATATTCTTCATATTCTCATTTAAACTAGTCTTTGGCTATTTATATGCCCATTTTGTGCAACAGCCCTTCCTATCTGAATGAAAAGGATCACATGATCCTGAACCGATCTTACCTGGTATCGCAAATCCCAAGTTTGTCTATGAAGAGCGGATCGAATTGTATTAGTGTCTATAATTGATTTCTACGGTGCAAACAGTACAATAATCAACCGCCAATTAACAACTAATTAACCATTCACCCACTACATCAATTTTACTGAAAAACAATTAATTACAGTAATAGGGAAATGATAATAATGGAAACTAAAATAAAAGTACTAATTACCCACAAACAAATTAACTACTAACATCATTGATTATCAATCTATGCACATATCAACATATCAACATATCAACAGGTCTTGGTTTTCATAGACAGATTTCACTAAAGCTGATTACATTATATTTATAAACATCTGCGCAAAATGGGAGTCATAAACAAGTAGGCCTAGTGAGTAGTGGCCTACTATAGAGTCTGGGCAAAATAAAGGAAACCAACGCTTTGTACAAGCAAAATGAGACTCGTACTGAAATCAAACATCCCTCAGCCGCAGTGAGATGGGATTATTACCGCATTAACTTCAAACGTTACAAATATCATACTGCAGAACTAAGAGCACGCTCTATTTCCTCCAACGATCGCCCCTTCGTTTCTACGACATTACCGGATATGTACATGACAGCAAGAACACAGACAGTTGCAAAACCCAAATACACTGAGCTGATACCGAACTTAGTTACAACGCTTAGGAAATAAAGGCCGATGACGAAGTTGGAGATCTGTCCATAGATAACTAAGCTCATTAGTAAAGAAATAGATAACAATAGATGGAAAACTACTATATAAGATTTTAACATGGTCTGATTGATATAAGAACAAAATGGCGAACACAACATTTTCTTTCAATATTTCTTCTACAAAAGAATTCGTATTGTGATTCTAAGTCAAAGTATGCATATATATATATAACAGATCATAGACTTAAAATCCATTGCTTGTATACCCCAATTCAAATGTACACATTCATAAACAAATTAACTATGCAAAGACATTAGCCAAGAAGTGTTAGTGCAGTCAGCAATCAACATATAACAATATCTAGTCAAGTAAAATCCATTAATCCTTTATGATGATAAATCGATAATTCTTCATAGCCAGAAAACCAAATAATCTAACCCTCTTTTCTTGACTTACCCAATGCATGCCCAATGACAAAGCAACTGCTTTTGCTCTGATTCTGGAAGCAAAGATCTCTGGCAGTAGAAGAGCAGGTACAGGACCGGCACCAAGAGAAAAGGACAACACGTAGCTGTGTCGATGAAATGAAAGCCATATTTAGATTTTATGGATCAGAAAAGCAAACAATTGAAGACAACAGATGAATAATGTTTAAATCTCAAATAAAAATAGCTTCCAGAGAGGGAAAAGAAAAGGCTCAAGTAAAGTGAACTTACAGGACAGTCCCAAGAACAGCAAGGGGGCCAGAATATGGCGCTAGGACCTTCCATGTGAAGGACAAAGAAAGCAGCAACATTGAAGCAGCCTTCATGAATGAGCACAAAAATGAAGTTGTACAAGTTAAACAGATAATTAATAAAAAGAAGGGGCATAGCTTGTGTGCTTATATGATCAAAGATAAATCAAACCGAAGATAATATCATATCTTTACTAATTTATAACGTTTATGCCATGAACTCCAAAAGAGAGAAAATTAAGAAAATTGTTATGTTAGCATCAAACAATATTTATATTGCCCACTCAACTATTGGTAATAACAAGATATATTCTGCTCTAGGAACCAACACTAAAATCCTGAATTTTAATGAAAGCATGAAACTTAGTAATAGCTGTCTTGGCATTTGCATGTAAGATCTATATCCAGCATCAACGAAAACAGGATGAGAAATACTACATTACTACAAGATACATATGAGAAAATCCATAATTATGATAATAGTATAAAAAGCATAAATAATTCCAGGTTTGGCCTTGGACCAATAAGATTCCTAATATCACATCTATGAATTTCAGCATACTGCTTGAAGTGAGAAAACTTTGACTCATACACTTATGTAGACAAAATAGCAAGGATATTACCTTGTGCAGTGAAGACCAATAAGAAAAATGCAGAAAGTAATTTCAAATATTTTGTCCTATGTGCTTTATTACGGTACAAATTTATCCAGAAACTTTTTTTTTTTAAAAAAAAAAACTATCCGGAAACTTCTTGCTCAACTGTCACAGATGAATAATTGGTTAGATGCTAAACAACCCTACCATTCCACCAAAGCTGGTTAGTAGAAGACTTTTCCTTCCTTGTCTGTCCATCAAAGAGGACGCAACAGCAGTTCCTGCAAGATCACATTTGAGCCATACTAAATATTGATGCAAAACATGAGAATTTTCCTAAGTTTTAAAAAGAAATATAGTAAACCACTAACCAAACACATTTGCTGCCCCAACAAGAGCACTTGCTGCAACATCAGATGTAATTCCAGCACTACGAAACACAGAAGTAGAATAATATACCACAGCATTTATCCCAGCCAGCTGTTGAAACAGGAAAAGTGCTGCACCAACACTCACAACTGCAGCAAGGCATGAGAAGAAAAGGACAATAAATCTTTTACCATGTTAAATCTGAAACATCATAAAAAAAATGCATGAAGATACGAGATTAAGTTACAGATATTAAGAAGTCATGAAAATATTGGTATGACATGTTTTCTGTGATCCATTCTTCTTACAGTACTGCCACACCTTCACTTCATGGAAGTGACAGTGACTATTATGAGGTAAATCCAATAGCAGTATGTTCAGAATAAACAAACACAAAAAGCGTCTTTTCAGAAAATTCTAGACTATGAGGTTCAGCATTTTCCTTCGAACAGCTAAATATTTCAAAATGGATACAAGACTATGAAACAATCAAGCTAGAATAATCATACAACACATCCTAAGATGGCTCTAGTAGCAAAGTAAATACGCTAAGTCTAATCATAGCATCTAAGAAGAACCATATTTAATATCTAAGATCATATACAATAATATCTTTTTTGTGAGTTTTAGGTATACCTTTCCAATAGCGACTGCTAAATAAATCAAACCATCCAGCCTCTGGCTCTGCAGAACCTTGACCTGCTGTTGTAAGATCATGCATAACCTCAGCGACTCTTTCTTTCCCATATAGTGTTCTAATAGCTTTTTCTGCTTCAGCAATTTTTCCTTGCTGCAAAATACAAATGTCTTAAGCTGAAAACCATGTACAGCTGAAGACCAACAACAAAGATATAATTTTGAAATGACTACAATCATGTGTGACAGAATAATCCTGTTATAATACCTGAAAAAGCCACCGTGGGCTTTCTGGAGAAAATGACATTCCTAGTGCTAACAGAATAGACGGTATGGCAGAAACACCAAACATTGTCCTCCACCTAAAATAATATATATAAAAAGAGAATAATAAAATTACCATAATGATTAAAAAAGAACAGACATAAAAGGCCAAGTCTAAGAAAGAGCGATATAACTCAAGATGGACAAACAACAACGATAAAAACAGAATATTTAACTATGGTTTGATAACACTTAATACAATGATGCTGAATTTTCCCCTCCATGACACTGACAGCAGCAAACTTACAAACACACACACTCCTTCTATTTTTCTTCCAGATTATTACACTGAGGGAGTTTACCTTCAAATTGACATTTTTAATCTTGAACCATCACCCATTCCACATATTGGCAAGAGGGTATACAAAGGTAAAAATCCTCATATTACCATGCACAGATTGGCAAGAGATTGATTCAAGATGGTATTAGTCTAAATTTGTATATATTCATCCGTTAAGATCCAACAGAATTTTCTCCAGTCATTGATCCATTTCAAGGCTATTTTCTTCCACCTTTTGCACATACAGAAAAGCAATGAGCTTGATATATTTAAAATTGTTTACTAATCCATACAATTAACACTATAATGCTCGTGATTTCTTTCATCAAATTCCATAAGCAAATGAAGACTACAAAAGAGGAAACAAAAGGATAATTACCAGATAGGGTTCCCAGCTAAAGGTAATCCGGCAACTAATGCTGCAAGAATTCCAATACATATGAAAAGTTGGTTTACAGATCCAAGTGCACCACGAATTTCAGTGGGTGAGATCTAATCCATAAAAATGTATTAGCAAGAAGGCTTCCAAACAAAAAATATACATAGTCACAAGATTGGTTATGCACACACACACACACACACACACACGTATATATAATACCTCAGATATGTAAAGTGGTACAATAGCAGACGAGATGCCAATTCCAATGCCAGCAAGTAAGCGGCCAATCAACATTGTCTGCACGCTTTGGGCTGTAGCACTGATAATATTTAAGATAATTTGAAGTATTAGATTCCAGAAAATATGATGGAGATTACTTATATGAATCAATGAAAAAGGACACACCATAGAAATGCTCCAACTGCAAGAGGGACTGCATCTAATTGGAAAGTTCTTGTTCTGCCAAACTTGTCAGCCAAAGATCCTCCAGTAAAAGAGCCAACAGTGGCACCAGCAAGTAGAGTGCTAACAATCCATCCTACTCAAATTGTTATAGAAAAATAAGCTAGCTAATTATTAGATAATAACAACTTAACAGTCTTAAAAGTTGAAAAAAAAACAATTATTATTAGTTTACTTATAGGTTCAAATGTATATGTACTACTTAACTGCTTTTTTTTTTCAAAACCTTTCAAAAAGAGAAAAAATCCTTGTGGTGGGGAAAGGGGAGGGGGATGAGTCATTCTAACATAAACTATTTTATGGGCAAGGAATTGTGTATATCTTTAAATCCTAGGCATTCTAAAAAGACAAATGCAGGCTGAATTTCTACCAAGTTTGCAACATAAGATAAATAGATATATTAAAATTATTTTTTTTCTTTTCTAATTTTTTATTATAGAAAAAAATAGAGTGGAAGAGAGAAATTGTTTGCATCCTCAATAATTTTCTTTCAAATATTTAAACAATCAATTTCCTGGACTTGCCTTGTATCACGGTGTTCTCAGTAATCCCAAGATCCTTGGCAAGGTACTCGAGAGCACCATTGACGACCCTGAAATATATAATGAGCAATCCAAAAAAGTAAGTCTCTCATTGAGTTAAATGATTTAGAAAGAAAAAGAAAAAAAAAACATGTACCCTTGCCATACTAATCCAAAACTCCAAAACTAAACGTAGATATAGCCATAGATCACACAGCCATAAAAAAATAAATAAATAAATAAATAAATAAAAAAAAACCCAAAATTACTAATTTAAGACTTAATTAAACAAGAACAAGAACATCATTAGAGAGAAAACTGAGCCCTACCCAAGATGGTAACCAAACAAAATAGCTCCCAGACAAGCAACACCAACGAAAGGTAAAACTACTCCAGAAGATTTTTCCTGAGACTTGATAGGCGTCACTTCTTCAATGTCTCCTTCTGCAGTTCAACATAATATGCTACTCATCAAAATAAAGAAAAAAAAATACGACTACTGTCCATGATTAAGTATTAACAGTTCCTCATAGTAAACAAGACTAAGAAAACATCCAATCTTTAAACGAAAGACATTCAAAAAAGATCCCATGCCAAAAGCATATAATTTCTGAAACATAGAGATGGAAATTTAGCACCATTAACAGAATTGTATGCCTTTACTTATAAATCAAATCAAAATTAAATCACTACAAAACATCAAAATGCAAAAATTGTTACAATTAGCTCCAAACTTATTATACAAAATGCGAACAGAATACGACCAATTGCAATCACTGATTTCAAAAAATGAACGGCACAAATCCATCAACTAAAGCCTAATCGAAAATCGTCCGTAGTAAAGGCACACTCAATGAAGTATTAATAACTACTTCAATGATAGGTTATTAGCCAATAATATCATAACCACTTGAACATGCTACAAACTCAACCATTAACAAATTAATAAAGAAATTCTCAAAAACTGAAATTGAATAAAAACGAAGAATCATCATTAATTGATAAAGAGACGAACCGGAGGCCTGAACTTTGAGTGATCGGGACTTGGCGGAGGACCTAACCAAACTTTCAACGCCGTATCTGGCTCGAGTGAGCTCGGCTCCCATAGTAGCCGAGTCGAGTCGGAGTCCACAGCAAGTGGTCCTATTCATGCAAATATTATTGAAATCACGAAAACTCGGTTGCTTGAATTCACAAAAACCGGCCGACAATCTCCTCCGGCTCTGGACCTCAAAACAGAGACTGCCTAGTCCTTTGACTGCGTACATTGACGCTTGCATTCTCGCCCTGATCCAAGAATTTTGAAAACCACATCACCAAAAAGTCAAAACAAGTTAATTGACAACTAACAAAAAAGGAAATTAATTAAAGTATCAAAACGGAACCGTTTTAGATGTGGAATTCGAACGTAATAGATGTTGCAGTGAGAGAGAGAGAGAGAGAGAGAGCGATCGTCAGCTCAAGTGTTCGTGAGTGAGTGAGTGAGAGAGAGAGACTTGGGATGTTCCGCTTGCGAGAGTGTTTGTTTACTCAGAGGTTAGTAGTGACGACAAAGCTGGTGGAGAATTCAATTTTTTTTTTTTTTTTTCTTTTTTGTTATATAATTTTAATTGAAATGATTTTGTGAAAATTGTTTTGGGATGATTACGTGGGATTGCGGATTAGATTTGGGGTTGCGTTAGAGATGTCGTGGATTCACGTGGGGCAGTCTCCATTGAGGAGATCTTTTGTGCATCCGATGGCAACATCCCAATGGGGATGTATCATGCTTCTGCTGCATCCTAGTTTTGACATCTAGATTCTGTTACCAATCGTTCGCCTCATCCGCATTAGATCTCAAACCCTTTTTTTTGGGCTGCCAATTTTTTTAGGTAAATATACTGACTTTCCTTCTTGTTTTGTATAAATACAGTTGGATTACTAATTTACCTACTCGGATATCTCATACTCCTAAAATTCAACTAATGAAAAGAACGAATTGTCCTTAGTTATTAAACTTTAAAAATGAAGATATTTATACAAAGCAAATAAATTAACATAATTGAAAATAATACTTTCAATAGAATATAAATGGAAAAATAAAAAACTATTTTTAAAATTTTAAATTATCTTCATTTTTAAATTTAATATTTTTACTATTTTTAAAGTAAATAAAAAAATATTTTAAATTTTTTTAAAGTATCTTCATTTTTAAATAAAAAAAAATTACTGTATTTTAAATTTTAAATTTATAATAATAAATTGTTTCTAAATTTTAAATTATTTGTAATAGCTTTTATTGTTTTTTTTTTTTTTATATAAAAATATTATCTTTATTTTTAAATTTTAATAACTAAGGGTAATTTGATCTTTTAAGAGTAGATTAATGCGTACTTATTCTCTAGGTGTGTTAACACCTTAAAATTTGTGTTAACAAGATTTGAAGAAATCTCTCAAGGAGAGTTCTTGAGATTTTCTAGGTTAAATTGAGCAGAACTTTGTTTCTCTAGAAGAGAAAACAAAGCTATGATGAAATCTAGAAAAATGGGGTAGAGTTTTGTAAGGTTTTAAGATGAAAAAGGATCCCTGGAATCGATGCTCGGTGGGGAGCCGACGATCGTGTTCCAACGTTCAAAGCAGCTCTTCAAAGATCATGAAAATGACTAAGTAAAATGCTCTGTAAAATAAAGGAGAAAAGCTTGGGGAGAATTTTATTGGGACTCAAGGTCCATTTATAGTACAATTCAGATCAAGTGGGCAGACATGTATCGCTCTCCCATTGGGTGACATTATTTTAGCCTTTGAAATATTCAAAATTCATCTTGTATAATGGGAGGGACAATTTGCTTTTTTGTACCACTTTTTGGTCTAATGATGACGTGGATTGTAAGCATTGGATGTGGGATGTTGGCCCATGTGATCATGGCTAAACTGGCTTCTAGAAGGTTTTCTCTCCCAAAAAATCTAGGGTGATTGGTTTGTTGAAGTGGGGCCCCTACCAAATTTCGAATCTCCCGCCTATGCTGGCAAGTGGGAGGAATCTTATCTTTTGTAACTATTTTCTAGCCACTTGCAATGTTGATGTGGCATGTGTTTAGATCTTTCTTGGGATTTCATCTTTACACTCAGCCGATGGATATCTTGGTGGCCATTTCTCCAAGTGAGAAGTGTCTTGGTGGAGAGCCTAATTGGTCTATTGATAATTTATATCATTAACAAGTCCCAGAGTGTTTTAGCATTGATGGTGAGATGTTAGAAGACTAGAAAGAAATAACATCGATTGTAGGCGATTGTAAGAACTCTTCTCGTCTTTCTCTCAGCGGGAAATATCATTGATGCCTCTCCTAGTAAGATGTTGGAGACAAGAGATAAATTGCATCGATGGCAAGCATGAATGACTTTGGTGCCTCCTGGTAATTTTTGTCCAGGCATGGCGATATTGGAAGGAGCATATGATTTTGAAGACTTTTTAGTGAAAGCCCTTGTTTTTTAGTAAGGGTGTTTTTTTTTGAATTAGTTGAGCCTTCTAAGGGCATCTTGAGTCCAATAACATTTCCGGATTATCAATCTAAGCCATCTTGGAGATTTCATGAGGTTATTATCTCAGTTTGTCAACGTAATAGCTCTATCGGAAATTTGTCTCCCAGAGGAGAGTGATTTTATTCATGTAGAATGTGGTATCCCCAAATACTGTTTAGAGATAGTGAAACCTCTTGGCTTTATTGTCTTAGAGTCCTAATAACCATCTCGTGGTTTATTAGTTTTCTTGGAGATTCGCCTCTTGAAGGAGAGTGATTTTATTCGCCTCCTGGAGGGGAGTGTTATATTTTGAACTTTTGAGACTCTTTATTGCTAAACGCAAAACTTAGCTTATTTAAGTAATGTTTATTCAAGGAGTTTTAAGTTTTTATTTATTTATTATTTTGTTTGTTTTTATTATCAAGCATGGTTGTTTTCTTTTTGTATGTCATGCATATTCTCTTGGTGAATAATGAGATTTATCCTTCTTGGAGGTTCGTTTCTTCTATTCAGGTAGGGTTTGGTCCTTCCTTTATATAATCGGCCTTAAGGGGCCTATCTCTTTTGAGTTTTTTTTTTTTTTTTTTTTTTTTTTTTTTTTTTTTTGTAGTGCCATTTGCTCGTATTTTTTTAGCGAGTATCTCTCCCGAAAGAGTTTGATAAGACTTGTTCGCCTTGAAGGGTCTCTTTCCATACATAGAGGGGTTGGGTCCTTCCTTAGGTGATCAGTCTTAAGGGAATTTCATAGGATGCAACGAGTTATCTCTCACGACTCGGAAGTAGCATGAGTGTCACGTGTTTTCTCCCGGAGGAGTTTGGTGAGACTTGTCCACCCTAGAGGGTCTCTCTCCATACATAGAAGGTTGATCATTCCTTGGATAATCAGTCTCAAGGAAATTTCGTAGGATGCAGCAAGTTATCTCTCATGATCCAGAAGTAGCATGAGTGTTGCGTGTTTTCTCCCAGAGGAGTTTGGCCAGACTTGTTCGTCTTTGAGGGTTTCTCTCCATACACAATTGGTTTGGCCATTCCTTAGGTGATCAATCTCAAAGGAATATCTATAAGATACATAAAGTTATCTCTCATGACCTAGAGGTAGCATAAGTGTTGAGTGTTTTCTCCCGGAGGAGTTTGATGAGACTTGTCCACCTTAGAGGGTCTCTCTCCATACACAAAGGGGTTTGGTCCTTCCTATGGTAATTAGCCTCAAGGGAATTTCGTAGGATGCTACAAGTTATCTCTCATAACCCGGCAGTAGCATGAGTGTCATGTGTTTTCTCCCCATGGAGTTTAGTGAGACTTGTCCACCCTAGAGGGTCTCTCTCCATACACAAGGGGTTTGGTCCTTCCTTAGGTGATCAGCCTTAATGGAATTGCATAGGATGCATCGAGTTATCTTTCATGACCCAAAGGTAACATGAGTATCATGTGTTTGTATCTTTTAGAAGACTTTATAGCGTGGTGATAAATTCAAACTGACTAAAAAATATTTTCTTAGAGATTCACTGTAGGAACCTCTATATTGTGATTGACTTATTTCATGACATACCATATTGGGGATGATTGTGTAATAGGTAGCTAGGTCATCTTGATGATTATCATGGCAAACTTCCAAGCATCCTGGTGACTTCAAGATCAAGAGCTTCAAAAGGTAAATCACTTGACCTTGATTCTTGAAGAGTGGTGCACACACACACTTGCACTTGCATGCATCTTTATCTATCTTGCATTTGTTACCATGCTTGTGTGTTTCATTGATTAGTGCATCTATGTCTTTTAGCACACACTCACTTTCATTGCATTTATATGATTGCATTTGTGGTTCTCTTAATTGTGTGCTTATATGCTTTATCATCACACTTATGCATTTTCATATATTGCATATCTTTTGTGTGTCACATGCTTGGTGATTTTTCATGATGTTATCCTTTCCCATGCATGTTATATATTCACAACCACACTTGCACTTCATGTTAGTCTTAAGTGTGGTGTAATTCATTTCCGTTTATGTGATCAGAAACTTCCTTGCTTGCACGATGGTGTTCATTTCTTAGCACGATGGTTGACCACTTGAACAGGTCTCATTCTTCTCTTGAATAAGTGGTAGATTCGGTTTGGTTATTTGAAGTGAAGTGTTTAGGTTCAAAAGATTGGATTTCAATGATTTAAATGTTTTTCAAAACTGACCTTTATATGGTCTTCCGACCATAACTTTTTAAATAAAGTTTCAAATTGAGTTTTGTAAAATTTTGGACAAACTAGACACTCATACCTTTCCAATGGTATATTATTCATAATATTTCATGACTGTTTGGATTGGTTTTGAAATCTCTAAAGTGACCACTAAAACAGGGCATCACAGCTGTTATCCGAATCTGATCATTGGTCACTCAATTAACCATAACATTTTATGCAGACATCGAAATGTCATTCTATAAATTGGAGTAGAAAGTAGACTTTCATACCTTTCCAACAATAAATTATACGAAAGGTTTCGATATCGTTTGGTCATGTTTTGGGCCGCTCAAATCTTGAGCTGATGCACTATCTGTGCTTTACCGCCCCCTAGGCATATGCCTAGGCTGTGGTCCAGCCTGTGGAAATATGCAATGCTTTTGCGCCCCCTGGACAACAGTGTAGGCACTTGCCTAGGGAGCGTTCTGACGCATTTTTGCAACATGTTTTGGTAAAACGACGTCATTTCTTCTAAGGCAGCATATATATTGACCTCTTAACTCTCTTGGCCCTTCAAGAGCTTCAAAGATCATATTTTAGAGAGAGAAAGAGCTCCCATAGTGAGAGAAAGCACAAGATTGCATTTTTAACTCTCCAAACCTAAAAACCCATCTCCATCTTGCATCATTCAACTTCATTTGAGCATAGGTCTTCATGGTTTCATGACTAGGTAAGTTAAAACTTCATTGAATATTATTTAATGTTCTTCTTACTCTAGATTAGGTGTTTATTGCATGATTAAATACCTAGACTCTATTTATTGCATATATTTAAAAGTCTTGATAACATGATTGAATTTGTATTTTGATAGCTTAATTGATTAGGTCATTTTTGCCTAAAAGCTAAATCATAAACATACTTGCGTGATTTATTGTTGACTAGGTTGATGGATTATCTTTTAATCAACTAGTTAAGCTTTTGAATGTTTATATGTTGGTTGTTGACAATTAAGTTGCTAGAATCTCTTTGCATCTAATTGAGCCCTCATGTATGTTCATGTAGACTTGTTTGATAACTAGGATGTTAAATTGCATTATAACATCTAATTAAGCATATAGTGTTTAGTCAAGCACTGATGAGCCATCGTTGTGCTCACAAAATGATGTTTTAATTTGATCTTTTGAAAACCATTTTTTTAGCCACTTAAAACCCTTTAAGATATAAATCTTTAGCAAGTGGTAAGCAAAGTTCGTTCCACAGGGAGATAGAGTAATATGTTAGATAAATTGACTAATCTTAAACGCAATAAAATAAATCAATGAATGTAGATAGTTGTGTGGTTTCATAAACCACCAAATTTGCTACTAAAATAAACATACAAAAATTATATGAAAAATAGAAGACTCAACGATCTTGATAAGGGAAATGGTGAAAACAATTAATAAAGATGCTAGGTGATAGATGAAGTTACTAGTGAGTGTGAGTAATGCCTTCAAAGCCTCATTAATGGACAAATCTCATATATTATAACTGTTGAGGGCAAAAATGAGCCTCCGGAATACTGTCCTCCGAGACGGAGAGGTGTATATATATGAGAATGAATTTACAGCAATGATTTACTGATAGTGTACAGTAATTATTCAGAGTTAAAGGTAAGAAAATTTTCAAAAGTCCCATGCAAGGTAAAAATGAGGTGTTTTATAGCCTCAAGTTTGACAGATCGGGACACGCGTCAAGATCGTATTTGCGGGGGCCGACAGCTGCCCAAAATGTGCTCAGTGTACGTCAAGTCTGTCAGTAAAGCCTCCGAATGTATTTCGGTACTTGTAGTAAAGCGGAAAAGGGTATCGGAGTGTGAGCACAGTAACGGATGGGGACTCCGCATATCTATCGGAGTCCCTGTGGGATACCGAATTATAAAGTGTCGGTGGTTCATAAATATGTACAACAATAACCATTTGATTTCTAGGTTGTGTTTAGGTCATTACTATAAACACTAAACAATTTCCCACCAAGATACCTAACCGATTAAGGAGAGAGGGTCAAGGTGGGATTGGTTGGTTTAAAATAGAGATTTAGACTAATGTGGTTGATATACCCTCCACTAGTCTATCCTAATCACTAAGTTCTTTAAACAATCAAGGGTGTCAATCCAAGATTAGTTTCACAACTAATTATCTCACATAAGAGTATGATCTACTAGTGATATACAGTGCAAATCATATAATATATAGAATCTAAATATATAGTGAATAGAAAACATATAAAGATTCAATTACAAAAAGCTTAAACAAAATACCCACAATCACAAGTTCCTCACATCTATCCCCTAGATTAGGGGTTTAGTTACACATAGTTACAATCTAATAAAAAGAAGTGATAGGTAGAGAAATCACCCTTAGGTCTCCTTCTCTAGTGCTTGCTCCTTTTTCTTCTTATATTGCTCCTTGTGTAAAGAGTGGTGGAAGATGGATGTGTCTTGATAGATGATGACTAATTGTTAGTGATAAAGGTATTGAAATGTAGAGAATGGAAAGGGAGGAGTGATTTGGTGAAGTAATCAAGATATTGTGTTGAGGTTTTGGATGGAGAAGGTAGTTCAAGATGAGAAAATGGAGGAAGTTGAAAGATGAACTATGGAAGAGAAAACCTAGATCTAAACTTTGTATTTTCGTGCTCAATATTATACTTGGATCCCTTTTCAAGTTGGAGAGCAAAAGTATATATAATGGCTCTTGGACTTGTACCGATAACTGCTTGAAAAGATGATGTGGCGCAAATGTCGCCACATCGACCTTGTGGCGTAAAACAGTTATGCATTCTAAGATTCACTTGTCGCCACCAATCTCATCTTTTTCACCTTGGTGCAAATGGCGACAATGAGGAAAATGAGAGATGTCGCCATTTGTCCTTCAGTGTCGCAATGGCGACATCAAAATGGCTACAACACCTGATGCTTTCTTCTTGGACTAAATCCTTTGTCACCATGGCGACCTTATGGCGACATGGGGGCAACATTTGTGCTTCTTGAAAAGCATCTCCTTGTCACCATGGCGACCCACTTTGATCAAATAACAAAAATGCCCTGTTTCACATCTTTATGCTCCTTTTTGCACCAAAATCCTCCTCTTCTTCACAAATACTCTTGAGATCTAATAAAACCTGAAACACTTGATTTAACAATATTAAATACGGGGAAACGCCCGAGAATCAAGCATAAAGAGACGAGAACAAGGGCCAAAATCATACCAATTTTGGCTTGATAAACACTCATTGCATTTGTGCATCATTGTGATATACACTTAGACTTTTAAATTTCTTCAAGAGTCAAAGTTTTATGGCTTCTAGGTGAAGTTGCACAAACATTATACTAGCTCCTCTGTAAAAGGCCTACGGGTAGATTAGAAGGTGCTCACTTGAGAGTGTAACCTTCTTTTCATATAGAGGTTGTTTAGGGTTGGTCTAGGTTCGCTATAAAAGGCATGTGGGTAGTAGTGGTGGTTAGTAACCGAGAATGGTTGAAGTCAACATAGGTTGTAAACATTATTACATATAGTGGATTCGAGGATCGTGAATGCGCACATATCAGCCCGTGGTTTTTCCTTGTTGAAGGTTTCCACGTAAAAATCAAGTGTTTTTTAATTTCCGCAATTTACACTTGATTTATTTTATTGTGTGTTTTAGGTTTTTCTCATGTTAACTTTGACTCATCGAAAAATTGGTAATAATTGATTAACAACCCATTCACCCCCCCCCCCCTCTAGGTTGTTTAGACACGTATGCTATATTTATTTTCAATTGGTATCAGAGTGGGTTCCTAGATATACTTAGGTGATCCTTGGTCTTGCTTTTGTGTGTTTTGATTGCTACGTTCATTTGCATTCATTTACATATATTCACCTAAATACTATAAGTGAATTTGAGACTAGCAAAGAGGGAGCGTCGAGCATGAGACCACCATTACTTAAGGATGACAATTACTCCTCATGGAAGGGGAAGATAGAGTCATATATGTCGGCGATAGATGATAGGGTGTGGATGGTGATTAAGGACAGAACCTCCCACCGTGACCGTTGGAGATGGAAGCATTGTGCCCAAGCCCAAGGCTCAATGGAGTATTGACGTGCATGCGATAGTTCTATAAACTATTGTAAATGACTGTGTGTGCGATTGTTTTTACCCTTTTGCAAGAATACGAATCGTTGGTCACATATAGTGGTTACGAGTAAGGGTATCATTCCCATGAGGAGACGAAATCCGTTAACTGTCTCTAGTTCTTGAGTTTATTAAAGCAATGTAAATGGATACAGTGTGGTGTGTGTGCGTGTGTGTGTGTGTATATGTGTGTGTGTGTGTGTGTGTGTGTGTGTGTGTGATGCAAACTACCTAACTAAAGTTATAAATGTAGCCGGGTGTCTTGGCTATCTAATTAGTCTACTCTTAATTACGTTATTCTACTCCTAAAGGCAAGACACCCGAACTATGAAAACAATGGTGGCTAGGAGATAAGCAAGATATGAGACACACGTGGGATATCGGTTTACCAAACACAAGATGCAAATCATGTAGATTGTTTAACATATGAATTCAATTAATCCAGTAAAGGGTTCGTTCTCTTGATTAGGGAATTATCGAAATCATATCATCACTCTCCAAATTGGAAGAGTGATTATGTCTAGGGTTTAAACTCATTAAGCACAAGAACATATGAACCAAAGCTATCATGGAAAAATTATGCACAACAAGCTATTCCCATTCCATAGAGCTAATAGTCAATATTTTGCAAGGAATGATTATCCAAGCACAATCTCAACTCTCAATCACTCTAATCATTCTAAACACATACATGGTAAATCATATACTAACATACATACATAAATGAGATATTTGATTACAATTACTCCTAATCATTTAGTTAATCTACTCATAATCTCATCCATACATACATATCAATATCTAATCATCCATACATATGAATATCATAATAAGAGATTAATCAATACACAACTACAAAATGAATCGATACCAAATCAAAGCAAAGAACAATACAAACATATATTAACATAAGTGTTGGCTTACAAATAATCCCAAATGGGTTACACTTCAATATAAATACAAAGAGATGAGAAGTGAGAAATCACCATTGAAGACAAGTCCTCCAAAGTTATTTCCCTATCTAAGAAACTCCTATGGCTTGACAAACAAGCCCTCCTATATTTGCATATCTACTCTCCATGGAGGAAAATCCCCTATAGAAGCTTGGAGTTGCTCTCTCTCTTTTGTTATGTTCAATCTAAGAAATGGATTCTTAGAGCAAGGTTAGGGTTTTTGGGACTCTAGGACCCTCTAGCACACTTAGAAAAGAAGCAAAGAGATGTATATGTAGGTGGGAAGTGTATAGGGCAAGAATGGGCATGAAAATATCTCAAACTCCTCCAAGTTGGTTGAGCTTGCGAGTTCAGAACCCCTGGCTCATGAGTTTGTGCTTGCCGACGGAAGTCACGGAGAAAAATGGAAGTTGGCCGTGACTTTCAGTCATTCTAGCTAGCGGGAAATTTCCTACTGCATGAAACCGCGGTGTTCCAGTGGTTTTAGATGCCTTTCATGCGTGAAGAAACCCACTGGAATGAGCTTGAAGCTTGATTTTGGCCATGGAGTTTGGAGGATTTGTTAGAGTTGAAAACCTTTACATGGGAAGCCCAAAGTGAGTCCATTGTGACTGGAAAGAAGAGGACTGCCGATCTGGGCAGAAAACTATTGGAAAAAAGGTCAAAAACGATCAGGTAAGTCACCAAGTCATGATTGGGTCGTCGGGTTTAAACCGGGTCGGGCTGACCTGGTTGCAGCTTGAAGACGACCTGACGTCAGGCTGACGTGCGCAGGGGCCAAAACAGCGTCGTTCCAAGGGTGACGTGGCGTTGATGCTGTGCTTTTCGCAGTGACTTACAATTTGCATCCTTGATCTCTTCACTATTCGTAGAATCTTCAATAATATCCTGAATATTGCACTTTGACCCCTAATTCTCCAATATGGCGTAATTGCCCCTGAATTTCCCTATTTTCTTTAGTTTAGGTTCAAACACCTTCCGTAAGGGATACTTACGTACACATAGCTAAAACACATATATTATACACAAAAGTGCTCGGAAACGAACACAAAAGATAGGAAATGGGAGCGCTAAATATGAACATTTGGAGCGCGATCAAATACCAAAGAGTTTGGAGCTTCGTTGTGGAATAGCAAGGTCATGCATGCCTTGCTTAGTGCAATGGATGAGAGTCAATATAAACTCATCCAAATCACCAACAATGCACATGAAGCTTGGAAAATCTTGGAGACGGCATATGGGGGAACCGAAGTGGTGAAAGAAACCAAGCTCCAAGTGCTCCAAACCTTATTCGAGACTATTAAGATGGAAGAGCATGAGTGCTTAAATGACTTCCAAGTGAAGTTGATGGATATCGTCAATTAAAGCCATCAAATAGGTGACCCATACTTGGATAGGAGGATCAAGCAAAATATCGTGAGGTCACTACCTTATAGATTTGAATCTAAAGTGACGGCACTTGAAGAAAATGTTGACTTCAAGAAGATGAAGCCGAGTGAAGTAATTGGAAGGCTTCTTGCCTCCTCGTCAAGAAAGGCTTCTACCTCCTCATCTCCCAAGAAGCAAAAGGGAATAGCCTTGAAGACCTTCAAAGTTGAAAATGAAGATAATGACTCGGATGAAGATGTGGCTCAAATGGTGGTGAGATTTAAGAAGTTCTTGAGGCTACAAAGGAATGACTCCAAGAAGATTGAGCCAAGCCAAGAGAAGTCTTCAAGAAAAGGCATTCAATGCATTGAATGTTGAGGTGATCGCGCTCAAAATGTTCACATTTAGCACTCCATTTTCCTATCTTTTGTATTCGTTTCCGAGCACTTTTGTGTATATAATGTGTGTTTTAGATATGTGCAGGTAAATATCCCACAGGGAAGGTGTTTGTACCTAATGTGGGCAAAATAGGGCAAATATGTATGAAGAAGACCACCGCTGGTTCATTCCGTCGGAATGAACCCGCGGAACCCACACTGGAAAACCACTGCGGGAATACCTCCACGAGAAAGAACCCGTTAAGCAAGGGAGTATAAAGCCGTGAGTATCCCACGCAGGAAAGAAGCTATGGGACAAACTCACCAGGCCCCCGTTAGAGCTGAAATGATGATATTTTCAGGGGTATTTTGGTCTCTTCACTACCCATTCTTGCCTTAAATATCTCCAACCTATATATGCATCCTTTTGTCTCTCTTTCTAAGTGTGGACCACAACCTCTTACTCCATGAAACCCTTTTCTTGGATTGAACATAACAAAAGAGAGAAAGCAACTCCAAGCTTTCCATAGGGGATTTTCCTCCATGGAAAGCCTTCCATGGAGAGTAGATGTGCAGAGATAGGAGGGCTTGTGTGTCAAGCGATAGGAGTTTCATATATAGAAAGAGCTTTTGGAGGCTTGTCTTTAAGGGTGATTTCTAACTTCTCATCTCTTTGTATTTCTATTGATGTGTAACCCATTTGGGAGTATTTGTAACCAACACTTATGCTAATATATATTGTTCTTAGCTTTGATTTGGTATTGATTAATTCCTTAGTTGTATACTAAGTAATCTCTTATTATGATATTCATGCTTATGGATGATTATATATTGATATGTATATATGGATGAGATTAGGAGTAGATTAACTCAATGATTAGGAGTAGTTATAATCAAATATCTCATTTATGTATGTATGTTGATAAATGATTTACTATGCATGTGTTTAGAATGATTATAGTGCTTGAGAGTTGAGATTGTGCTTGGACAACCGTTCCTTGCATAATCTTGGCTATTAGCTATATGGAATGGAATTAGCTTGTGTGTGCATGACTTGCCACTTAGCTTAGGTTCATATTTTCTTGTGCTTAATGGGTCTAAACCCTAGACACAATCACTCTTTCGATTTGGAAAGTGATGACATAATTTCGGTAATTCCCTAATCAAGAGAATGAACCCTTTACTGAATTAATCGGATTCACATGATAAACAATCTTCATGATTTGCATATTGTGTGTGGTAAACCGATATCCCACGTGTGTCTCATATCTTGTTTATCTCCCAGCCACCATTATTTTTGTAGTTTGGGTGTCTTGCCTCTAGGAGTAGATTAACTTAATTAGGAGTAGACTGATTAGATAGCCAAGACACCCGGCTACATTTATAACTTCAGTTAGTTAGGTAGTTCACATCTCCACACACCACACCATATTCTATTTACATTGCTTTCATAAACTCTAGAACTAAATACAGTTAACAGATTCCATTTCCCTGTGGAACGAGACCTTTGCTTACTTGTTATACTAGTCATTTGACTCGTTGCATTTGCGAGGTAATTAGAACCAATAATTACCCTTTTTGATAGCCGTCAATGACCGCCTCATTAGGAGGATACGGTCATATCTCTAAGGTTTGTGGTAACTTGAAGAATAAGAAAAATGGAAAGGAGATGGCCACCTCATCAAGTGATAGTGAGAGTGTAGAAAATTCTTTAAGTGATGAAGAGCTTGCAAATTACTATACGGCCTTTGGAGCCTCTCATGTGGATGTTGGAGAAGAAGGCAAAAATGTCTTTATTTGTAACCTTGAAGAAAGAGTAGATGAAAAGGTAGCTAGAAGTGTTATTGATATAGCTATGCAAAGGGAAGTTGCTTGTATGATATCAAATGACCAAGGTAAAGGTCTTGATGAGGAAGTTAACTCAATTAGTGAGAGGCAAATTGATGAATGTTGCTCATACTCATGTAATGATGATAACTCCGACTTGGAAAGTTTTGACAACAAGGAAAGAAAGAGTTATGAGGATTTCATGACATTCTTTCATGACTCATTGAAGAAGAAAAAGAAGGAGATTTTTGGGTCTAAGGAAGATAACCTTCAACTAAGAGAAAAGGTGATTCTTTTAGATGAGGAAGTAAAGATTATCAAAGAAAATAAAGACAAGTTGAAGAAAAGGCTTCAAGAAGCAAGGATGTCACTTGCTAAATTCACTTCAGGTACGAAGAAACTCAACATTATGCTAAGTTGTGGGAAGATGCCTAGTGACAAGAGAGGCCTAGGGTTTGTTGATGAGGAAGCCACACCATTATCCAACAAGACAACTTTTGTGAAGGAAATTGTTCATAAATTGCCTCATCAATCTTTTTACCACAAGAAGACTCTTGAAGTGGGTGAATCTTCTAATAGTGCTCCTTTGAAGATTTTCAAGGATAAAGAGATGAGGTATCTAAAAGTTTTGAAGAATGCTAAGATTAAGCAACCTCAGGCTCAAGAAAAAAGCTTAGCTTCACTTTCTCAACACCCTTAAAGGAAGATTGATCTTGGAGAGTCTTCCAAGAATGCCAAATGAAGATGCCAACAAAAGCTCTAAAGCTCAACACCCAAGCTTTGCATAGCCAAGGAAGCACATTCAACCGACTCAACAACCTCAACAAGTTACACCAAAAATGTGCCACCAATCGGCTCAAGCTCCAAAGAGAAGCAAACTGATGCACCACCAAAGACAACCTCTCAACATGGCAATGCCTTGATGAGAACACAATGTAATGGTATAGATTCTTACTTTGTACATACTTGTCATTTTTGTTGTATGATTGGTCACTTAAGACCAAACTGCTTTCAATACATTAAGAGATGTAGATTAGAGAGCATAAAAGAAAAATGGTTGAAAAAGAGGGCAAGTTTGCATGAACCTAGGGAACTTAGAAACATGTCTATGACCACTAGAAATGATGAAATAGAACCTAGGTGGGTTAGAAAGAATGAACCCGCTTGCCATTGTGCCAATTTGATACCCGTAAATGTTACTAGGTCCAATGGACTTAGTAAGTCTATATGGGCTTATGCCTCCTTTTGACTTGGTTGGAATTGACCCTATGAGGGAAGCTCAAGCAAAGAGAGCAAACTTGCATGATTTGTCATGTGTAAAAAGTTGATTAAATTTATACTCTTTTGATAATTGCTTGAGATTGTTGGTTGCACATATATGCTTATATGTTCTTTCTTTTTTTCATAATAAGTGTGCACCGTTGCTTTACTTGCGTTCCATGTCATATTTATGCTATAACATGCATTTTTGGACTAGGAGAATTATTTGGGAAAGTACATATGAATGACCCATAATTTATCTCCAAGACATGAGAATTTTATGACATGGTTAAAATGATATGCATGAAATGTTTTTGATTGCTTGATGTACAAATCATGTGTGCAAAAGCAATATTGAGACTCAAATAAATAAGGATCATAAAATCCAAAGTCTCTCTTTCTTTATTGGTAGAACAAGGCAACTATCATATGGGTATCTCACTCGGAAAAATCAAATAGGGTGCAAAATCGCTCATGTCTTGTTTTGCTTATAAGGTTGGATATAGTTGCTCTTTAAATTGAAATGCTTAAAAACTATATCTTGCTTGTTTATAACAAAAGGGTACAAATTGGTTTGAATTCTCTTGGAAACCCTTTTGATGTTTGCTTTGCCAAATACCATTGATTTTGAACTTGAATGCAACTTGTCTTGCATGCAAAACATCTTTGTCACACATTTTTTTTAAAAATAAAACTCCTTGAATCTCTCTCAATTATTTGAGTTGCATAAAGTTCGTTTATATGATTATGCAAATGCCTTTTGTGCTAGTAGCTCTCTTTGCTAAAGCAACTAGATTGGGGGAGCTCATTTGCCTATCTCATGACAAAAAAGAGGAAAAGTCTTGAGAGATATAGGGGGAGCAATGTGTATGCTTTGGGGAGAAGTTTGAGAGAGAGTATCCTTTTAGGGGGAGCATTGCACTTGCATTGTTTTGTATTGCCTTATTGAGTGCAAATGCTTTTTATGTTTGTTCACCTCATATGCACTTGTTCTTTGGAAAAGTGCTTTCTTGCTATTGTGTGTAGGTATGATGATCTATGAAGAGATTGAAGACATTGAAGACTTAGATTCATAGGTTTCTCTCGTTGTAACATAGAATACACTTTTGTTGACCAATAGCTTTATTTTGTGTTTTGTGAGGATTATTTTGTGAGTGGCATTTTGTCATGAAATAGCCAAAGGGGGAGATTGTAAGGACCTCTATTTTGTTATTGCTTTATTTCATGACATACCACATTGGGGATGATTGTGTAATGGGTAGCTTAGGTCATCTTGATGATTATCAATGCAAGCTTCCAAGCATCCTGATGACTTCAAAATCAAGAGCTTCAAAAGGTATATCACTTGACCTTGATTCTTAAAGAGATTAGGTACACACATACACTTGCATGCATCTTTATCTATCTTGCATTTGTTACCATGCATGTGTGTTTCATTGATTCGTTCATCTATGTCTTTTAGCACACACTCATTTTCATTGCATTTATATGATTGCATTTGTGGTTCTATTAATTGTGTGCTTATATGCTTTATCATCACACTTATGCATTTTCATATATTGCATTTTTTTTTGTGTCACATGCTTGGTGATTTTTCATGATGTTTTTCTCATGCATGTTATATATTCACAACCACACTTGCACTTCATGTTAGTCTTAAGTATGGTGTAATTCGTTTCCGTTTATGTGATCGGAAACGTCCTTGCTTGCACGATGGTGTGCATGTCTTAGCACGATGTTTGACCACTTGAGAAGGTCTCATTCTTCTCTTGGATAAGTGGTAGATTCGGTTTGGTTATTTGGAGTAAAGTGTCTAGGTTCAAAAGAATGGATTTCAATGATTTAAATGTTTTTCAAAACTGACATTTGTATGGTTTTGTGACCATAACTTTTTACAAAAAGTTTCAAATTGAGTTTTGTAAAATTCTGGACAAACTAGACACCTATACGTTTGCAACGGTATATTATTCATAATATCATGATCGTTTGGATTGGTTATAAATCTCCAAAGTGACCATTAAAACAGGGCATCACAGCTGTTATCTGAATCTGACCATCAGTCACTCAATTGACCATAACTTTTTCTTTAGACATCAAAATATCATTCCATAAATTGGAATAGAAATTACACTTCCATACATTTCTAACGATATATTATATGAAAGATTTCGATGTCATTTGGTCATGTTTTAGGGCGCTTAAATCTGGAGCTGATGCACTATCTGGGCTTTACCGTCCCCTATACCTCCCCCTAGGCATTTGCCTAGACAATGGTCCAGCCTGCGAATATTTGCAATGCTTTTGTGCCCCTTGAATAGATGCATAGGCACTTGCCTAGGGAGTGGTCCGATGCGTTTTTGCAACCTATTTTGGCAAAGCGACGTCATTTCTTCTAGGGTAGCATATATATTGACCTTTTACCTCTCTTGGCCCTTCAAGAGCTTCAAAGATCATATTTTAGAGGGAGAAAAAGCTCCCCTAGTGAGAGAAAGCATAAGCTTGCATCTTTAACTCTCCAAACCCAAAAACTCGTCTCCATCTTGCATCATTCAACTTCATTTGAGCATGGGTCTTCATGGTTTCATGACTAGGTAAGTTAGAACTTCATTGAATATCATTTAATGTTTTTCTTACTCTAGATTAGGTGTTTATTGTATGATTAAATACCTAGACTCTATTTATTGCATATATTTATGAGTCTTGATAACATGATTGGGTTTGTATTTTAATAGCTTAGTTGATTAGGTCATTTTTGCCTAAAAGATAAATCATAAATATTCTTGTGATATTTATTGTTGACTAGGTTAATAGATTGTCTTTTAATCAACTAGTTAAGCTTTTGAATGTTTATATGTTGGTTATTGACAATTTGGTTGCTAAAATCTCTGTGCATCTAATTGAGTCCTCATGTATGTTCATATAGGCTAGTTTGATAACTAGGATGTTAAATTGCATTATAACATCTAGTTAAGCATATAGTGTTTAGTCAAGCACTCATTGCATTTGTGCATCATTGTGATATACACTTAGACTTTTAATTCTCTTCAAGAGTCAAAGTCTTGTGGTTTCTAGGTAAGTTGCACAAACATTGTACTAGCTCCTCTGTAAAAGGCCTGTGGGTATATTAGGAGGTGCTCATTTGAGAGTGTAACATTCTCTTCATATAGAGGTTGTCTAGGGTTGGTCTAGGTTCGCTATAAAAGGCATGCGGGTAGTAGTGGTGGGTTAGTAACTGAGAATGGTTGAGGTCAGCCTAGGTTGTAAACATCATTACATATAGTGGATTCGATGATCGTGTGTGGTGCATATATCAGCCCATGGTTTTTTCTTATTGAAGGTTTCTACGTAAAAATCAAGTGTTCTTTAATTTTCGCACTTTACACTTGATTTATTTTGTTGTATGTTTTGGGTTTTTCACATGTTAACTTTGACTAATCGAAAAATTGGTAATAATCGATTAACAACTCATTCACCCCCTCTCTAGGTTGTTTAGACACGCACGCTATGTTTATTTTCACTCACTAAGTGTGGTAATTCTTTATGCAGAAATCATTAAGCATTGTCACCATGTCATGAGAAATCATTTGACGTGGTCATGTTCCTTGAGAAATTATTATGCGTGGTTAGCGTTTCAGTGATTTTTGTATAAGCGTTTTTTGGTGACTTGGAATCAATTTTTTTTTTTTATTATTATTAAGTCCTGGAGGGAGTCATGCCAAGCTTGACTTTCTAATTCCTTTTTCCGCTAGTGAGAAAGGTAGTTCTTTCTTTAGGTGGCCACATCTCCTGATGGGAGATATTCCGATGGAGAGCCTACTTGGTTTAACGATTGATTTGTATCATTAGCAAGCCCACCAGTCTCTTAGAATTGAGTTGGTGAGATGTTAGAAGACTTGAGAAACAAATATCATTGTAGGTGATCATCGAGGCTTTAGAAATATTTTTTCTAATGGTCGTTGCGTTAGCCTTTTTCTTGATGGTTTATCCTCCCAAAGCATTCCTCCCGACACTTTCAGCTTCAGGATCATTTGTTCCAAGATTGTTTTCTATTGATGATATATTCAACAATGTTTTCTTTGAGGTGATCTTTCCTATGAGCTTTTCTCCTAGTAATTTATCCTCTAGAAGCGTTCTTCTAGTGGTCACTCTAAGAGTGTTTCTTCTGGTGGTTTATCATCTAGGAGCATTTATCCTTCATGGTTGCTTCACTCATTGCACTTCTTGGCAATCTTCGCTTCACGAGAACTCTTGTGAGTGGTCGCTCAATAAGCGTCTTTCCTAGTGATTTATCCTCTAGGAAAATCTCACTGTTGTGGTTATTTTTGGGAGAGCTTCCAGTGTCAATCATTACCCGAGCTATAATGGAATTCGTCACTTTGAGGGTTATTACAATCGGGTCGTCATGAGGGTAGACTACCTCGGTGTTGTCATCTTCTGTAAAGGTGATAGGTGTGACGGGAGGTCTTAGGGACCTATTGATACCAACCATGTATACCTCTGTCACTAAGGATCATCTAGAAGGAAGTCAAGCATAATTCTTCTTGGATTTGTACAATCCTCTTGCTAGGGTTGGTCCTCTGCTAATGGTGTGAATCACCTGGATAGTTTGCACTTTCTCATTTCCTTTTTCATTTGGTGCTTCGGAACGTCCTGACTAATTGATTCTCTCATGCATGTCGGTTCTCACCTTTTGTCAAGAATTCGCTCATCTATACCAAGTTCTCTATTTGATTGTGCATACTGCAACACTCAGAGGTGTTTTGGCCATAATATTCATAAAAATCATAGTATCTATAGCGGCTTTTATCCTCCATGATAGTTTCGTGAGGAGCTTTCCTTATGAAGACCATTTTCTCTAGGAGATTATCATCCTAAGGAGAATCAATGCCTTTTGAGAACTAGATTTATCAACTCAAAGCTCAAGTACATGGTTTAGTAACTTTAGATAGCAAATAAAATCATTCGAATAGCAAGGAATGGATTCAAATCTACATAAGATAATTTCAATGGTGAAAAAGACATAAGTGATGTATAGATTAACAATAACTTGATTGCTCGAATAATTGTGAAATAAATTTTAGCTTTGTTAAATCATTTTGGATCTTAAATATCTCCAGAAATACAACTCTCAAATCGAACAAACTTGTAGCCATAACACATATATGGCAAAATAATACTCAAACAAATTGCAGTTCATTTAATTCATAAAATAATGGTGAAATTTGTAATCCAAAGGACTATTCATACGAAGATCAATGAAACAAAGTAAGATCTTACCACATGATAACCTTTCGTAATAATCCACCAGAGATCGCACAAAAACCTACTAGCTATATTGCCACTTGGAGAACACCGGGTGCACATGGCTTCTGGAGACTTGGTTATCACCTGGTGGTGGCAGTTGGCTGGTACTCCATTGCTGAGTGAGCAACCATCATCGTTGCGTTTGGATTTGGCTCCCTTAGAGTAAGGTTCTTTGGCCGATCCATGAACATGGTTATCATTCGGTCCATGTTAACCTTATCTGCGTCATCATCTCCATGTTCTTGCATGGGATCTGCGTTGTCATTGCAGTTACTTATGAGAGAGCTTTTCTCCCGCTGTTTTATTCTTTGGGAGCTTTTCATCTAGCAGTTTTGACTTTGAGAATATTTCATCTGGTGATCGCTCCAAGAGCTTTACTTTTAGTAGTTCATCTGTTAGCTTTTATCCTTCACGACAGTTTCGTGAGGAGCTTTCCTCCTGGAGACATTTTGTTTCCGGGAGATTATCATCTCTATGAGAACCATTGCTCAAAATTGGATCTATTAACTCAAAGCTCAAGCACACGGTTCAATAGCTTAGTTAGCAAATAAAATCACTCAAATAGCAAAAATGGAGATCAAAATTTGCATAAAACAAATTCAAAGACGTAAGTGATATATGGATCAATATAAACAATACTGGTCTGAAATTCCTTTACTCTATGCCTTAGGTTTTGTAGTAGATACTATGATTAAATTAAATGGTTTAAAAACTTTTCTTGACTTTATTGGTCGTCACTTGGATTTAGATCTTATTACTCAACATTTTGCTAACATGTGAACCAAGTTGTTTTAAATTTATGGTCTTTATGAGCGCAGGTTTGGCGGCATCAACTCACAACAACAGGACACCCGGCCCAATGAAGAGAATTTGGAAAATCTACCTAACCGGCAACCAAACGTCATCATCTTCATCATCTCAATCTCTAACTCCAAGACATGTTCAAAATCAACAGGCCGAACTAAACAATTTCTTTCAAATTGAGTTCGAAACAACCTATCGAGGGGGGGACTTCCAAGATTTTGATCTGGTGTTATGGTGGAAGAACCATATTGACATTTATCCAATATTGTCCCAACTAGCACGGGACGTACTCGTCATCCCTGTGTCCACTCAGAACAAGCATTTAGCACTAGTGGACGTATTCAAACCTAGAAGAGCTTGTTTGACCCCTAAGATGGTGGAGGTATTAGCATGCCTTAATGATTGGGAGCATGCAAATATGAGGATGCAAGATCAAACGGGGAATGAAGAAGTAATTCAAAGTTTTTCCAACCTATACTTCGATGAGGGTTTCGATTCTGGCAGTAACCAGTAGGACTGAAGAGTTAATTTTAAATTTTAAATTATACATGTACTTGTAATTTTGTAATTCGATTGCACTCGTTTTCTCTTACCAAGTTTTTATCTTATTTGGTTTTTCTTGGTAAGGTTTATAACGAGACAATCAAAATCATATAAACTAAAATCTGAATAAGTAAATAAAATTCATCTCTTTCTTATTTTCGTAATTCTTACATCTTTATGACTTTATTTACTCTTTGAATTATTTCAGTAAATAAATAAAATATAATTTAATCTATTTCTTACAATTTTATTTCATTAGACTAAAATAAATAAGAAATAAATTTTAAACTTATAATAAAAAAAGAAATAAATTTTAAACCTAAAATACATAAGTTAAAATAATAAATAAATTTTTGGTTAAAATAATAAATAAATTTTTAACTTAAAAATAAAAATTAAAAAATTAAAATAAAATAAAAAAGAAAAGAAAAATAAAAAAAAGAAGGAAGAAGCCATGTCCCCTTGGGGCCTCAGCCCCTCCCTTTAACATGCCCGGGCCATGGCAATGGCACATTGGCACCTAATCAATTCTCCATGCGATCATATGTCAAGTAAAGGATTATCTCATGGAGAATTGATTAGGAAATAATCTTAGATTCTATTCTTAGTTCTATTTCTGTTTTAGAAGTCAATTATCATGGAAATTGGTTTCTTACTTGCTTTATGAATTTATTTATTTTCAAGTTGGAATTTGTTCCTACTTGCTTTAAGACTTGTTTCCTTGGTGTTGTCTCGGTATTTATAATTGAAGGCCTGTGTTTTATTGTCGAGAGTAAGACTTGTATCAATTACTTGAATTGTGTTTTGATTTCCCCTCTTGAAAATCTCCCTTGTGTTTTTCCTATGATTTTCTTCATTTTGCAGTTTCCTCTGATTTATATGATCTTCTCTAAACTCTAATTAAGGTGTTGTTTGGTTGGTGGAAAGGAATGCACATGGAAAAGGAATCCATCTAGGAATAAAATCCTTGTAGGAAAGGAATTCATTTCCTAGATTGATTCCTTTATTTGGTTTCAATATGGAATCCATTAGGGAATCCTTGATGTTTTGACCAAAATGCCCCTTTGATGTATTAAAAAAATATTTTAAAATTACAATGTTACTATAATATTCATATAATAAATAATTAAAACTTTAAAATATTTTCCAAATAATTATGAAATAATTTTTTTTGAATCTTTACAAAAATATAATTTAAAAGATGTAAAAATTATTTTAAAAATATAAATTAATTAATTAGAAAAAAAATATTTTAAAAAAGACAAATAATAACAAATTAAAAAATTTGACAGGTGGCTAGTGACCACCATGGCCATCGGAGACGAAATCGCCGGAAGAGGCAACTCAGTGTTGCCTCCTCCGGCGAGGCGACCTCCTCCATCAGATCTCCATCCTTCGTAGATTTACAATGTAGGTCATGAAGGAGGAGGGCCTCCTCCGCCAATGGAGGAGGACAAGGCCTCTTCCGACGAAGGAGGAGGCACTTGCCTTCTCTAGTGATGGAGGCTCGTAGCTTCCTCTCTCCTAGCAAACGAAGGAGACACGTCTTCTCTGTTTTCAAAACGAAAAACAGAGAAGGCCCTTCCCTCCTCCAACGATATGGAGGCGACGGTCTCAAACGGCGACGACGAGGCTTTTCTACTAATATTGTATGAAATTTTATATAAAAATCAAAATTGTATTGGTGTATTTCCATTAACAATTATGGAAATACCTATCTATATCTAATACTGAAATAACCCATAAATCAGTCTTTATTTCAATAAATGAGATTAAGAACCATCTGACAGAATCTTGTATAGAAGGTCAAGCGGCAAAGTAATCAATCAACTTTTTACAATAGTTATTTTTTTTTTCTTCAGAAAAGACCCACTAGAATAGTTGTGATGCTTCCGATACTTTGATTGATGCAACAAACAAAACTGGAAAGAAAAAAAAAAAAATTTAATTTGACTGTGGAGTGCGGGGAAGACAAGAAAGAAGAAGAGGGGTTTTAAAAGTAATTTTGAATCAAGTTATTTTAGTAATAAAAGATTTCATCATAAATTATGAGTGTTAAGCCAACACGGGCGTAGCTCAGCTGATAGATAGACAAACTTGAGGCTTAAACAAATGACTCTCAGTTCAGCGGCTCGAATCCTACCAATGACAAAAGTTTTCAAAAAAATATTTGGTCCCAGATTAATATATATTATCAAAAATAAATTATCATGAGTGTGGAGAGTTATATTTTGGATGGCAATCGAGCCACCGAACCAAAACAATATGATACGTTGAGAATTATTAATTAACAATATATATGAAAAATGTAAAAGTTTCATTAAAATAATGTTGAAAATAATTAGCAATATGGTTGTTGAATATATATATATATATAGAAACAAAAGATTAGGCATTACATCTCAATTGATGGGGGCCATAGTTAGTTAAAGATTTCATATAGAAGCAACTCCTGGAAATAGAATCATTCGAAGCCTCACCTAAATTAATTACTTGAAAATCAAACTTATATATATCTATTTAACACTATCTCATCTTCTCCAGGCTCCAGCTCACACATACTTCCATGCCACGTTAATTAAACACTCCCTGGCAACCTCCACCATAATTACAAGTACACTTATATAACTATTTATATATAGAGAGAGATAGCTTGTAACTCACCTGCATATACAATAAAATCCTGTTAGCTAGTGACATCTCTAACAGTTGGCAGGAAAATCAACTTATCAGTTGGATCATGGAGTACTATGATAGCAGAGACACATCTCCACCGTCTGATCCCAAATCCAGCACCCTGAACACTACAACACCAAACTCATCTCCACCAGATGATGTTGCATCAATGTACCATTCAATTTTCCAGGACACCGAGCAACGACTCAACCAAACGAGACAGGTGTTGGAGCACCAGCAACTGTATGATCACTACGATATCTGTCTTTCTCGTCTTCAAGACTTCAACGGAGAAATCGAAACCCTTCGCCGTGAAAACGTTGATCTCCAGCTGGCCAACACCGCTCTCCTCAAGATACTCACCAATAGCTTTAACTATCCAAATATTAAAGAGGTTTCAGCTGGTGAGTTTAGTCCAAAGAGTAACATGGAGCCAAACCGGTGTTCCCAGAATACAAACGTTTTGGGGAGAGATCATTCTCTGCCAAAAAGCATCTCAGTCCGCACCAACATGAAAGCCAATCAACCAAATACTACAGATAGTGATTTGATTCGTAGGCGAGTTGTGAGTTCACTGTCTTTACAGACTTTTATTTTTTGAATTTAACTACTATACATAAACTGTATAAGAGAGATAATTTTTTTAAATTTGCTGCAGGAGAAGAGAGAGGAGGAACGAAAGGCAGTAGCGGAAATGGAGTTGTACAATCAAGGGATGTGGAAGACGGAGCTATGCAACAAGTGGGAGCAGACAGCCACGTGTCCTTACGCCCAAAACTGTCAATTTGCACACGGTATCACTGAATTGCAGCCCATCATCAGACATCCGAAGTACAAGACCCAAGTTTGCAAGATGGTTTTATACGGTGACACGTGTCCTTATGGCCACCGATGCCATTTCCGCCACTCTCTCACCCACCAGGACAGGTTGCTGCTCCCACGCTGATCTATACTTCCAATGATAAATTAAGTGTAATCTTAACATTAATAAGAATAATTATCACAAACTCTTTCTACGGTTTGATCGAAATAAAAAGTAGAATAAATTGTACATCCATTAAATGTTACTTATTTTTCATGTGTCAATATAACATGTATATAGTTGCAAGGTGGATATATGTTATTGTGGTAGTTGGGGCCATGTAATTGATTGGTTGCTTCAATTCATTGTCGAGTAAGTTATTTGCAACCACAGTTCGTTGGTGGCATTATATCCATTTGCTGGTCTTGAGGCTTGTTATCTTTGGTAGGGTTACAACAACTAATTTGTGAGTCATTTGTTTAAGTTTCAAACTCGTCCATTTACTGGCGACTATTCGGATTTAATTTTATTCCTCCATCATTTGTTGACATAATTCAATAACAGAAGTGTATCTTAATTTGTACTCTAAGCTAGGGAGATCTTTTTGTGAGTAGCTCGACTGAAAAACATAATTTTTGTTCATTCCTGTAACCCGTTACATGTTTTATCTTATAGATACGAACCTTTTTATCTTTGCTTGTGCTTTTACGTGGAGCTAGAGTTTCGATAATGTGTTAACTTTACAGGACCACAAAATAATTTGTAAAAATTGTGCCCCTCTTGTTATTCATGTTATTCATTTTCTTTTCTCTATCTTCTTCACGTATCTTCCTCATCTTCTTCAACCTCTTTCACAAACTCAAGGAATCCCATTTATTTTAGTATTTTAGGTTTGGAGGTCGATGAAGAATATGGAGAAAACAATTTTCAAGAAAATTTCATATTTGTCTAATAAGTCTAAGAAATTTTGTGTTTCTGAGACTTATCTTGGTGTTTCTTAGAGTTATTTGGGCATTTTTTAGACTTATTTTGTGTTTCCGAGATTTATTTGGATATTTTCAAGGCTTAGTTTGTATTCTGAGACTTATTGAAAAAAAATTGGGTTAATATTAAAACCCTCCCCTCACCTTTAAACTATTGTTGGATGTATATTTACAAATGTTTTTATTTTAGAAACCTCCTCTATGAACTAACACCATTAGCATTCCATTTGTGTTGACTAAGTTTGACTGTTAAAACATTTAAAATGTCCTATGTAAGCTTCAATTGTATGAATTGACCATTATACCCTCGTACTTTTACCAAATAAATTAATAAAATGATAAAAAAAAAGCGGGAATGTTAACTTGTAAATGAAAAGTTATTTTCTGGACAATTTTATAAATAACAAAATTATTAATTAACCAAAAGCATTGAAAATAAACCAGAATATATATTTATGTATGTATTTATTTGTCTTTATATATATATATATATATAATCCAAGCAAATACTCATTTTCAATGCTTTTGGTTCATTTAAAATTTTGTTATTTTTAGGGATAAAATTGTCTACAAAATAACTTCTCTTTTACAAGTTAACATTCCAACATTTTATATTATTTTATTAATTAATTTGATAAAAGTATGAGGGTTTAATGGTCAATTTATACAATTGAAGTTTACAAAGGGACATTTCAGACTTTTTAATAGTCAAACTCAGTCAACACAAACGGAATACTAATGGTGTTAGTTAATAGGGGAGGTTTCTAAAATAAAAGCATTTGTAACTATACATCCAATAATAGTTCAAAGGTTAGGGGAGGTTTTTAATATTAACCCAAAAAATTTTAGTTGTCCAATAAGTCTCGAAAATTACAAAAATGTCCATTAAGTCTCGGAAATACCAAGATAAGTCTCGGAAATACCCAAATAAGTCTTAGAAACACAAAATAAGTTCCGGAAATACCAAACTAAGCCTCAAAAACACCTAAATAAGTCTCGAAAACACGAAAAATAATTCTCGAAAAAAAAAAGCGCGAGACTTATGTTAATAAATAATATGTGTCTAAATGAACCTGGTGGGGGGGTGCGAATAGGTTTTAATTGATTCATTATCAACTTTTCAACTTAATCAATTTCAACGACTTTGCCGCATACTTGCAACCAATCAATCAACAATAAATATACGACAAGCAATAAAAAAACAAGGATTGATTTACATAAGAAACCCTTCAATTGGGAAAAACTCACAGACAATCTATCTAGCCACACACGGTCCTTAAATCCATTATATTTAATGATATTTACAACCTAGATTGACCTCAAGTCAAACCATTCTAGGAAGGAAACACACCACTACTACCCGCATGCCTTTTATAGTGATCCTAGACCAATTATTTATGCACTAATCCACTTAGACACAAGGCTTAACACTCAATGAAAAGATGTTTATGCACTAATCCACTTAGACACATGGCTTAACACTCAATGAAAAGATAAACACCTTATGTGAATATTTAACAGTATTCTAATATGCAATTAATGCTAGACTACACTAAATACTTATTTAGAAATTAAAAGATGGCAATTAAAACAAGGGAAGAGATCGTTTACCCCCTGACCTTTGCCCTATTAGAAAAGTGAGGATAGGGTTTGCCCATATTGGCCGTCCCCTCTAAAATGGAAAGAATACATAATATGCCCATTCTGTTACATTTTCCATCCAAAAAAGGTTTGACCATAGTCAAATGACCTTATTATCCTTAAAAATAATCAGAAAATGACCATTTAACCCTCCAATTATTTATTAAATGAAAAAAAAATATTAAAAGAAAAAAAAAATTAAAAAAATTTGAAAACATAAAAAAAAGATTGATCTCCACCGTCCATCTTGAAGATGAACGGTGGAGATATTTCTTTTTTTCTTTTTTATTTAAATTTAAAAATAGAAAAAAAAATTATTTAAATTTAAAAATAGAAATTATTTTTTTTATTTAAATTTAAAAATAGAAATTTTTTTTATTTAAATTTAAAAATAGAAATTAAAATAAAAAATTTAAAAACAAAAAAAAAAAATAAAAAAAAATAAGATCTGGATCTCTCCAACACCATTCAGTTCCATTCATCTTCTCAAATTCAATTCTCCAAGCACACAGAGTCAGTTCATCTTCTCCAACACCATCTTAGAAATTAAAATTAAAGAAAAATAAAAAATAAAATAAAAAATATGGTGGATCTCTACCACAAAATCTGGTAGATTGTCATCTTCTCCACCATAACTTCATCTCAAACACCAATCAAAAATACCACAACACTAATCTCCATCACAACTCTAACTCAAACACGCTTGTTAGATATTCTAATATCATTGCAGATATGCTTGCCAAGAGGGGTTTGAGCATGATGGGGGATATTTTCAGATGGTCGTCTTGACTGTTTCGTTTGGAGGTGTTCTTAGTGTTTTTTGGTCATGTTTTGTTTTTATCTGGTGGTTTTCGGTTGGGTTTCCCGGCTATGGTTTTCTATATGTTTTGTGGGTTTTGTTCTTTGTTGTTGCTCTATTTTTTAGTCATTGGGTGTGCTAGCTTCTCTGAGCTATGTTATCAGGTCAGTGTGCTAGTTTATTGACTTGGGTTCGTTTTTGTGTTCTTGGCCTTTCGGCTCCATCAATAATATTTGCAATTCAAAATAAAAAAATAAAAAAAAATAAAAAATAAAAAAAGCTCTAACTCAAACACAAACCCTAACCCTGATGAAGATTGAAGATGAAGATTTGATAAGTTCAGCGGCTAGGTTTAGGTTTAGGCGATGAAGATTTGATGATGATGATTGTTTAAGGGAATTTTTTTTTAATTAATTTTCTTAAAGAAAAATTATATGGTGGTCATGTGGAGAAGATGAAGAATTGAAGATGATGGTGGTTGTGGAGAAGAAGAAGAATCGATGATGATGATGATGATGATGATGATGATATTATTATTATTATTATTATTAAATGGTGGTGGATTTGGGACCACACATTCGTTCTAATTTGGAGAGAGTTTTTTTAATTGATGATGATGACGACGACGACGACGATGATATTATTATTATTATTATTATTATTATTATTATTGTAAGGATTCCCGGTTTTTGATTGGCTTATTTCGTGTGCAAACCACATATTGGGGTTGTTTGTAAAGGGTAGCTTAAGTGATAGGTGTTCATGCTCAATGACCCTTCTCAAGACCTCAAGGTGGACAAGCACTCAAAGGTATATCTTGTGCTTACTTTCTTATTGAAGAGATTTAGTTGCACACACTCACTTGTAATGCTTGCATATGTATGCTTTACTTTAGTGTGCATTCTCTTCAAATGTCACTTTTCACACTAGCACATTGTTTGTCATATCTTGTTGTGTGTTTTGTGTAGTGTAATTCGTTTCCCGAATATGTTCGGAAACGTCCGCGCTCGCATGATAATGTGCTTGGTTTTGCGCGAAGATCGCCTTCGGAGAATGCCCTTGGCTTCTCCTTTGGTTTCACCATCATTGGTGAAACGGCGGTTTGATCGGCGGCCACGACCGCTGAATTAAACTGCCGTTTGATTCCAGAAAGCTCTGGACTGAATCTGCGGTTACGATCGGCGGTCAGGCCGCCGAATCGAAATCGCCGAATTGACCTGATGCATTTATTATTCTCGGGTTTGATTCTGCCGAATTAGATATTTTAGGTCGGTTTCATTTTGGGTTTTGATCGGCGGTTTCGCTTGACCGTTGAATCTGGTCGCCGAATGAACCCCTGCTTCTCGGGTTCAATTCGGCGGTTACATTCTGTGGCCACGACCGCATAATGAAACCGCCGATCGGTGATTTCAAGGGCAAAATTGTCTTTTCACTTGCCCTGTTCTTGATGCCTATAAATATCATACTTTCTCATATCTCTAACTTAGTTCTCTGACTCTAAAAGAACCCTAAACTTGAAAGAGAGATATTTGAGAGAAAATCAAATCAAGAACTCATTTTTACACACTCAAAACCTTTCTCATATGCATCTAAATATCATCTAGCATTTTCTAGCATAGTTAGGATGCTTGCTTGCATGGGTTTTGGTCAACACACATCCTTTGGTATGTTCTTCACTAATCTCATCTAAGTTTAGTGTTTTATTTATCAAAGAAATCTCTTATATTATTTGTATGCTCTTAGAATATATTCTAGATACAAAATAGAGATTGTTGTGTTGACATGTTTGTGTGTTGTATTTTGATAGCAACATCTAGGTTACTTTATCTATGATTTGCTAAGCTATTTGACATGTCATTTAGCTATTGACATCTAGGATTGCATTTATTGTTATCTAATCATCCTAGATAAGCATCTAAGGTTACCTAGCTTTATTTGCTCATTGAATATCATTATATATTCACATAGGTTGTAATCTCTTCATTGAGAAGTAAGTCTTGCGTGTAGCTTCCGGGATTAGGTTGCTTAGATCGCAAGCAATTGAAGTCTTGTTGTGATAGACCGGGATTAGGTCAGACACCGGGATTAGGTGGTCACACAAGCAATTGGACTAGGTCCACTTATACCGGGATTAGGTAGGTGTGTTGATTATTGATCGGGATTAGGTTGTAATCATTACACATTTAGTGGATTCGAGGTTCAAGTGTGGCGCACTATACAGCCTGTGGTTTTTCCCTGTTGAGGGTTTCCACGTAAAAATCAAGTGTCGTTTATAATTCCGCACCATATTACACTTGATTATTGTTTTGTGAATTGGGTTATATTTGTAATATTGACTAATCCAAAAATTTGGTAATAACGGATTAACAACCCTTTCACAAACCCTCTATGTCATTCTTAAAAGACACCCATGCGTATAATGGTAAAATTTGTGAACTTTCAATTGGTATCAGAGCGGGTTCCTAGATATACTTAGGTGATCCTAGCTCATTTTTGGTGTGTTTTGCATTGTGTGTGATTTTTGATTTATTCATACATTTTGCATTCATCTCATTTGCATTCATCCAAACACTATGAGTGATATTGGGATGAGCAAAGAGGGAGCGTCGAGCGTGAGGCCACCGTTGCTCACCGGCGATAATTACTCCTCATGGAAGGGGAAGATGGAGGCGTACTTATGCTAAATCCATGATAGGGCATGGATGGCGGTTGAAGACGGATACGCACCTCCTATGATGACTCCCATGGATGGAGGAGAAGAAGTACTCAAGCCTAAGGCACAATGGACAAATGGAGAGTTTGAGACTTCAAAGTGGAATAGGAAGGCAATGCATGCCATCCTATGTGCCATGGATGAGAACCAGTACAAGTTGGTTCAAATTACTAGGATCGCCAAAGAGGCGTGGGAAATCCTAGAGACGGCTCATGAAGGAACCGAAGTGGTCAAGGATTCAAAACTACAAGTCCTCCAAACTAGTTTTGAGACCATTAGGATGGAAGAGCATGAGCACTTCAATGACTTCCAAGTGAAGTTGATGGACATTGTGAATCAAAGTCATCAACTAGGAGACCCATATTCGGATAGGAGAATCAAGCAGAAGATTATGAGATCTCTCCCCGAAAGGTTCGAATCAAAAGTGACGGCTTTAGAAGAGAATGATGGGTACAATGATATGAAGCCGAGTGAAGTCATTGGAAGACTTCTAGCCTATGAGTCAAGAAAGGCTATCACCTCACCTCCTAGGAAAAAGAAGAATATTGCTTTGAAGATGTCGAAGCATAACAAGATGGAGGATGACTCGGACGATGAACTTAACGCATTTGTGAAAAAGTCCAAGAAGTTTGCCAAGTTCGAGAAGAGTGGTGTTGGATTAAATGGCCAAGACTTGAGGAAAAGGGGTTCCTTCAACAAGTTTGAGCCTAGGCTAGAGAAGGCCGAAAGGAAAGTGGTCCAATGCTATGAGTGTGGTGGTATAGGACACTTCGCCCCCGATTGTGCAAATCGCATGGACAAGAATAAGGGAAAAGTGATGGCCTCCTCGTGGAGTGATAGTTGTGATGACTCCCATGAGGGAGATGAGTTGTCAAGTGATGAGGAGCTTGCCATTAACTACATGGCTTTTGGAGTCACATATTCAGAAAATGAAGTTGATGGCAAGGATGACTTGACTAGTGATCCCATAGAAGGATTAGATGAAGAAGTAGCTATAGAAGAGATCGATGTAGCTACTCATTGGGATATGAATCATTGTATAGGGTTTGATGTGGTCAACCTAGGTTGTAATCACCATTACAATTAGTAGATTGAGGTTCTTGTGTGGCGCACATAACAACCCATGGTTTTTCCTCGTGTAGGTTTCCACTTAAAAATCAAGTGTCATTTACTTTCCACATTTTTACACTTGTTTTTAGTTTTTGACTAGTTGGGGTTAATTTTGTAATATTGACTAATCTCGAAAATTGGTAAAAATGGATTAAAATCTATTCACCCCCCATAGATTATATTAGGGCTTGTTTATATTTATTTTCAGTTGTTTTCACAATGATCTTATTCATGATGATTGAAATGCTTGTGTGATTATTGAGTAGCTTGATGAGCAAAACTTAATTTGAATATCAATATCTTTGAGAGCTACTCACTTGAGAAGTAATAATCTTAAACAAATAACTTTTATTTTTTCTAGATCATGAACTTGAGCTTGAAAATCTTATTTTTGAAAAGTGCACTAATGTTTCTCTTATATGTTTTAGTTTTGAGTATATATGGTTGAAAGTATGTAGATTATGGATGCATCTAGAAGCCTATTTCTTAGTACATAATAGATGACCTATGGTATGTATCCATTTTGCTTCAGCACTATATAGTATTCAACGAGCACCCTCATGGAAAAGGCTACACACCTTGGTTGTGCAACCCCCCAATGTAGAAAAGGGCTACGCCATTGTAATGAGTGAAAGCCACCATGAGGTATATATGTTTATGTTAAAAAACAAAAAATCAAAGAAGTGTTGAAAATAATCATTTAAAAAAAAAAAAAATCTTTGAATCTAAGCCTAAAAGAAATGAAAAATAAAGGCTTAATGGTTTATAGTTAAGAATTGTGAAAAGATCAGGTTGATAAATAGAAATGAGTAAACGAGCCACATGCACACACACACTCACATGTTGAAATCTATTCTCTTTAAAGCAAAAATCCGGATGAATATCAGTTTGACCTATTTTTGGAAACACTTTAGTTCGATAGGTGTGGAAATTGTTTGCATGTTGATATCACAATTACTCCTTCTATATATGTGAGAAGCATTCACACACACACATATTTTGCTTATGTGCTTGATTCATTAGCAATGTGAGAATATTTTTGAGAGATTAATGAAAATCTATGATTCTCTCATGGACTTTGAAAAATGATGAAATATTTTCTCTTATTGCTTAAATGTCTGATTGTGTGGATTTTATTGGGAACAATATTCTATCTTGATCTTAGATAGAACACTTATCAAGGGGGAGCATAGTATGCTAGACTTTGTTCTCTTTTATGATATGTTCACGTGTTTCGAGTTGATAAAAGTTGGCATATTGTTTTGGTTGCTATGATGAACCTTGAAGATGTTATTTCATATGTCTTGATATGCATGATGATTCTTCATAATGATATATGCCTTTTTATGTTTGATCACAATTAATGCATGAATCTTTTTGTAATAATTATATGATTGTGTTTGAAATCACCTTCTCCTTGTTTGGGGTTGTATAGTAGTTGAGAATTGAGATTGCAATCAATTTCTTCATTCTTAAGGTTGATAAGAGAGTATTCGCAATGAGTTCCTCTTTGTATGGGGTCGATAGTAATTGTAGTTATAATCAATTTAATTGAGTGTAGTTGCAATGAGTTCCTCTTTATTTGGGGTCGATAGTAATTGTGGTTGTAATCAAGTTAATTGATTATGGTTGCAACAAATTCCTCCTTACTTAAAGTGATAATAATTGAGATTGCAATCAATTTCTTCATTATTAAGGTTCATAAGAGAGTATTCGCAATGAGTTCCTCTTTTTATGGGGTCGATAATAATTGTAGTTGCAGAAAATTCCTCATTGCTTAGAGTGATAGTAGTTGTGGTTGTAATCAAATCTCTTCTTGAATGGAGTCGAGATGATTGTTGTTCATACCAATTCCTTCATATTTAGGGTTGATATGATTGTTCATGCAATTGTTAAACTTGGTAGATATGACCCATGTGCTTAAGAGTAAAATTTATGCTTTTGTGATTCATTGTCCATTGTGAACAAATCTACTTGGTGATAATATGTGGAGCATATGTTAAGGAGGGGCTTTAGTTTATTCAACTTTGCTTTCTATACAATTTGTTTGCTTAATATCTCGTTATTATCTCTTGTGTCCTTTGTCTATTCTTTGACAAAAATGGGGAGAAATTGTATACCTCACCATGTTTAATATGGGGGAATCCATGTTTGACTTAGGGGAGATATGTATACCTCACCTTGTGTTGAGAAATGTTACAAATGTGCGAGTTTTGTACCACTTTGTACTTAATTGGAGACTTTGTCTTAAGAGGGAGAATTCTTGTCTTAAGAGGGAGAAAAGAATTCTTGCCTTATTATGTTAAGGATCTTAGAGAGAGCTTTTAATGTGGAAACATTCATACATTTGAGATAATGCATTTTTTGTATGAGATAAGGGAAGTTTCGTTATTTGTTTATGTGATAATATCTCACCATTCTTCTTTGGAAGAAGATCTCTTGTTGGTTTGCTTCTTTTCTTATAGGTACTTTAAAGTTCAAAGAATGGATTCTTGAAGACTCATGAAGACTAGAAGACCTTTTAGTCTATGGATCTTTTTGTAATGTGAGGATAAGAGAATGCTATCAATATTAAGTTTATTGGAGTGAACAATGTATGGTGAGGATGAGGTTTTGCCATGGAATAGCTAAAGGAGGAGATTGTAAGATCCTAGGTCTTTGTTGGCTTGATTCTATTACAAAACTCTCTTTATTTGTAATGGTTAGTTGCTTAAGTGGGTCTTGGTGAAAAGAAGCTTCAAAGAAGAAAGGCAACTTCTCATGCAAATATCGTCTTAAAGAGGAAAAACACTTACTTGGATGCTATGGTATCAAGATTCTTCTTCCTCTTGCAAGGCGTAAGCGCACAAACACACAATTCATTCATGTGTGTCCTTGCATTGTTGTGCAAACATTTTGTTTAACACATTCACTCTCATTTAAGTATGCACATGCATTATTCTCATATAGACAAACATTGTTGAATTGCATGTTTTATAACTATCGCTTGGATATAGCATGCTTGTGTGACATTGTGCTTATTTGTCTAAGTTTCTTGTATTTTTGACTTGAACATGATCTCGTATGATTCCTTATTATGTCTTGGTCATTTCGGTTACTCATTCATTAGGTTTCGAGTCCAAACGATGTAGCTACGATACTTTGCATTATCATTCGTTGAGTTGTCTTCGTTGTCATTTTCCTAGATGAATTCTCAACCTTTTGTCAAAGTTTTATAGTCACCATTGTGCATGAGGGAGTCATGATTTGTAATCCAAAGATGGATTCAAAATCGGAATTCGGAGGCCCCGATACGGCCAAAGAACGTGAGCGGAGCGTGAGAGGAGCAAGCAAGGCCAATAGCCAAGCTTGAAGGCCACGTGTGGCACATGACCGGAGACCTCCTTTACCCACGTGTGCCACACGCGCCTCACACATGGATGGTGACATGGCTGCAACTGGTTGGTCCGTTTTTCCCTCTCTTGAATTATTTTAAATGCTCTCAATCCCCTCCCATTTCATTCCAAGAAGAAAACATGAATTTCATAGAGCTGAAATTTTCTCTCCAACTTTCCCAACTTCTAAACACCATAACTTTCTCATTTAGACTCCGAATTGAGTGATTCAAGTTGGAGAATCTTTGTATTCAAGTCTCCTACCTTCTTCAAAAAGGTTTGTAGCTGTTTGATCACGTTTTGAGATGATTCTTCACTCAAAACCGAAACTGCACGGGATTCTTAGACATTAAACTAAACTTTATGATTTCATCTATTTTGATATTCAATTAACTAGAGTTTTCTTCTTCTATATGTATGTATATGTATGGTGAATGCTACTGAGAAAGATAGCTTCATAATCAAACCTAATCAAAAGTCTAAATAGAGACATATGTGAACTAGTTTCTTGGATTCTAGGTTTTTAACATGATTGAGAGTTGTATTGTGATTAGTTTGATATCTAGGATTATTTGTGACTTGATTGAATCATTTTATGATTAATAATCCTTGAAATGTTCTTTAATCCTTTGATTGATAAAATCTAGGATTAGTGCTTGTGCATATGTTTTTAGAGACATCTAGGATTTAATTGATTTATCTTTATATCCTTGCTCTAAATCTTTGACTAGAATATTCATTGAATACATTGTGTGATTCTAGCATTTTTGTTGTTTGTGTTCTAAAGTCTTGAATATATGCTTAATGAACATGCTTTGTTTTCAAGCTTTAGTAACATGAATAGAATCTAGGATTTGTCATGTTTTAGGTGTTTTGCATGCTCTAAATTTTTGTTCATGTTTAAGATCTAGACAACTTTGTTTTGTGAACTTTTTTGCCTATGTCTAGATCTTCATGAAGTGTATCTTATCCATACATTTCATATGCTCATGCATCATTTTGTATGGTGTCATGTTTTGGATCATAAACTAGAAAAATATACATTGTGTGCTCATTGATTATTTCTAGTTTCCATAAAATGTATTGATCGTATATTATATGTTGCATATGTTTGCATCATTTGCATCACTTAGATCATTTGCCTTGTAAAAGGTGGAAGTCTCATCTTGAAGTGAGTGAAGCTTCATTTTGAGTAAGAAGACTTGGCTAGGAAAGTGTATGAGAAGACTTTGCTAGGAAAGTGTTCCGGATAGCCAAGCAAAAGTATTAACAGGGAGTTTGGTACTCCAGATGGTTGAGCTAGGGAAGCTTGACTTGATCTTTGTGATCTAAATTGTTAAGCAAGGAAATCTTTCTAGAGGCTTGAGAGTCTTGGATAGGAAGTTGTTTCCTAGAGATGTATGACACATCTTGGATATGGAGTAGGCTAAGTGGTTCACTAGCCGGAGGGTATATTAGGAGGTGATAGCTTAAGGTGGATATCATTGTTTTTATAGCTTTGAGTGTGTAAGTCCTTTTCGTCATAGTGGATTGCTTGCCGGTGGTTGTGGATTCAACCCGTGGATGTTTCCTCTTCGGGGGTTTACCACATAAAAATCATTGTGTCAAATGTCTCTATCTGTATCTCTTTATATTTGTATGTATGATCAATATAACTTGTTTAAGATCTTCATTTCCTCACATCCTTGTAAACAAGTTATTGATTGAGAAAGAGATGCACACATTGTTTGTTGAATCAACATTTGTTTTTTATATTTTGTAAATGTTTGAACATTGTATCTTGCGATATTCTATATTATGTTGTAAAGTTTTACTTAGTGATCTTTCATTGTAATATCCATAATACAACTTGTGGAATGTGTTATTCATTGAATATACTTGTATATGAGATACATTGTTTCTTGATATATGTTTTGTAGACTAAGGCTGGTGAATTGAACATAATTGTGCAAATTGTTTTCTCATAACAATCTTGTTCAAGGTTAATTTGTATGCTCACCGAGGTTTTGACACAAGTCACTAAATAATTTTTAAAACTAATGTGTCAACCTATTCACCCCCAACCCACCCCCCTCTCTAGGTTGTTTTATAACCTTGTAGGCATTTTCACTTTTTTTCCTAGATAAACTTTTCCCGAATATATGTACACAGGTCATTGATGAATCAAGTTGTTTGAATATATCAAGCACCTTAGGACCAATGTTGCAAGTAACATCATATGCAAGCTACGTTGTCAATGGAAAACGATACCTCACAATAGATAGTAAGAAATCTACTCAAGATAGTGGTGTTTCCCTTGAAACAGAAACGATTTGCACAAACAATGCAAGAGATGGCACTTAAGTTATCAAAAAGATGGTTTATTACGGGATTCTAAGGAAAATTCTTATTTTAGACTTTTATCAATTTTGTGTGCCATTATTTAAATGTGATTGGGTAAACAATGGATGTGATGTTAAAGTTGAAGATGGGTTCACACTAGTTAATCTTCATCTAATAGTAAATAAATTTACTAGAGATCCTTTTTATTTTAGCTTCGCGAGCAAAAAAAAGTGTTTTACTCTAGGAAAAATGATACGTTTAATTGGTACGTTGTCTTAAAAGCACATCCAAGAGGATTTCATGATTTATAAAAGTTGGAAGAGCATGCTTATTTGACATCTACACCATTAGATGTATCTCAACTTGATTCTAGTATGGATGATGATGAGGATTATACTCGAATTGATTGTGAGGATATAGTTGTACAAATTTAGTGTAATTGGTTGTAATCTTGTTTCAATGTTTTTGGTATAAAATTGTAAGCTTTTAATGTTTTTTTTTTTTCAATGTTCTTGTTTCAATGTATCAACGTATTTCAATATTTCAATGTTTGTTATTTTTTACATACTGCCATATTTTCATGATGATGTTGCCATATGATTAAATACTGTCATTTTTTTTTTTTAGGTTCACCTGTATGTTTTAATTCATATATAAATATAATTATTATGTGATTGCAAGTGTGTGCATCAACAAGTTAGCTAGTAAGAGTTTAACTAACTTTTCTACATAAGCAAGTGTGTGCATGCAATGGTTATATGTACCCGCATATATTATTGAAGTATTTGTGGGGCTATAAACTTTCCTACACCTACAAATTTTGAATAACTCTTAGGGGTCGTTTGGTATGGGGTCATCTTAGCATGGGAATGAGAATCTCATAGCATTCCCATGTTTGGTAGCAGATTTGGGTTTTTTATTTCCCGAGAAAGTGAATACCATAGGAATCACATTACCCTTCTTAGGGGTAATATGAATCCCACCCTAACAGGTGAGTTTCAGAAGCCCCTCCATTTGATTCTCATCGTTGGAACCATGTATATATAAAAAAATAAAAATAAATAAAAAATAAATAAATAAAAATCTAACCTAGCAAACATATTGCTCACTTCTTGTTCTCACCCTCACAGCTCGCTGCCCTCCCTCTCCATCAAGCCCACCAGACTCCATCAAACTCTTCGTCTTCTCTCTTCATCAAACCTTCTCTCTCCGTAGAACCTTTTGTCTCTGTTAAACAACTGATCTCCCTCATTTTCGCACTTGCTCTGAAGTCTGAACCGCTCTTTTTCGATAGATCTCTAATCAAGGTATGTTATGTTTTTCCTTTGATGTGTTTTTGTTAGATTTTGTGGTTTTTGTTGCTGTTTTTGTTAGATTTTGCTGTCAATTGAGTTTGGTGCATAAACCTCTTTTAGTTTTGATTTTCTTTAGTTCATTATTTGTGCTTGTGCTTGAGAAATAAGAAGGGATTGCTCGAGGAAAATATAAAAGAAATTAATCATTCAATTGTTTGTGGGTTCAACACTTTAATTCATTATAGAATAGAATTGTGGTATATCTATAGAAACTTTAAAGTAAAAATGTATCCAGAAAATGTATGTGATGCATTTAAATATAGTTTATGTTGTTTAATTCTATATATACACACCCTATTTTCTATGATACATTTAAATCCCTGTCGGTGACTTATCTAGGTCTTCCTTTGGGTGGAAACTCAAGTAGGGAATCGTTTTGGAATCCTGTCATTAAAAAGATGGAACAAAGGCTAGCTCCTTGGAAGAGAGGTTTTATTTCCAAGGGGGGTAGATTGGTGTTGATAAAGGTTGTGCTCTCCAGTCTTCCCTCATATTACATGTCAATTTTTCCTATTCCGGCTGTTGTGGAAAAAAAACTTGAAAAAATACAACGTAACTTCTTTTGGAATGACGGATTACGGAAAAAGAAGTTACATCCGGTGGATTGGGAGACCTTATGTTTAAGTAAAAGTAAGGGGGGTCTTGGAATAGGAAGAATGAGAGACAAGGGTCTTAACCTTTTGGCTAAATGGTTTTGGAGGTTTGGTAGAGAAAAATTCTTCTCTTCGGAAGTTGGTTATATGTGCTAAATACAATATGGATACCAAATGTTTGAAGTGGGACGGTAATCATATAAAGACAGGGTCTGCTTTTGTTAAGTTTTTATGTAGGTTATCTGATGTTGGACATAGGGCATATGATTTTATAAGGAATGGATTTCAGGTGGTGATTGGAAAAGGAAATAATATAAGGTTGTGGCATGATTTTTGTTGGGATTCATTCCCCTTGAAAGCAGCTTTTCCAAGAATTTATAGCTTAGCTTCAAACAAAATGGGGGTTATCAATGAATTCGGCAGTTGGGTGGATGATAAATGGGTGTGGGAAATAAATCTTAGAAGACCTATTTTTGGATGGGAAGATGCTCAATGGAAAGGTTTTTTAGTTGCTTTGGAGAGTATTCAAGTAAGGAGTAGCATTGATGATGCCTTGGCTTGGTCTTATTGTCCAAATGGTATTTTCATAGTTAAATCATTTAGGAAATGTTTGGAAGGATACAGTGGAAGGAATTTTTCGTATGACAAGTTCATATGGAATGGTATTTGTCCTCCTAAAATTGAAGTTTTTACTTGGCAACTTATTAGAGGAAGAGTTTTGGTCAGAGAGGTTCTTAGAAAGTTTGGGTGTAATCAAATGTCTGATATAAATTGTCCGATATAAATTGTCCATTGTGTGATGTTGGGGTCGAATCAATCGACCGCTTGTTTCTCCTATGTGAATGGTCAGGAGTGCTATGGAGAAAAGCTATGGGGTGTTGAGGTGTGAGTTGTTGTACTAGTTCTACGGTAAAAGCTTGGTTAGAAGGTTGGAATGGTTTTTGTCCTTCAACGATAATGAAAAGAGCTTGGAATGTCTTATTTTTTGCTGTTATTTGGACCATTTGGGAGTGTCGCAACGAGGCAGTGTTTCGTGGGACAAAAGCTGATTACTGCCTAGCCTTGGATTCCATCAAGTTCAGGGTGGCATTGTGGTTCAAAAGTCATGGGTGTGGGTCTGAAACCGATCTTACTTTACTGATGTTGGATTTAAAAAACAGGTTTGTGGATAAACGCCCTTTTAAGGTAAAGAAAAACAGTGAATGGTGTCCGCCAATTGATAACGACCTAGTTTTTAATGTTGATGGATCAGCGAGAGGTTCTCCGGGTGATACAGGAATAGGGGGAGTTCTGCGTGATTCAAGTGGAAGAGTTTGGTGCTTATTTTCTTCATATGTGGGAGTTTACGATTCCAACACGGCTAAAGTATTGGCGATTCATAGAGCATGTAAATTAATTGCCTCAAATAGGTCGCTGGATGATCGAAATATCGTTATTATTAGTGATTCATGCTTGGCAGTGTGCTGGGTGAATGGCTCTGATTTTGGAAATTTTAAACTGGTGCAGCTGGTTTATGATGTCAAACAAATTCTTCAATCTAGGGAGGGACTTTCTGTCAAATTTATGTCGAGAGAAACAAACTCATTTGCAGATGGTTTGGCGAAAGATGGTTCGAGAAGGAAAGGGGACAGACTAGTTTGGGAAGCTTTTTGATTTATGGTTGTAGTATCTGATGGGGGTTTTCTTGGCTACAGGCCGTAACTTTTAGTTTGTTTTTGAAGGGTCTTAGATTATTAAGGTTTGACTCAGCTTCATTATGTTTTTACTCTATTTTGTTTGGAACGTTGTTTGGTCTATTTTAGTTGGTCAATGTTATGTAATGATTGTCAAGGATTGTTATATCTTGGTGGACTAATTAATAAAACCTGTTGTTTCAAAAAACAAAATATATAGTTTATGTTGTTTAATTCTATATACACACACCCTTGATATAAGTTTTATGAGTTTTATATTTGATATATACAGCTAGACGCCTAGAAATCATATATATCTCTGCTTAATTATATCATCTTAAGATAATGCATATATGTCTATGTCCTATGGCCTACTAAATATGATTGTTAATTTTAGCAAATCAGGGGACTTGAAAAATTTAATTTGTAGCATTTTTGATAATTTAAGAAACTTAACTTGAAATTTTTAGGAACTCAAATCAGCTAATAGCAAATGGTAGGTAATTAATTATGTTTGCATCGAGTCTTATTACTAGTTTCCATTTAATTTGTAGATTTAATTATGTTTGCATACTATGATCAATTTTCTTCTTAATTATTTCCTGTGTGGTTTCAAAAATCACCACTGGTATGTTCTGATTACAGAGACAAAAGCTACATTCCCATGTTTTTTTTGAATAAGATATTGCATCAAAATTGAGGTTTGCAACATGAAAATTATCCTAACATGAGTGTTTTTTTTGTTTGTCCAAAAGCTACATATATGGTTTCTTCTAGGCAATTGCAAACTTAAAAGGATGTGTGTTCTATGTCTTCTATATGAATTGCAAACTTAAAAGAATGATTGTTAATTGTCATACATAGGACATATAATTTCTTCTTGTCAATTGTAATTGTTTTCTGTTGAGTTCTTATTGCCTTGAAACTAGACCAAAATCCTTGTAGGAAACATTATGGAAGTTAATTCTCAAACAACATCAATAATTGGAGAAAAAAAAAAAAAAAAAAAAAAAAAACATCAATGGACTAGTGTTGAGGATTCAAAGTTGGTGGAGTGTTTGGTGGATTTAACTAATTGCAGAAAATGGAAAGCGGACAATGGTACCTTCAAACCTAGCTTCTTGCAACAAATACAAAAAAATGATTAGTGACAAGATACCAGATTGCGGGCTTAGAGCACAACCACACATTGATTCTTGCATCTAAGTTATTGAAGAAACAATACCATGTGATTTCTGAGATGTTGGGACCTTCTACTAGTGGTTTTGGGTGGAATGATGATCTCAAGTGTGTTGTGGTTGAGAAAATTGTGTTTGATGAATGAGTTAAAGTTAGTTTCTCCATTTTTAAAGAAATTTAATTTATTAATCATCTTTTGATTTAATTTTTTCAACAATTTTTTTTGTTACTAATGTTATCTATTTATTACAGAGTCACCCAACTACAAAAGGCTTAAGAAACAAGCCTTTTCCTTGTTATGAAGAATTGGGAACAGTGTTTGGAAGGGATCGTGCTAATGGACAAGGTGCAATGGGATTCTCTAAAACGTTTAAGGAGATTGGCAATGAAGATGATCAACATAATGACGATCAACGACCCTTTCTATCCATCAGATGAGTTGAATGGTAATGTGAACATGAGTAGCACAAACACACCATTAACAAAATCAAGTAAGAAAGATAAAAAGAGATCTAGGAACGAAGATCCAATAGTTGATTTTCTCAAAGACTCAGTTAAAGAATTTGGTAATATGCAAATTGTTGCAAGTGATTCTATTAGACGACTTGCTGATTGCTTTCAATTTGAAGCTGATGGTGCTACTAGGAGGATGAAGGTATTTGATGAACTCAAGAAAATCGATGGAATGACAAATGTACAACGAGTTAAAGTTAGACAACATCTTGTCCATGATCAAGCTAACATCGACTATTTCTTCACTTTGGATGAATAATTCAAACTTGATTTCCTATTGTCATTGTTGAAATGAGTTATATATGAACTTCGGTATTTGACATCTTTCTTGAATTGAGATGTAATTTTGAATTGATATTATTTGACATATTTTTTCAATGACGAAAAAACTCTTGGACATAATATAATTATTTTCATTTTGATGTTTGATTATGTGTTCATTTTGATGTTTGATTTGTAATTTATTATTGGTTTGTACCATAATGATCTAATGTCATTTTTATTTTTATTTTTATTTCAAAATTATTTTTTATATGATAGATCTAATTTTTTTAAAGGCTAATTGGCACGGATACCCCCTGAACTTTTTTTTTTCGCCATTAAACCCCCTGAACTCTTGTAATTTGGCAATCGCTGAAGGAATTTGCCCCCTCACCAGGGGGTAGATTCCTTCAGCGATTGCCAATTTACGCGAGTTCAAGGGGTTTAGTGCTGAAAAAAAAAAATTAGGGGGCACAGTGCAATTTTTTGAAGAGTTCAGGGGGCATCCGTGCCAATTAGCCTTTTTTTTTTATGTAATTATAAAAAAAAAATGATTATTAACAAATAAAATTCATGTAAAAATAAATAAATAAATAAATAAATTCTCATGTGCAACCAAATACAGTTATCTGACATTCTCAATAATCTAACACAATATTATCATGTATAACCAAACACAAGTATATAGGTTTCCCAGGAATCACATTACTGGGAATAACTTTACCAGGAATCAAATTATTTTGATTACCTTATACCAAACGGCCCATTAAAGGTATCATTTTTTACTTATTTTCATTTTACATGCTCTCTTCTCTTTTTTCTATTTAATTTGATACAAGATATTTTAAATATTTTCAGATGTTGACGAAGAAACTACTGGTGTTCCATCTTCAAGTGTCAACAATAAAGGATCTAAAAAAAGAAAGAGAAAAAGCCCAAACAAATTGGATTTAAATAAAATTTCAAAGTTTAAGGAAGATGGGATTTCTTTTAATAATTTAGGACAACCAATTGGAAAAACTTCAGTACCATTTAGTACAACTTATAGAGCTGTTGTTTGGTACCAATAACTTATGAAAGTTGGCCAGAGGTTCCAAATTTATTGAAAAATAGCCTGTGATACAAAGGTATGAATTTCATGCTCTTTTTTCTTTCCTTCCATTGAAATAATATTTATAATGTGGATCAATTATAATTCTCTTTGTAAACATTAAAAATAAATGTATACTAAGTTCGGTTTGGATGAAATTGGTAAGAGTCATGTGCTTTCTTTGATAGGTTCTAGTTGACGACAATATAAAAGTAGGATATCTAAAAAAATTAGAAGTGTCTCTTCTGGTCCTGAGACAACCAGACAACTCCAACTGTTGAAGTCAGATAATGTTGTAGATGAATAATGGAATAAATTTGTCAAATTTCGATTGTCTTCAAAATTTGATATAAGCATATTAAACTTAACCTTAAGCACGTGTAGTATCATATAAACATTTGATTTTTTTATTTTTTTTTTTGTAGGAAATAAGTCAACGTTATTTTGAATTAGCAAAGAAGAATGTATTAAGGATAATCTAGTTTGATTATGTTTGTAATTCTCTTCTAGTCTCCTTGTATTAGTTTAACTTGTCTTCGTACTCTGTTGTAATTAGTTGTAAGTTCAATTACTTAGTCTCCCTATTCTACTAGGACACGATGTCCTCTGCTCTTGTATATATACTGCGGTACTGCAGTTTCACTTTAATATAGAACACAGATTATTATAATCACTTCTCTATATGGTATCAGAGCCAATCTCAAACTCAAACGAGTCATCTGATCCAACCATGTCCACCACCACCGGTTCAACCGAGTCCAACACCACCATCATCTCATCGTCCTCTACCTCTCACAACATCATCACCTCTTCAAACACAATAATATCCATTAATATGGCTGCTCAAGCCCCTCTAAAGCTGACAGCCACAAATTATCGGTCATGGAAACTACAATTCCATACTCTTCTTGTTGGATTTGATCTTATGGGCTTCGTTGATGGTCAAAAACCATGTCCACCGGCAACAATCACAACCGGGGATGTTACCACAGCCAATCCGGCACATCATCTATGGACTAGACAAGATCAATTGCTCTTGAATGCAATTCTTGGATCCATCTCTCCGTCAATCATTCCCTTTATTGCTTCCGCTCAAACCGCTCGTGATGCCTGGACTACGCTGGCCAACACATATGCAAAGCCCTCTAGAGGCCACATCATGCATCTCAAAAGTGTTCTCACTAATGTTACAAAAGGTACTCAAACCATTACTGAATACCTGCAACACATTAAGTGTATTGCCGATGAATTAGCCATGCTTGATGCACCGGAAAACTCCGAAGATCTTACAGTAAAGATTTTGAATGGACTGGGTGATGAGTTCAAGGATATCTCCTCAGCTATTCGTGCCCGTGACACTGCAATAACCTTTGAAGAACTTTATGAAAAGCTCATCAATTGTGAGGCGATACTGAAACAAGAGGCTGTCAACCACCAAAAATTGCCAATCACTGCCAACTATGTTTCAAGACCTTCAACCGGCAGTCCTAACAACACCTCATATCGGCGGTATTCCAACTCCAACAGCACACATGCTCATAATCAGCCCTCTAATGTCTCCAAGCAGGCTGTTAATTCCGGTCAGCCTCCTAACAGCAGGTACTCTTCGAACTCATCTACTAAGCCTCGCTCGTATCGCGGATTTTGTCAATTATGCAGTGAGCAAGGACACACAGCCAAGCAATGCTCTATGTTTGTATCAAGTTCTGCATCCTCTAGGCCATCGGCGAGTCAACCTACTCGTTCTTGGCAGCCAAGAGCCAATTTTGCTGCACCGAATCCCACCTCTCCTCCTGAGTGGCTTCTTGACTCTGGTGCCTCCCATCACGTCACCTCAGACCTCAACAATCTGTCACTTCACTCTCCGTACGGTGGCTCTGATGATATTATGATTGGCGATGGTTCAGGCTTGCAGATTACTCACACTGGTTCCCTTCGCCTACCCTCTAATACTACATCATTTTTACTTTCTGATGTCCTTTGTGTTCCGCATATGAAACAAAACCTTATCTCTGTCTCTCAATTTTGCATTGCTAATCAAGTCTCTATTGAATTCTCACCATTTTCTTTTGCTGTGAAGGATCTTTGTACGGGGGCGCAACTTCTGCAAGGACAGACTAAAAATGGTGTCTATGAATGGCCGTCTCATGCCAAGCCGTCGTCTTCCCCATTAATTGCCCTTTCCAATGTCAAAGCTTCGCTTCCAGATTGGCATCATCGCTTAGGTCATCCATCTTCAAAAATAATTAATAAATTAGTGTCTTCTCATGCTTTGTTTGTCTCTTCTTTTTCTAGGTCTAGTGTGCACTGTGATGCCTGCAAATGTAATAAGACTCATAAATTACCCTTTTCGGTTTCAACTGTTCGTAGTACAAAACCTCTTGAGGTCATTTATTCTGACGTCTGGAGCTCTCCTATTCTTTCAAAAGATGGCTATAAATATTATGTTTTATTTGTTGATCATTTTACCAAATATATGTGGCTATATCCCTTGAAAAATAAGTCTAATGTTCGTGATGTATTCACTCGTTTTAAAACTCTCGTTGAAAATTTTTTTGGCCACCCAATTGTCTCTTTTTATAGTGATAATGGTGGCGAATACATCGCACTAAAACATTTTTTTCCACTCATGGAATCTCACATTACACTACACCTCCACACACACCGGAGCACAATGGTGTTTCCGAGCGTCGTCATCGTCACATTGTTGAGACGGGTCTCTCACTACTCACACATGCATCACTACCTCTCATATTTTGGACCTAAGCTTTTGCTACTGCAGTATATTTAATTAATAGAATGCCCACTCGTCTCCTAGACATGTCGTCGCCCTTTGAGAAAATTTTCTCTACACGTCCCGCTTATGCTAAGCTACGTGTGTTTGGGTGTCTTTGTTATCCGTGGGTCAAGCCTTATAACTCTCACAAGTTAGAACCTCGGTCTAGAGCTTGCATTTTTCTTGGGTATTCTTTGTCTCAGAGTGCGTATCATTGTTTAGATTTAGCCAATGATCGTCTATATGTCTCCCGTCATGTTACGTTTGTTAAGTCTGTATTTCCCTTTAAATCTGTCCCTGTCAACTCCTCTCATCCGCCAACAGACTCTGTGGAGTCTTGGTTACCTCAATCCCCACCGTCGGGCCTTGTCCCCACCAGCCATGTACATTCGTCGGTTGCACCAAGTGTGCACACCTGGTCCAGTCCTCAAGCTGCGCATAAGACTCTTCATTCCGTGACACCATCAATTTCTGGAGCCCAAGTTGCACCTCTACCTCCAACGATTTCCACCACTGGCTTTCCTACACCTGCCGCTGCACCTCATCAACCTTCACCAGTCCCCGAGCCATCCTCTAGTGATATTTCCACCCCGCCTATACCTGACTCTGTACCCACTCCACCTTCCTCATCACACGCTGACCCTACAGCCTGCCACCCACCAGCCGCAACCTCTTCTGTCCCAATTCCAGCAGGTACCGTCCCCCTCAACAGCCATCCCATGCTCACCAGGTCCAAAAATAACATTCATAAACCCCTCACAAAACTCTCCCTCACCAGTGTGCTACCATCTATACAGACTGAGCCATCATGTGTCTCCCAAGCTCTCAAAGTTCCTGAGTGGAGACGAGCGATGTCGGATGAATTTGATGCTTTGGTTCGAAATGGTACGTGGGACTTAGTTCCCTCTCACTCATCTCATAACATTGTAGGTTGCAAATGGGTGTTTCGTATCAAACGATCCCCGGATGGTTCCATCTCTCGATATAAGGCTCGTTTGGTAGCCAAGGGTTTTCATCAAAGACCGGGCCTTGACTACACTGAAACCTTCAGTCCAGTGGTAAAGACAACTACGATTCGGGTTATACTCATTATTGTTGTCTCCCATGGCTGGCCTCTTCGCCAACTGGATGTGAACAATGCCTTCCTTCAAGGGCATCTGTCTGAGGATGTTTTCATGGCTCAACCGCCGGGTTTCATTGATCCCGCCTATCCTTCTCATGTGTGCCGCCTCAAAAAGGCGATCTATGGTTTGAAACAGGCTCCTCGGGCATGGTACACCGAGCTACGTCAACACCTTCTCCACACCGGGTTTGTCAACTCCTTATCTGACTCATCTTTATTTATTTTTAATGAGAATGGGTGTACACTTTTTTTGCTAGTTTATGTTGACGATATTATTGTCACTGGAAGTGATGGGGTACTTGTGGACAAGTTTGTTGCCTCTCTAGCTAAAAGATTCTCGATCAAGGATCTTGGCACCTTGTCTTACTTCTTGGGAGTTGAAGTGCTTCCGTCTCAGCATGGTCTATTTTTATCTCAACAAAAGTATGTCACCGATCTTCTGATCCGCACCAAAATGTTTGACGCCAAACCGGTTCAGACTCCGCTCCCAACTGACCAATCATTGAAGCTTCTTGATGGAACCTCTCTAACTGATGCGACTGAGTATTGTCAAGTGGTAGGTGCACTGCAATATTTATCTTTCACCAGGCCAAACATCGCATTCGCTGTAAACAAGCTTGCTCAGTTCATGCACCGCCCCACAACTGGCCATTAGTCACTTACCAAGCGTCTTCTTCTCTATTTGCGTGGCACACTTGGGTATGGTTTACATTTGCGTCGTGACTCTCCATTACATCTCCATGCTTTCTCTGATGCGGACTGGGCTGGTAACCAAGATGATCGCACCTCAACCAGTGCGTATGTTCTTTTCCTTGGTTCGAATGCGGTTTCATGGTGCTCTCGCAAGCAGAGGTCCGTTGCTCGTTCTTCTACTGAGGCGGAATACCGGGCTGTAGCGTTGGCTGCAGCTGAAGTCCTTTGGCTCTCCTCTTTGTTGCGTGAGCTGTCCATTATTTCTCCTACTCCACCTGCCATTTTTTTGTGATAATATTGGTGCAACATATCTTTGCTCGAACCCAATCTTTCACTCACGAATGAAACATATTGCCATTGATTTTCATTTCGTCCGTGAAAGGGTTCAATGAGGACAACTTCGTGTGTCACATGTGGCCTCATCCGACCAGCTAGCTGACTCCCTTACAAACCCACTTTCCAGGACACGTTTCACTCTTCTCCGGTCCAAGATTGGTGTCTCTGACATCCCCACCATCTTGAGGGGGCGTATTAAGGATAATCTAGTTTGATTATGTTTGTAATTCTCTTCTAGTCTCCTTGTATTAGTTTAACTTGTCTTCGTACTCTGTTGTAATTAGTTGTAAGTTCAATTACTTAGTCTCCCTATTCTACTAGGACACGATGTCCTCTGCTCTTGTATATATACTGCGGTACTGCAGTTTCACTTTAATATAGAACACAGATTATTATAATCACTTCTCTATAGAATGAAACCCTACAAACAACAGGTCGCAAAGGATTGACTCAATTATGTGAAGAATTGGTGTTTAAGATAAAAGTTTTTATATTCGTAGTTGTTCTAAATTTGACTTTTAATAATAGAAAAAATGTTATGAATTTTGTATAGAGGGAAGCAAAATTGGCTAAAAATGAGGATCCTGATGAAGTGGATAGAGTGGAAACTTGGATCGCTGCACATAAGCACAAAGATGGAATACCAGTAAACGAAAATTTTGGAGAAATGATTGTATGGTGGATAAATTGTTATTTTTTCCATTGTGTAATATTGTATTTATGTATTATTGTAATATAATTATTATCTTGCTTGTTATATAGAAAAAAATGGAGGGGATTGCTACAGATGGGCTGAAAACAATTAGAAATGATGATGTAGCTCAAGTTGTAAGAAATGAGCATTGTTGAGTTTGAGGGCTTGGTTTTGGCGTAACACCAACAAAAATACAAGCAACCGTGATTGGTAAAAAAACTACGATGCAACTTCAAGAAGAGATGAATAATCTTAAGCAACAATTCAAAGAATAGCAAACTGCATTTGTAAATATGCAGGTGACGACTAATAATTTTTTTTTAGTACATCTCAATTTTGATATATGCAAATGATATTTTTATTTTATTTTATCTTAACTACATCTCAATTTCAGTCTAATGTTGGAGGAGTAACAGTAGAAGGGAGAACACATTTATCTAGTATGCATCATCAGGTAAATAACATAAAACCAAATTTTCATATTCATATTTTTATTTTGAATTTTTAAGTGTTCTAAAAGCCATTTTTTTAGCTACAATATTCAAGTGCTTCAAATCGAGAAGGGAATAGTAAAGGAGTGAAAATTGTTGAATCTTCTTCGAAGGTAAATTTTATTAAAAAACAAATAAGTTAAATATTTTAAAAATACATTAATTTATATATTTTGTCTGAATACTTTTAATTTGTGTGAATATGTTAGTCACAAACTGAGGCTTCTACAAGTCAAATTGGTGATTCACAACGAAATAGTAACATATGCAAGCTATTGCATTCGATTGGGAGTAGAGATGTTGTGGCAGAAGCTAAAATTGATTGCACTGATCCAACAACGTCATTTCATCACATAATTCTTGGACCATATTGCTGGAGAGTTTGTGTGAAGAAGATTTTAGTGAGCAAGGTACTTTTGATGCGCTCTACTAGTGACCTGCAAATTCTTGAAGATACTAGAGGAACTTATATTGCTTGGCCATCAAAATACATCACTAAATATTAGGATTTCAGTAAATATTTATATCGGTGAACTTAATGTTATGACTAGTGTGTGACTTTTAGTTAGGTCAATATTTATTAGTGAATGTTAGTACTTGATGATGATTTTTAATTGAATGTTTGAGGATTTTTAAATATATATATATATAATACTTATGGATTTTGATATTGAAAGATCTTCCAACTATTTGCACTAAATAGGATACATTTAAAATCAATAAATTAAATTTGTAAAATAAATAAATAAATATTTTTTTTTTCTTCAAAATACATCTCTACCACGGGCAATGCCCATTTTGTAGAAAACAACGACCACGGCACTATCAGCAGTAAATACACTACTAACAACGGGCATAGTCTGTTGTACGTAACTCATTGACCACGAGCAATACCTATCGTGCATAACATAATGACTATGGGCATGGCCCATAGTAGATAGTGTACCTACAATGGGCGCTGCCCGTGGTCAAAAACCACGCTTTTCCACCATTGCCCAAATTATAGCGGAGATAACCTTTCTTCTTGTAATGTTACCTCACCTAATTTTATGACATAAAAGCATTTTAATGAGTGTGTGGTTAAGATATGATTAATTTATACAATCACTTTATCAATAACTAATCATATACTTTAAAAATGTAAGGAAAAAGATGAGGTAAACATAACTTAAAATGACTGATACACCTGGTAAATTCATATATTGAAAAAATAATAAAATAAAAATTGAAGTTGTCAATGCATGAAAGCAACTTGATATATTATACCATCTTCAATGCATATGTCAATGCCAAAGTTAAATTTGGCACAAAAAATAGTAAAATGCTATATTTGATACATCAATTTAGCATTGAGCTCCGATGCACAATTCTATTTTTATTATTTTATTAATTAAAATTATAAAAGTAAATACATTCATTATTTCTTTTAATGCTTCGATGTAAAATTTCATTAATGCATTCATTATTTCATTTAAAATATATATATATATAATGGTGTTTTATAATTAAAAAAAGAGCATTTATTGTAGTGCCAAATTTGGCATATATTATATTATGTGTCGAATTTGGCACACAATATAGCATATCCCAAATTTGGCACACAATATAACATATGTCAAATTTGGCACATCATTTGGCACTGCATTGGAGGATGATTTTTACACCCTGTGCTAAATTTTAGCATTGGCACAACATTGGAGATGCTCTTACGTGCTCATCAATTGCAAATTCCAGTTACCCACATAACCGAAGAAAAAACTTTAGGAGGGATTAAAGCACAATCAGATTCTCTTGCCATTAATAGATGACTTTTAAACAAACTGCCATTACTTTTACCGTTAATAAATGGGAAATAGTAAGTGATTAATTTAATTACTCAAAAATTAAAAACATCTAATTTTCTTCTACAAATATGAAGTACCTCTATGAGGGAGAACAATTATATTTTTCAAAATGATTACAATATCAAACTCAACTATTATACACACGCCTCCTTCCTTGTTAAGAATCAAAATATAAATTCACCTAAAAAAATTGCGTTAAAATGATTAAGATGGTAGATCACATGCACTAGTCAGAAATTATAATGCAGTATCATTTGAGTTAAGATATGTAAACCTTCACCCTGCGGTTTTAATTTCTTCAATACTAATTGTCAATTAATTTCAAATTTTAAAACCAATGTTCATGTTTGGTTCTAAACATGATTATGCGGTGCATTCTTCAATAGTCAATACTAATGTCTATGGACTTCGTGTTGGGATTTATGCTATAAAGCTTATAATTTGTAAATGTTATAAATACATTAATAAAAGAAGTAGTTATTTCATTCAATTAACATGACTCATACGTTTATATTATATGTGCTAAACATTCAAGATTGTTAGATGTAATCTCAAACTGAGTATATGAATATCATATACAAAAAAATTCATTTTAAGACATGAAATCTAAAGAGTCCGTAGAAAGCAAATAAAGTTAGCTACTTTATATGTGGTTTATCTATAGCTACAGTCTATTCCATATAGACTACTCATATGGTGATATTAGAATGGAGGCACCTTATATGATGTAATCATATAGGACTGGGTCATGATCTATATAAATCTATCACCAAGATCAGTTAGTTGAAAAGATTCATATATATCGACAAATGATGATGTATATAGATGATATAAATCCTGAGTGTCTTACTGACTCCTTTAAGTTAGACAGTGTTTCTTGAAATACCATGGGTAAGATCGAAGTAGCATTCTCGATCAATAACTCTGTATCTTGGAATCACAGTTTGGCTTGTGGCTATGAAGGTATGCACACAATAGTGGAATCCACTCCTTCTTGCAATAAATAGATGAGAAGTTCCTTTAATGGTTGATTCGAGACTTGAACGATTAAGAGTGTTCTCCTTCTTCCGTAAAGGAATGAAGGATATAATCATTCATTAAATAATCAGTGCTACTTAAAGGAAAAGATATAATTAGAGAGGTATAACAGACTTTATGACTTAGCTCTAATTATGATCTATTTGTGGAGGATCATACCATATGTAATAGCTATATTGATGGACACTGATAATTTGGTTGTGTAAAACATCTATAGTTACGAGAGTACAACCTTGGGGTTTTAGTGGAATAACTCCGAGGTTAATAATTGTGAAATATTAATTAAAGAGTTTAATTAATTTTTCTAAATATTATTGGAGCTCAAAACCGTGGGTCCATTAGGTCCCCTTGCTAGCCCTTTACGATTGATAGTAACAAGGCTCATAGAGAATTGGATGGTCCAATTAATTATGTTACAAAAGTAACTTAAATATATTCTGAGAATTAATTAAATGATGTGATTATTTAATTGATATATTATTTAATTGATGAATTAAATATTATTAAATAATATGATTATTTAATTGACATATTAATAATTAAGAATTATTAAGTGTTATTTGGAGGTTTCAGTTTCGAACTTTGACAAGAGCAAAAGAATAAAATAATAAGATATTATTTTTATTTGTTTTAAAGAAGCCAAATGTTCAAACCCTAGTGGTGACCAAATTAAAAAGAATTTAGAATCCTATTTTAACTTGTTTACTAAACCCTAGGATCCTAGTATATAAGATAAACTTATCAGGACAAATAAACTAACCCAAAACCTAATTGAGAGACATAGGGTGCAGGCGTGCAGCAACATATAGGAGGAAAGAAAAAGAATTTTCTCTTCTCCCTAGCTTGGCCGAATACCACATGAGAGGACAAAGGGTTGTCTTCCGGATCTCTCAAACCCCCATTCAACTACTTCCAGAATCAGTGATGTGCCCACACATAGAGTTACTAGATCACGGGACATAGCTCGGAAGGTTTAGTGGTGAAGGATCGAAAAGAAAACGAATGAGTGTTCTTCAAAGGTATGAAAACAAATCTCTTCCTCATATTCGTGTATACAAAATGTCCGAAGACAATAAAATTTTTAAAACCTATCATTCTCAACGCATGATTTTCCGTTGCGCAACTTACACTTCAAATGTAGACAAAATGTTCATGTTTGGTTTCTAAACATGATTATATGGTTCACTGCAACTAATTATATGACTTCTTTCCAAATAAAGAATATGATAATTCAAAGCATATATTTGTCTTGTAACAGTTTTCTACCACATTCAAGGATGAAAATATCGACATCGACAGGAATATGGATATCAATGGAAATTGACATAAAATTTATAAGAAGTATGAAACTTTGGCTAAAAACATAAATTGTTTTAGTGAAATTAAAACAAAAAAGCTAAAATAATCAATAATCTAACAAAAAAAAAAACACACATTTTGTTTTCAAAGACATATAATACCTAACAACTATATAGTATAAATATGAATATAATACAAAGACATATAATATCTAACTACTATATATATAATATAAATATGAATAAATGCACCTACATGCTATATAAAAAATAAAAATCTGTTAGGTATTTGAACCGATGAACGCGGAAATGACATGCCTAATATTCGCTCATAACTCATAGCAATTAATAATGTCAGTAGCAGAAAAAATAGATGAAAGAAAATAAAACAATCACAACACAAGATATACGTGGAAAACCTAAATCGGGTAAAAAACCACAGGCCGTCAAGACGACAGAGAAAGTTTCAATATATGATAAATTGTTATAACCATATACTCTAGAATTTTCTCACTCACCTCAACCCTAAACCATACTCACAAGATCCTCACCAAGTACCTCCCCAATATCCCTAGGTCTCCCCTGAATATCACCCACAAATCTTTAACATGATCCACCGATATTCCCTTGCATCCCTCCCCGAATATTCCATAAATCTCACCTAGATCTCACCACACTCTCTCTGATGTTACATGGTGTTCTTTTCTCCACACCAAAATAACATAATTACAAGGTCTATTTATACTAGTTACAGGAGGAAGTTCAAGTCCTATAAGGATATACTAATCTTCTACATATAAGACTTCTTGTTTTAGCGCAAAGTCATTTTTCTCCACGCACAAGAACTTCTTATTCCATGTACGGTCTCTTTCTTCCTATTCCATGTAAGGTCTCTTTCCTTAATCACAAGGACTTCCCAAAAGACGAGTTTTTTTTTCCTTTTCCATCAAAGACTTCCTGATCCGTGTAAATTTTCATCGAACCTCTGTGAGTACCACTGTCTGCAGCACAGCGTTTCCCACAACAGAAACCTCTAACGTCGACCTCATTATCGCTATGCAATCCACAGCGCAAGGCACAGCGGTCCTTCAATGCTTTACGAACGCTGCCTCTACCATTGTCCAAGGCACGACGCCATGGATAGCGGTCCTTCATTGTCTTCACAGCGCTCTTTGGATCTCTTCCTCGATCGCTCTGTAGACCATTGTCAAAGCCACAACACTAAGGATAGCGGTTTTCTTTTTCTTTAGCTTTCGTCTTCATATCTTCCCTCAAACATCAAATCCAACTTCCAAATGTATCCCACGTCTCTAGAAAGTTCTACATCAGTTGAGTCTCATTTAGTTAACATTGGGTTTATTCAAGAATACGAGTCAAAACCTAGCAAAATCTTCCATTAAAATTTCATTTTCTAATAGTGTGCATCGTACTAGTCATTGAAATTTAATACCAAAACAAAAATCTAGGTTGTTCAAACATAGTATGGCTACCATCTTGATTCATGTAATATTGATATCATGACATAAAATTTAAACAGCTTTCATTATAATTACGAACATGTTACATGTAAGCTTTTTGGTTTGTTCTGAATCCATTAATATCAATACAATATAATTTGTTTAATTACAACAAAAAAAAAAAAAAAAAAGTACATAAAAACATTAGGGAATATCATTAATTTCTTACTTTACATTGATGGGAATATACCGGATATTTCACAGATGTTTCCCTGATATTTCACCGAAATTTCCATGATATTATGTAAGATTTTTTTTATTTTATTTTTTTTGAAAGGCTATTATGTAAGATTAACGCTACATATTTACCGATATTGCGGATATTTACGGAAATTTCCTAGATATTTTGCGGTAAAAGATGGAAATAATATCACAGAAATTGCGGATATTTTAATCTATGCCTATGCTTTCTTAATTTAGAATATGACCTAATACATGATAAAATCCAACATAAGTAACATTAACTCAAACTTTATTTCAAAAAAAAAAAACATTAACTCAAACTTAATGTTTACTGCTTTAATTTTCTCTCTATTTAATGATTATATATATTTTTTTAGGATTATCTCATTAAAGCAGAAAGATAAAGTGTCTCCATTTAAAGGTAATCTCTTGAGCTAAAAAAGTATAGTGGAAAGAGAAATAGAGTAGTCATGGATTTCAATCAATCGAAGGAAATTTCACCTGCAAATCCATCTCCACAGGTTCAGAACACCATGCCAATTTTGCCTCATCTTCACCAAGTAAACAAAGAGGTTAATTAGGCTCTTCCACTATCAATTTGTTGATTATTTTCTATTACTTGTAATTGTCAAGAACAGTCCTTTTTTTTTTTGAAATATTACAAAAATTCGGGATTTAAGGAGCGAAGACCATAAACTAATTACCAAAGAGTTTTTTTTTTTTTTTTTTTTTTATCTTTTTCATTCTTCTGATCATTATAATATTCTGGAAATTAACTTTCTGTCATGTTCTTATTATTTTTAGTTTGCCTTATGCCATGGAAAGGATGATGAAAAGGCTGGAAATTTCAATCTAATGCAGAAACAAGAGCAAAGTTTAAAATTGTTCTGGAGACAAAAAATGCTGGAGATTGATACTACTTCAAGTTCAATTTCGATTATTTAACTTTGTGGATATGTGATAAGCAATTATTATTTGATTTCCCATTCACTAATCATTATTTGCTTGTATCAATCTTGATGTAGAAGTAGCTTTTAAGGAGTGCCATCGACTACCTTTGTTAAGGATCAAACGTGTTATGAAATCAAATGGAGATGTGAAGGTTTGCAAATTAAATTTTTATTCTTTTGCACTTCTAATTTTTTTATATGTTCATTATTTAGAACCTTCATCTGCATCTTAATAAAATATAATAAAACTTCATTAAATGTCTCAAGATTTATCCAAAATTATGTAGATTTTATGTTAATTTGTAGATTTAATATTTAATTATACGAATTTAATGTTTAGCTATGTAAATTAGAATGTGAATGTGAAAGTTAGCGTAGTGTTTTTTTTTTTGAAATATTATAATAGTTCGAGATTTGATGGAGGGGAATAAGCTTGAACCCATAACCGTATGATGTATATGTAAGGGGCAAATCATTTGACCAACCTTATCTTATTATAAGTTTTGAAATTTTTATCCGAGATATGTAATGTCCTTATTTTTTTTATAAAAATAATGTGAAAGTTCAGTGTGCATTTCTGCATTTAATTTTTTACTTTATTACATGAATAGATTTTAAAGTATAAGTTTGAAAATAGTTTACAATTCAATTAATCTTGTATATAGCAAAAGTTAAAGGAAATCAATTTAAAAAATATGGTTAAATCTCCTTGCATCTACTTTCATTTTTGTTCATTCCAAAATTGTCACAAATTCATTCAATATATATTTGGTTTGATTAACTAGTAGTGGTATTCTATCATCAAAAGCTTTATAAATAATATTTGAGAGACTATTTTCTATTATTTGATTGGAAATTAATAAAAATATTTTTTATTTTTTTTTGAAATTATAATTACACTTGAGAGTTTTACAAAGATGTACGTAATAAATTTTTATTTTTAAATGTCGTTTTTTATCAGAAAAGCACTTGAAGTATTATCTTATGAGAAAGCACTTAATTAGTATCTTATCAAGATTCGTTTCCAAACGTTCTACAGAAATGTTTTCTAATCAACTCTTTTTCCTTAAAACACTTTCAAGGAAAATTAGCCTTCGAATTAACATTTCAATTAATAACATATATCAATGGTTTAATTAAAAAAATTTAAAAAGAAAAATTGATTTAATGGTTTAATTATATTTGAAATCCGTTTTTTTATTTGTAACCCAGTTAAAGTAATGTTATATATGTATTCATCTAAATCGCAGATGGTTCGTTCAGATACTCCAATAATAATCTCAAAGGCATGTGAGATGTTCATTGAGGAGCTGACGCTTCGAGCATGGCTGCACACTGAGAGATGCAACCGTCGAACACTGCAGCGCAGTGACATTGCCAAGGCATTGAAGCTCGATGAGCTTTTCCATTTCTTACACTACAAGGTTCCTTTTCTTTTCCTCTTGTTCTTGCATATATTACAAAAAATATGCATCAAAGAGGAATTACAATATATAGTACTGTGACTTTTAGTACGTGGTTGTTTGATTAGGTATTTTCTAAAAACGATTTTCCAAAATGGATCTTCAAAATTAAAGGTCATGACATGTTGAAAACGACCAATTCATTGTTTTCTACTATTTTAAAAAATATTGTTTATATAACAAACCATTAGGCTTAAAAAAAAACTATTTTCAAAAAAAAATATTATTATTTCTTTAATAATAACTTCAAAAGCATCAATTTAAAAACGAGAATACTGCTTGCTCTTGTGTTCTGATGTTGTTAAAAGTGCTTTTAAATGGGTTTTTTCCCCCTTTTTGACAATTAGTTTTTTAGTTTGAAAATATATAGCTAGATATGAAAGCAAGTTGAGATTTAGAAATAAAAAATATATTATAATGTTTTTATTTAATCATATTAGATCAAACTTATAAAGTTTTTTTAAAAGCATATTTGCCGATTTGGTGCTTTTAATTGTTATATATATATATATATATAATGATTTAGAAAATAAATAATAAATTAATTGTTGTATCATGATCAGTATGGCGAGAATGAGAATGATGGTTCTGAAGCAAATGAACTTCTTCCAGCCAATCAACTAACTTTTCCGGATATATATTTTAATGAGGTGAGTGATATGACTCAAAAATATTCTTGGATATTAATAGCATGTAGATAATTTTGATTAATTATAAATGCCGTCTCTTGTATGCAAAAGCATATTTTCCTTAGACAAGTAATATATGTAAATTTGATGCATAAATTAACATTTTTTGTGATTTGGTTTTGAAGAATCCACTAGAAGAAGTTTCTCAGCAACTTAAGATCAAACCAGCATATTCTGCTCTCAAATTCAACTATGGATCTACATCTCAATCTCAGGTTAGAAAAGAACCCTGATCAAAATTTATAAATGCTAAGATATAATTTTGAGCTTGGGAAAATGATTTTGATACAATCTCAATAAAAACAGCTTTTCATTTATTTTACCTCAAGTGTGAGATTCCACACGTTATGAAGATCCCAATTTGCACCGATGTAAGTCGAACACCAAGTCCATTATACACTAACACAGTGCAAATTGGAATCTCGCAACCGAAAATATTTATATACACACACAACAAAACCTCCCCTATTATATTAGTATCTCGCATTTAGTGTTTAATCAATTCATGGGAATTAGAGACCTACTTGATCACACTTGTGAATAAATTGGAAGCTTTACTTACAAAGCTTTGTTTGTTTTGCAGTGATAGAAGCAAATGGTAGCAGAAAAATGTCACTGGAGTACGTACTGAAAGCAAATGAATGTCAAGAGGCTATAGCATCTTGTGAATGAGATAAATGGACGAATATATTTTGTCTGAGATACAAAACAAACAATGTTAATTGAATTAAAAAGACATGTTTCAATAATCTGCTGTCGGGCTTTGTTCGTTCTTTATGGATAATCGAACTTATGTTCTATATAATACTATACTAGTATTGTTGTTGTAGTTATTTATTTCTATATTATTATTTTGTGTTCTTGAATGGATCAACTTTGAGGTGTAACTATCTGAAAGGTGCAACTGGCTAAAGAGTTGGTTCCATGGTTTTTACCCGTTGGGGTTTTACACGCAAAAATCATTGCATTATCTCAACACAGACAGCCGACAAAGGAACTCTTTAGCAACACAGATGCAATATGCGAGGCAACAATGAAACACTAGGGCACAAAGGATGAAGGTGCAAAGATGGAGCATTGCTCCATCTGAAGCAGTTGGCAGATGGAAGTGGCAGATCTGCTCCATTCCTTTTTTCCGAATTTTTTTTTTCTTGTGTTTGATGAAGAATACGTGTTTGAATTTTTTTTTTTTTTTGTTGTTGAATGTTTGAAGTTGTGTTAGAATTGTTTTGTTGTTGAATCGAATTGAAATTGTGTTTGACAAAAAAGATGGGTTTGAATTTTTTTATTTTTTTATTTGATTCAAGAAAAAATATTTGAGATTGATGAATTTTTTTGGAATCTAATTGAAGTCTAGGATTTTATTTTATTTTTGTACAAAAGCCTAGGTTTTTTTTTATTGAATCAATAAAAACTAAAATAGATAGTAGGGGCATTTTTGACCTTTTACATGGGCAAGAGACTCAACAGTTAACTTTAGGCGACGGTAGGGATGTAAGTGAAATGTTGATTAAATTTTTCCTTTGCATGCAATTATGCGTAATTTTAAGTATATTTTTACAATTTTAAAAGAATATGATTTTTAAAATAAAAAAAAAAAAAAAATTGAAATATTTTAATTTCTAATTGGTATTAAACCATTGTTTAATTCAAATGTGAAAGAAAATAGCAAAGTAATTTTACATCATTTAATTCAAATGTCAAAGAAACCAATATAAAATATCTAAATATATATATATATTTTTTTTTAATTCATATTATAACGTCAAAGAAAAAACAAAATAATTATATAACATTTAATTTAAATATAATGATATATATATATAATTTTTCTATAATCAATTCGAACTGATAAAAAATATATCAGTTCCTTACATGTAGGTCATTAGATTTAAATACTTTGACTTGGTTGTATGCACTTGTCAAAACATCTTTTAAATCCATTGACCCATATATAATGAACTGATATATCTTTTGTCAATTCAAACTGATAATAGAAAAATTGTATATATATATAAATTTATTTTTTTATCATTCACATTACCAACATGAATAATCGTGTAAGTCAGTAGGTACATTTGAAGTATTAGATCTTTTACTAGTTTTTTTTTTCAAAAAAAAAAAAAAAAAAAAACAGCTGATATATTAAAAAGGCTGAAGTAGCCACAGCAAAACATACAAAGCAAGACACGGGAACCGCAAGCCAGAAAAAACAAAGATAACAACACAGCCACAGCAAAATTAGACAACTCAAACGAGCATCAAGAGGAGACAGGCACACAAGCCAAATCCCGACCTAAACGTCCCCCCACTCAATCCTGTCCCCTCTACCACTTAGCATAGACTATCCGTGAAAGAGTTTGAATCTCTTGACAGTACGTTCTTTATTATAATTCTAGATCTATCTTAATTCTACATATTCTTTGAGTAGTTTAATAACGAGAGAAAATAGCACTGGATACCATTAATTGATGGGTGAAGTCTCAAAAAAGTCATTCACTATTTAAATTGTTCCCAAAATCACCATTTTGACAAAACATTGTTCATTGGCAATCATTTTATCAAAATCTAACAGAAAGCTACCGTTATCTGTGACATGACCACCTACAAAAAAATTTATGAATAATATTTTATGTATTTTTATTATTTAATTATATATATATATAAATTAATGATTTGTTTAATTTATTATTTTTATGGGCAATATTTTCTGTTTATGTGTGACATCAAACTTATTATTATTTCCTGATTAATTTAGGGTGACATCAAACTTATTTCATGATTAATTTATTATTTAATCATTTTTTTAAGCAATCAAATAAAATTTCATATTTCTGGTAGATGATGTTTCAAAGTGTGCATACAAGCTTGCTCATGATGCACATACAAGATCATGATGCTCTATAAAACATTTGAATGGAGATATCGTTTACACTTACTTGACAAGGCTCACACAAAGCACGTACTCATATAAATCATGGATTACAACAAATTATTTTCTTATAATTCACTAAAAAGCTGCCAAAGTACAGTAGGTTTATTATATAATCAACACATCTAGGTGCTAGCCATAAAACAATTGTAGCCGTGAAATAAAAAAGAGAAAAAAAAATGGAGTTAAAGAGAACAGAAAAGGAAGAGACTTTAAGATACAGGAAAGAGAAAGAGAAATACAAGAATAAAATATGAAACAAGGGATCGTGTGGCTTTGTTGAAGAAACATAAAGAAAATAAAAGAAGTATTTTTGAATTAAAAATAATATAAGCAGGTTATGACATAAGCAAACGGACTTCTAACGGATTATGTTCAAAGTAGCAACAATTGATACTTTCTTTCTATAAAACGGCTAATTTGAGCTATTTTGAAAAACTAATGGTCATTTAGGGATTGTCTTACCAAATCAATGGCTTTAGAAATCACTAACCCAAAAAACAATTGTCTACTAATTATTATAACATTAGATTAAAAAATATATAAACAATACATAAAAATGGCTATTTAAAAATAATTATTAAAAAATCAAATTATAATAATAACTAATAACAATATATTTGTAAGAAATTAAAGTTGGGATAGAAGTGTCTTTATATTAAATTAACAAAGATAATTTTGTCATTTAAAAGATTTTATTTATAAAAAAAAAAATTTCTGTCAAATTAATATAAATTATTAAATAATCACTTTTGGAAGTTTTACCAAACATTTCTTTTATATCAAAATTCTTAAATAATCAAAATTTAAATTCTTAAAAGCAAAACATATTTGGATCTAACGGTTCTTCTTTACTGTTTATTTTTTAGGAAATACAATTATTGTTTCCTTTTTCCTATATCTTTACCTACTTTTAAATGTATTATGAGACCGGACAAGACGACGGACAAGATGATGTTCGTCTGGTGGTAAAACCTCTCACACACAACACCCCCCCCCCCCCCCCCCCCCCCCCCCCCCCCCCCCCCCCCCCCCCCACACACACACACACACACACACACACACACACACACACAAAAGAAGAAAATTTATTTAATTATGTAATACTTAAAAAAAAAAAAATGTATTATGAGACCAATGGTGTTAAGATAGAAAGTTAGGATGAAAAAGGAAATTTAATAAGTTTGTAATGGTGCGACAAATACATCTCAACTTTTTTATGCTAATTGATATATCAATTGACTACTTCTTTGTGAAATGGTTATACATAAAACTACTCCTAAGTCCTAATAAATCATTACAAATGGGTCGGGTACATCAAACGTTTCACCAATTTGGGTCCGTACCCACATATTCAACAAATTCTATTTCAAATCCTTATATTATTACAGAGTTTTCAAACCAAAAACAGCAAAGTTTATATATATATATATATATAGTATTTATCTATCCATCTATTTAGACCAGATATTTTTTTAAAAAAAAGTTTTTATCAAACCAAAAATAGCAAAGTTAATAATTAAATCTCCATTATTAGAATATTCCTAGTGTACTATATTTTAATCACTTAAAAACCTAAAAAAAAATATAAAAAATTTGTTTTGTCTAAACAGTCTTGTTTGTGCTTAGCTTTGTCAAGACAATACTTTCATCTACTTAATTCTTGAAGAAGACAAGGACCCTTAAAGTTTCAAACATAGTTTATCATCTAAGCTTATTGAGACAAATCATGTTCTTGAGTACGCTTCAATTATTGCATGTATGTCTTATTGCTATTTGTCTCCTTGCTTCTTTTTCTTCTTTTAGCCGTCCAAGTGTTTTCATCTTGTTGGCAATTATTGTTTATAGTTAAACTTGCCTTTTCCGCAAATATTAGAAAATTATTTGGACTAAGTCCAGTTAATGTACATCGTTATGACACTCTAGACTGATTGCCACAATTATCAAATGTTAATTAATTATTTTGTTATTTATAGGTTCAGATTTTAACTCAATCCACTTGCAATTTATTAACTAAGGCATCGTATTCTTTGTTTAGGTAATCTTTTAACTTGTTCTTATTCTTGATATTGACTTTTAATTTGTGGTAGATCTACTCTTGTCCTTTTCTCTTTTCTTTTTAAAGAAATCACTTACAAAATTTCTTAATGACTAAATCAAAACTTCCAATTTTTTTTACACAATTTATAACCCGCCAGGCCAATAGTTGTGTATATATAAGACATTTAATTAAAGATTTTTAATTCGTAGAATTCCATACCTTTGCTTTTTGATCAAAATTGAGAAACAAAAAGTTGGTGGGCCATGTTGGGTGATTTATCAATGTTAACACACAGTCACACACACCTGCTTTACTTGAATCAATCACAAGAAGTTGTAATTAAAGCATGAGGAGTGAGTGTCGTCAAGGATATAGAGTGTTTTTTTTCAATAATTAGGTTGGACAAATCTTTTCAAGAAAATGACTTTGTCAAGAAAATTACTAGAAAGTTAACCACCAATTATGAGCTTCAATGCCAAGCTTACAGGAAGGGCTACATGGAGGTATAAAATACATGGTGGTCAATTGATTGTGACTTTGTGGTATCATTTTGTTTTCTTGACAAAGATTGTGGTATCATAAAAAAAATACAAGGTGGTTAAGTTATTATTAATGGCTTGTTTTATTTTTCTATTTTAATGTTTAATGTGTTTCATTAAGTTTTTTATTTTTTATTATATTCTCCTTAAATAACTGAATAAAAAAATTAATTATATATTAGATTTTTACTTCCTAAACTATTATTGTGAATTTTATCTAATATGAATATTATTTTTCCTCCCAACCCTTAGCTATAACCCTTAGCCATATTAGTATTTTTAATTTGCTTATCGTATTCAATACATAACAAACTAGATAATATATAATATGTTTTGTAATTATGCTAAAAATGAAGTATTTAACATGTTTTCAAATAAATCGTTTTATATATGATGACTTGTATTTTTACGAAATTAAAATGTACATGAAAAGAGCTCTCGTTTTCAGAAGATGAATTTATTTTTATTTTTGTTTACAAGGAACTCATGACTTTATAGCAAAACTTATTTGAAATGTTTTATTTATGGGAAAACTGACATAAAAGGTGAGGCAATTACAAGAGACATGTAATTTTTTTTACATATTATAATAATTCGGGATTTGAGGAAGAGGGAAGGATAAAGTGACAAACCACTAGATTAAGTGTCCGTTTAGGGGAGCTTGTCTACTGACTAAAAGAGCTTTTTTAATTAAAAAAGCTCTTTTCAAATTTTTTTAGGTCGTTTGGTTGACACTCCAATAGAGCTTTCGACGATTAAAAATACTGTTTTACTTCTACTTAGAGAAGCTCAAATTTTAGGCTTTTCTAAGTACACTTTTTGAGCTTTTTTAAAAAACATTAAAATCTCCAATATAACCCTATAATTTAATATTTGCTAGAGTATTTTGGTAATTCTCTCATTAAAAAAGCTCTTTTTTAATTGACAACCAAACGATCAACGACTTTCATTTAAAAAATCTACTTCTAAAAGATCTACTTCTAAAAGATCTACTTGAGAAGCTCTCCCAAACGTACTCTAACATTATCTTTTCCGAGCGACAAGTAATTAATTAGCTATGGACTATATATTTGGTGATGACTCTAAAGAAACTTTAATCACTCATTTAAATAATTGAATTAATTGTAGTTAGTAAGATTCGTGAAGATTTCCTTTTTAATAAACAAACCTCAAATCTCAACGTCAATCACGCAAACATCTTAGCTAGCACTAAACGACACATCAAACAACTTCTTCTTCATGTTAGGTTTCAAATTATTATTATTATTATTATTATTTCCTGAACTATCTGTTGTCGTCTGTGAGGAAATTTAAAGTTTATATAATACTAATTAACATACTGTTGCATACTCGGATACGTTAATTAATCATATATAAATAAGAATATAAGATGGTTTTAGAATCTAATGTACTTGGGTTTTTTTTTATTATTATTTATTGATTTTTTTTTTTTTAATTCTTAACTAATAAGGTTATCTACTCTAATTGGATGGGAGCATGTTCTGGATGTTGTCCACACATACTTGTCTAATATTACTAATTTACAAGGGTAGGCCCGGGTCTCATACGACCCATTCTCATACTTTGGAACTTAGTCTACAATTTTATATTGGATTATTTATCACCTAATTACTAGTCAATTTTGAATTCCCATATCAATTTAGATTCTTTTGAATGAATATACATTTACCAACAAAAGCGTAACTCAGCTGGTAAATGAATGAGTTTTGAGCTTGGGCAAATGACTCCCAGGTAAGTGGCATGTTAACAAATTGAGAATAAAAAGAAAATTAATCATGATAACCAGCCATCTTTAACAGTTTAAATTTGAGATCTTAAAAAAAACCCATATAGAGCATCCAAATCAAGGGTTGTGAACTTCACCTAAGTTACGGAGGTTGTGTGGCAGAACCCCTCTAGTAGTGGGAGTGGCTGTCCAGACCGTATTTATAGATGTCGTTCTTATTGTAGTCTCGTACTAGTTAGGTACGTAAGAAGGTATGCATGTGTAGCCAAATGATTCCCTACCAACTCCATAATTTATCTAAAAACCATCAACTTATTCTCCTCTTATACGGGCTCTGGTCTTGATCTTCTTTTGTTTGTTTGCGGGTATTCTCTCTCTCTCTCTACTATTAAAACTATACAAAAGGCTTGTTTAGTTTTCTTGCTCAGGATAATTCTTCATTTCTCCTCCTTTTCTCACCAAACCCTTTTCACTGATCTTTTAGTAGAATCAACAATCTTTTATTATTTATACATATAAATTTATTTACTAGCTCACTTCTTATACTCTCTATATATAGAGAGAGCTCAAACATGTTAACACTACACTACAAGTTTGTACTCACTCATTTGCAGAAATAATATGTCCATCAAATTTCTCTAAACCTTTCTAATTCCCTCTTCATCTCTAACATGGCTGATCTAGATTGCCAAAAAAAATCATCAAATAATAACACTACAAGTCTAAAGCTTTTTGGCTTCAACCTCTCAGAAAATTACAACAAGAATTCAAGCGAAACGCCATCTCTTGATCAATCCGGTTCTTTTCACCAATCCGATGATATTTTCAGCCGTAAATACGAGTGTCAATACTGCTGCCGTGAATTCGCCAACTCACAAGCACTTGGAGGCCACCAAAACGCTCACAAGAAAGAAAGACAGCTCTTGAAGCGTGCACAACTCCAAGCCACTCGCAACATTCTAGCAGCCTCCTCATCATACTTCCGATACCCCATGATACCTGCCTTTACGCCGCCTCCGCGGCTCCTTGCCCCGAGGGTTGCTCCCATAGTAGCTCCGCCGACCCACTATAATTCCTCCTCTTTTTATGTGTTGCATGGAAGCGCTGCTGCTGTGCCGCCATTACAAGTGTCTAATGGTTTCACCGCCGTGGACGGTGGTTCTCGGATGGATAAGAGCTTAGCATTGGATTTGCATCTAAGTCTTGGACCGGCTGTGCCATAATTTACATCTCATGAAAATTATGCTAAGTTTTGATTCTTTCATGTAAATTTTTCTTCAGACTTTTTTATCAGTAAATATATCCCTTTTTATATCTCCGGTCGCTATAATTTGGTGCAATATACATTTTTAATGACGTACAACAAATCATTAATTTTTCTGCTAAATCACTAATTTCATTAAGTTACGAGTTTTATAAAATTTATAAAAGACTTGACATTAGGATTTTTTTTTTTTTTTTTTTTTTTTTTGAATATTAGGAATAATCTACAAACGACCTAAGAAATTTTAGTAAAACAAATCTCTCTCTCTCTCTCTCTCTCTCTCTCTCTCTCTCTCTCTCTCTCTCTCTCTCTCTCTCTCTCTCTCTCTCTCTCTCTCTCTCTCTCTCTCTCTCTCTCTCTCTCTCTCTCTCTCTCTCTCTCTCTCTCTCTCTCTCTCTCTCTATATATATATATGGTTGTGCACTTTCCCTTCAATCTTATGTAGGGATGAGTGTTTCTCCATAGGGCCCCAAACCCTATGGGCCTCCATGAGGTTTTAGAGACAAATTTTGCCCTCAAATGGGTTTTGGGGGTGAAGGTGGGGGCAAACTTCCCTCATTCACCCATTTTTCCCATATATATATATATATACAGTCTTTCTATTATCAGTTCGTCCTGACAATAAATATATCAGGACGAAGAATGTAGACCACAGATTATAGAGAAGTTTTGACAAGTACATACACTTTGAGTCAAAGTATGTAAATTTAGTGGTTCACATTCTTCATCCTGATATAAAATATATCAAAACGAACTGATAATAGAAAATCTGTATATATATATTTAAATTTTTATTTTATATATAAAATCTAATCAATTAAAAAAAAAAAAAAACACTAATATATTAACCTTAGTACTTAGTAATTAGTACCCGATCCATTCACGATTCACCCTAGTTTATGCGGGATTCCAAATTTCAAATTTCAATTTTTAGATTGGGAAATTGGAAATTTGTGATTGAAAATGAAATTAAATGAGGAAAATAGGGTTGGGGGTGGGGGCGGGGGAACCTGCCCCTTAATCAAGCAATTGATCTCGCTAAACCTGATTGGTATCAAATTTCAAAAAATAAATAAATAAGTAATGATAAGTATTTTTACGTTATATATTATAATATAGCTATTGATGACATGAGAACAATGACCTTTAATAGTAAAGGTACATGCATGATTCATCTAATGAAGGTTGTTGTGTTATCTCTTCGTGTGAGGTTGAAATTCCATCGTGTAAGGTTGTGTTATCCCATATATATATATATATATATACAGTTTTTTTATTGTCAATTCGTCTTGACAATAAATATATCAAGACGAAGAATGTGGACCACAGATTATGAAGAAGTTTTGATAAGTGCATACACTTTGAGTCAAAGTATGTAAATATAGTGGTCCACATTCTTCATCCTGATATATTTATTGTCCGGACGAACTGATAATAGAAAATATGTATATGTATATATGTGTGTGTATATATATGTATGTATTTATGTATGTATGTATATATGTATATAGGGTGGTTCTCTAGTAAAGACGTCCTGAAATTATAAGTTAAGGATGTCCAATCACAGTCACTCATTCATATTGGGTGTGGGTATTTGTTAATATAAGGCTGTAGACCTACTGTAAATGTGTGGCTTTAGTCGGACGTCCTGAAATTATAAAGTCAGAACGGTCCTGATTAGAGAATTACTATACATATATAACTTTTAAGGTTTCCATTATGTAATGTTGTTGTGTTATCTCTTCGTTTAAGGTTGAAGTTCCATCGTGTAAGATAACAATGTTATCTCTTCGTGTAAGATTGAGGATTCATCGTGTAAAGTTGTGTTAGGGGTCACCACCCCCACCTCCCCACCCCCTACCCCCTACCCCCCACCCGGCCTCCACAGGGTTCCGCTCCTGCATGTAAGGTTGTTTTGTTATATTTTCGTGTAAAGTTTCTGGATTTTATCATGTAGTCCAAAAATATAATTTATCTCTCCAACTTCCAACTTCCAACTTCCAACTTCCTCTCTCTCTCTCTCTCTCTCTCTCTCTCTCTCTCTCATGATTGTCTTTCTCTCTCTTTTTCTGTCATTTTCTTTTTTTGATTTCAAATTTTAAAAAATTGAATACATTATAAGCACTAAGGGTAGTTTTGTCCAAAAATATTTCTCTCTAATAAAAATGATAATAATTTAGAGGGTAGTTTTGTCAAAAAATATTTCTCTCTAATAAAAATAATAATAATTTAGAGTGATGTTATTTACACTGTACTAAATATCTTTCTACACTCCATTTTAATTAATTTATTTTTATAAGACAATTTTATCATAATTAAAATTACTAAAGATGACTAAAGATTCTTAACACACTACACTAATTTTGTTAGACACTAACCACAATACCTAAAACATTTTTTTTTTTTCAATATCATTAAAGTTTTATTTAATTGCAAAGTGATAAGAAAGATTTACAACAAGAAATAAACAAGTTTTTTAAAGTGTTCATTTTCACATATTGTTTTGCAAAGACAATCCATAAGAATTTATTTTTTATAATTATATTACTTTTTTATCATAAACCTGAAATTGTAATAAATATAATATAATATCAGCATGCACGTAATCTAAAAGGTTTGCAATGTATCATCATAAAGATTTAGCAGTAAAACGCTTTAAATATAAATCTCCTTGCAAATGAAAAGCCTTTTTGTTTTTGGTAATCAACACTCATGCTTTTCCATTGAGAATATATCGAATATATATACATGTACAATAAGTCCTTCAAGAGAACGAAATAAAGAAAGGAAGATTACAGCTGTAATTAAAACAAAATCATCTCCAATCATGGAATCAATTATTCATCAATAATCTTCAATCAAGGAATCAATCATTCATCAATCATCTCCAACCATTCATCAATCATCTTCAATCATGGAATCAATCATTCTTGATTTGTTTCCTTAACTACCTCCCTCAAGCTAGAGTGGGAAAGCAAGTGAACACCCAGCTTGTTCCGAAAGAGTAAGAATAAAATCTTCAGTAATGGTTTTGTTAAGATGTTTTCCAGTTGAGTAGTTGATGGAATATAATGTGTGACTAACATACCCATAACAACCTTTTCCCGAACAAAGTGGTAGTCAAACTCAATATGCTTAGAACGAGCATGGAACATAGGATTCACTAACATATGCAAAGCACTAATGTTATCACAAAACAATTGTGGAGGCCTTGAAAGTATTAAACCGACATCCTTAAAGAGGAAAGTGAGCCAAGTGATCTTAGTTGTAGTTGAAGCCATGGCTCGATACTCAGCTTCTGAACTCGACCGAGAAACAATGGGCTGCTTCTTTGAGCTTCACGATATACAGTTTGCACCGAGAAAAATAGAAAACCTTGTCGTGCTTTGTCGTGTTGTAGGATAGCCAGCCCAATCGCATCACTGAAACCATATAGAGAAATAGGACTTTTTGAAAGATAACAGAGACCATAATTTGTAATACCTTTTAGATATCGCAAAATATGTTTGACCGCTTTCATATGAATGAATGTTAGATTATTAAAATGCTGACAAACCTGATTGACTGCATAAGTAATATCAGGTGTTGTAAATATCAAATACTGGAGCGCACCAACCAAGCTTCGGTATGAAACTGTGTCAACTGGATCATTATCAGATAAAGTAGGCTTGTCTTTAATTGTCATTGGTGTACCAATTGGAGAGCAGTCAATCATTCTTGCCTTTCCCAATAGGTCATGTATGTACTTGGCCTGAGATAAAAAGAGACCACTCGAAAAAACTTTAATCTCAACTCCAAGAAAATAATGCAAATCACTAAGATCCTTAACAACAAATTCGCTACTAAGTTTAGCAATTAAATTCTGAATAAAATCAAGATTGTTCCCTGCAAGAAGAACATCATCTACTCAAATTAATAAGATCACAATTACTTCTACATTGTGAAACACGAACAATGAAGAATCAGCCTTGCTACAGAAAAAACTAAGATAAATAAGAAATCGAGAGAGATGATCAAACCAAGCACGTGGTGCTTGTTTGAGACCATAAAACGACTTCTTTAATCTACACACATAATTTGGGCAAGTTTGGCTTGCAAATCTCGGTGGTTGCTCCATACACACAGTCTCCTTTAGATGCCCATGTAAAAAGGCATTATTTATGTCCAATTGGTGCAAACTCCAGTTAAGAGAAAGTGATAATGCAATGATAAATTGAATGGTGGTCGGCTTGACTACCAGACTAAAGGTTTCATCGTAGTTGATGCCGCAAACTTGAGTGAATCTTTTTTGCTACTAAACGGACCTTGAATTGTTCAATAGAGCCATCTTGTTTATACTTAATTCGATAAACCCACTTTGAACCGATAGCATTAGTATCAGGTGGGCGAGGGACAAGCTCCAAAGTTTGATTGTCATAGAGAGCTTTGAGTTCTTCTTCCATGGCTTCCATCCATCTCGAGTCCTTCAAGGCTGTTCTCAGAGTCTTCGGTTAATATATGCTGCTGGTGGATGTGTGAGAAACGACCATCGCTTGATTTTGATGTTGACGAAACGATAAAGATTTGTCAAGTACAAAGTCATCAAGGTGTTGCGGTTGACGTCATATGTGTGTGGATCGAATGGTTGAAGATTCAGCAGCTATGGAGTTAATATTTTACACATGGTCATCTTGAGTTTCCAATTGAGTTGAAGAGTTGTTTACCGAGTTAATTGGTGCAGATTCAGTGGTCATGAGATTGTTGACTTCTTCATATGGTAACTCAGAAAACTTATTAGTGGGAGAATTATTTGCTAAATTAATTGGTGCAGATTTGGTGGGCATGTGATTGTTGACCTCTTCATTTGGTAACTCAGAAAAATCTTGATCATAATGAATTGAAGAATATGCATTTAATTCATTGTGTGGCTCTTCAATTCATTGTGTGGAGATCTTCTTTCATCATTTTGAAAAATTGAAAATAATTCTCCTTCAGATAACACATTTTGCTACTCATTACTTTCCTGATTTTCCTCCAGATTTTGTACTTTATTTCATGAAAGATAATTTGAATCACAACAAGAAAAATTATTAGTTTGATCAGAGTTCATATCTTCAGAATTTGGCTTCAATAAGTTGTTGAAGTTTGAGGGAGCGCATTCTTTGGTTTGTTGTTTATCTTGTGATGGAGAAATCCATTCATTATATTAGGGAAATTCTGAAACTGTGAGTGGTAGAGATTCAACAATTTCCCTTTGTGGTTTGAAAGGAAACACACTTTCATCAAACACTACATGTCGAGAAATGTACACTCACCTCGTCTTAGGTTCCCAACATCTGAAACCTTTTTGAATGGGACTGTAACCAATGAAAACGCATGGCTATGTTTTCTTGGTAAATTTTGAGCCACCTTGATGTCATTAGGAAGGGAAACATTGACATCCCAACACCCGTAAACCTCTATAATCTGGCTGTCTATTGTAAAGTTTGTAGTAAAGGCTCTCGTTCTTCAAAACAGAGGAAGGAAAGCGATTAAGTAAGTAAACAGTTGTGAGGAAAATATCAACCCATAACGATAATGGAAGATTGGTATGAAAAATCATGGTTAATGTTGTTTCAACAATGTGTCGATGTTTACATTCAGCTACACTGTTTTGCTCAGGGGTTCTTGGATATGAAACATGCAAATCAATTCCACTATCTTTGATATTTTCTAAGAAGGAGTTCGAATTAAATTCTCCATGAAAATAAATATAAACGAGTCCTAATTTAATCTAGAGGGGGGGTGAATAGATTTTAATCCCTTTTTACCAATTTTCGAGATTAATCAAGATTACAAAATTAACCCTGTAAGGATTCCCATTATTGATTGGCTTATTTCGTGGACAAACCACATATTGGGGGTTTGAATTGTAAGGGTAGTTAGGTGATTGAAGATCAAGCTCAAAGGCCCTTTTCAAGACCTCAAGAGAAGAAGCACTCCAAAGGTATAATACTTAGTGTTTCTTGCAATGAAAAGAAGTAGATGCACACACACACAACACTTGCATAATTCTCATTCTTGAATGTGTTGTGTCTTTATTGTGTGTATGCATTATTGTTTATTTAATCTCTCTTCATTCTTGTCCATATGGGTGCATCTTGCTTGGAATTGCACATCATACTTTTCATTTTAGGATGCTGCATCAGGTGCATTTTTGCGCCTTATTATGCGGTCAAGGCCTCATAAATTAGGCCGCAGAATCAGGACCAGAATTCATACTCTCTGGTCTCTTTTTTGCGCCCTTGGTTTTTGCGTTTAGGGGCCGCAAAACTGTCAGGTGCATTTCTGCGCCCTTGTGTTATGCGGTCCGTGGCCGCAGAATCTTGCCGCAAAAATGTCAGGGGCATTTCTGCGCCCTGTGTTCTGCGGTCCGTGGCCGCAGAATCAAGGGCGCAGAATCGGCGGTCTTTTGCAAAATTTACAAAACGGCACCACTTCACTTTGGCATACTATATATATGCCACTTTCATTTCTAGGTCGTTTTTAAGAGTTCCAAATATCATATTTTTCACTTAGAAAATCTTTCAAGAGAAAAATCATCAAGAACTCACCTTTAAACACTCAAACCATTTCCTTTGATCATCAAAGTTCATCTAGGATCATTCATGACCATTTAGAACTCATCCATGTATGGTTTTGCATCATCACATCTTTCTTGGTAAGATTTTGACTAACTTCATCTAATTTTAGTTTCTTTCTTGTCAAGTTATCTCTTTATCTTATTGTATGCTTTATGTTCACATGCTAGATATAAGATAGAGATTGTGTGTGATGAATATGATTGAGTGTTGTATTGTGATAGCTATCTAGGTTTTGATTAATCTTGATTAGCTAAGCTTTATGATATGTCATTTAGCTTTTGATATCTAGGATTGATTTCATTGATATATCATCATTTTAGATAAGCATATAGAGTTGCCTTGCTCTTGTTGCATTTTGAGTATTTCACATATTCACTTAGGTTGCATTCTCTTCATTGAGAACTAAGTCTTGTGTTGCTTCCGGGATTAGGTTGCTTAATTCACAAGCATTAGGACTAGGTTCACTTATACCGGGATTAGGTAGGTGTGTGATTACTTCCGGGATTAGGTTGTAATCTTTCTCACACTTAGTGGATTCGAGGTTCGAGTGTAGCTCACTTACATAGCCCGTGGTTTTTCCCGTGAGGGTTTCCACGTAAATATCAAGTGTCTTTTAATTTTCCGCACCATATTACACTTGCTATTTTGTATTGACTAGTAAAGGGTATTTTCGTAATCTTGCCTATGAACAAAAATTAGGTAAAATCGGATAAAATCTATTCACCCCCCCCCCCCCCCCCCCTCTAGATTAATATTGAACACACTGTAATTTGTTTCAAACCCCAACTAGTCAACAAATGAAATCATGTGTAGAGAAAGCGGAAAGTAAATAACACATGATTTTTACGTGGAAACCCACACGGGGAAAAACCACGGGCTGTATTATGTGCCACACTAGAACCTCAATCCACTACTTGCAAATACGATTACAATCTAGGTTGACCGCATCACACCTAAGATTACTAATCCGTCTTTGCTACCCACGGGCCTTTAGAAGAGAACCTAGTTCATGTTTGCAAACTACCAAAAGGCAAATACAATACTTGACTCTAAATGAAGAGATAAAACAACCTAGTATGAATATGTGCAATATTCAAGATGCTCAAAATGCAAGGTTAGACATTTTAGCTTATCTAGGCATGGATGAACATGTTAGACATTCCTAGATATCATCTTACGAAGTGGTATGCATAAAACTTAACAAAATAGACAACCAAAGTTCTATATGCAATATCTACCACAATACAACTCACAAAACACAATAACACAATCTTGAACCTAAGTCAAGTCATAAAGGAGCAATCTTGAACCTATTCAAGTAATAAATGAGCTATCTTGTAGAGAGAGAACATGTGATATGATGCAAGAGATGTTCTAACTACAAGTCATGTGAGCAAAGATGAAAACCCTAAGAGAATCAAACTAGAACATGCTAGATGATGAATGAAGCATACAAAAATGATGGGTTTTGATGTTTTGAGAGATAAAAAAGTGTTCTTGATACCTTAGCTTAGAAGCAACTCAAAAGGCTCTCAAAAGTGTAAATTTTGCTCACTAAAAACGACCAAAGGCTATCAACATATATATATAAGATCCAAATAAAGTGGTGTCGTTTTGATTAAAAAAACACTCCAGCTTCTCGCTAACGTACTGCCGCTGTCCAGATTGTCGCGGTCATCCAACCGCGGCAGTATAACCGCGGCACAGCGAAAATATTGATGTCGCTTGACTGTCTCGGTTGTACGGCTGCGGCAGATGCACCGCGGTAGAGACACAGGTCTTTGTCACTCGATTGTCGCGGTTTTCCAACCGCAACAGGTACCGCGACAGAGATAACACATCTCTATCGCTTGAGTGCCGCGGTCCGCCAAGGCAGCGGCACAACCGCGGCAGAGAAGGGCTGAGTCTTCTCATGCAGCTTCTCACATAAAAAACACATGCAACTGTGCAAGTGTGTGTGAGTGAATATCATATACTAGAAAATCAATAATCACACATGCATACTAGATTTGTGTGTGTGTGCAAACTAAATCTCTTCAAATAAAGAATCAAGATCAAGTAGGTACCATCCATGACGCTCTTGAGATCCACAATGAGGTCCTTAAGCAATTTAGAGGAAAATCTTCAATCCTAAGCTACCCTTACAAGATTGAACCCTATTGTGATTTTGTCAACGAAATAAACCAGTCAAAAGTGAGGCACTTACACTCCACCACCATCACATTGAAAGATTTTAATCCTTAGGTCAAACTAATTTTCAACAAGTTTTAGAAATTTTGGGAAGCAATCAAGAAACTCAGATTTCCTTCTTAACAGATCGAATATAACCATGTGAAACAAGAGTAGTCATCAATAAAAATTGCATAGAAACGAAAATATTGATTTGAGGCTATTGGAGCTGGTCCCCACAGGTCACAATTAATTTTCTCAAGAGGAAGCTTTGATATTTTCTTTAGGTTATTAAAAGGCAGTTTACAACTTTTGCCTAACTGGCAACTAACACATAAAGAAGATTTAGAGGTCCAACGAGTAACATCTAAAACTTCTTTTTGCTTCAAAAAATTTAATAACTTAGAGTTTAGGTGTCCAAGCCTCTGGTGTCAAACTGTCAAGTAACCACCTTGCTTTATTGCGTTCAAAGCCTCTTGAGAATAGTTATCTAGGGCATTTAATTGCCCCCTTTTATGCCCCTTCAATATCGTCCTTTGGTTTCAATCCTTAACAACAAAACCAGAATTAGTGAATTCAAAAGTACACATATGATCAGATGTTAATTTCCCAACTGACAACAATTTTTTGTCAAATCAGGCACAACAAGTACATCTTTTAAATTCATCTTGCCAACACTAGCATCACCAATATGAGAAAAAGGCAGAGAATTTTCGTTTCCAACATAAATAATATCTTTTCCATTATAAGGCCATATGTACGACAAATTACCTACGTCATTAGTCATATGCACAGTGGCTCCTGAATCCATATAAAAGGTCTGATCAGTGGAATCATTGAGAGCAAGAGCAGTAAGTTGTTGAGGAAAATCGCAAGATTGGTATGAGTAATCGAACCTACACCAACAATATATAGCAAGATGGTTATTATTTCCACATATTGTAGTTTTCTTTTTTTCGTCGAGATTGGAACGACAGGTGGTGAAGGCATCTGCTCTTCAAGCGACACGTCATCATTGACTTTGATAAGGAATTTTACCAGTATTTCCAGTATTTTTTGGATTTTGAGGCTGTCCAATAGAATTCTTGCCTTTTAGCTGAGACTGATTCATACTTGTACAGTTCTGCCAAGTTTGTTGCTTGTTTTGAGCATTATATCTACCTGCGGGAGTGAAACCTCTACCATGAGAATTGAAGTTTCCTCTACCACCACGACTGCCTTGAACATGACCACCTCGCTAATCGAAAAAGGCTTGAGTGTGCTCCAAAAGCACCTTCTCTTCCTCCCAATTTGCTTCCAATGTTGGTTCGTGCCCTTGAAAGGCATGAACAAACTGATTAAAGGTTGGATAAAGAGGGTTGGATAACATGGCTGTGTGAAAGTCCATGTATTTCAGACCTAAATCACGAGCAAACTGAAATACTTTGTCGAGGTCAGAGACGAGCTTCTTTATGGTAGCAAGATTGTCACATAGCTACTTAAACTCCTTGAGATACTCCTCAAGTGATTTTGAACCTCTTTTGATAGTCATCAAGGATTCTTTAAATGACCTTCCTTCTCCACTGTGGACAGTAATAGTTCTTCAAGAGAAGCCCAAACTTGAAATGATGTGTCTGCTCCAAAAATCATGCTTAACACTTCTTCCTTCATGGTTCCAAGTAACCAAGAAGTTAGAAGTCCATCATTGTTTGCCCAAAGCAGGAACTCGGGATTGGGAGTTTTGCTTCCTTTGTCATCACTAATCTGCTCATATGGTTTTTCTTCATTAGTAATATAGTGAAGAACACTGAGGCTGTGGATCAAGGGAACAATATGATTTAGCCATAAAAGAAAATTTGTGGTGTTTAGTTTAATAGAAATCAAACTGGAGCATTGGTGAAATGATTAGATTTTAAGTTTTTGTTCTTTGGTATTTGAGGATGAGGCTGAAGACGTGTTTTCAAAGGTTTCAAGATTTGCAGGTAAGGCTCTGATACCATGAAAAGCCTTTTTGTTTTTGGTAATCAACACTCGTGCTTTTCCATTGAGAAGATACTTAATATATATACATGTACAATATGTCCTTCAAGAGAACAAAATAAAGAAAGGAAAGATTACAAATGTAATTTAAACAAAATCATCTCCAATCATGGAATCAATCATTCATCAATAATCTTCAATCAAGGAATCAAGCATTCATCAATCATCTCCAATCATCTCCAATCATCGAATCAATCATTCATCAATCATCTTTAATCATGGAATCAATCATTCTTGATTTGTTTCCTTAACCGCCCCCCTCAAGCTGGAGTGGGAAAGCAAGTTGAAATTCCCTTAAAGCAATAGTGTTTTATACATAGAAGGGGGGTGAATATGTATAGTCTCAAATTCTTCCAATATTCAAAAATGCGAAATATAAGAATGAAATGAATACTTGAAATGATATAACAATTGCATAACATGAATCAATTCATGTAAGCATCAATATACAAAAGAATCAATACAAGTGAACATGTGGAAGATAAAGAAATATAAAGCGAAAATGAGACACAATGTTTTTACGTGGTAAAACCTCAAAGAGGAAACAAACATCCACGGGTTGAATCCACAACCACCGGCAAAGCAAATCCACTATATGAAAAGGACTTGCACACTCAAAGCTATCAACACTATTATATCCACTTCAAGTTATCAAATCCTAATCAACCCTCGGGCTAGTGATTCACAAAGCCTACTCTCTATCCAAGATGTGTCCTATACTTTTAGAGAGCAACTCCCTATCCAAGGCTCTCAAACCTCTAGGAAGATTTCCTTGCTTAGCAATCTAGATCACTAGGATCCTAGTCAAGCTACCCAAGCTCAACCATCCAGAGTACACAACTCATTGCTAAGACTTTCGCTTAGTTATCCGGACCCCCTTGATTCTAACTAAGGCTTCTTGCTTGGCTATCCGGAAACCTTTCCTAGCCAAGTCTTCTTGCTCAAGACAAAGCTTTACTCACTTTGCAAGAGACTTCAACCTATTACAAGGCAATGATCTAGGTGATGCAAATGATACAAATCACAAACAAATAAAGCAAGATGATCAATCAAGCTCTATGAACATGCTTAGAGATATTCTAGAATATGCTTTCAGCACACAATCACAAAATCTATCTAGAAATCAAAGCATGTGAATCAATAAGAACAAGGTATGAATATTCAATATATCACACTAAAAACCTAGTTCTTAGATCATGAAATTAAACCTAGAAAATTATATAAAGCACATCACATATATCATTTCTAGAATCAATTTCAAGTTAAATCAAGTTTACCAAATATATGTTCAAGAGAAATTACAAAGCTAAAACTCAATTACCAAATGATCAACCACCCCTAGAATATGTTCTAACATCATTCTAAACATAAATCATCTATCAAATTGAAAGATTAAAGTGCAGATCAAAAGATGAAGTAAGAAGAAGAAGTTTAACATACAATGATGAAACTCGGACTGAAGAACAGCTTGCTACGAACAATCACGAATTCAAATGACTCTGAAAATGCTTGGGATTTGTAGCTCTCTTCAAGACCAACAATTTTAGTTTTTGAATCACTCAATTTCGAGTTCGTATGAGAGAGTTATGATCAAAGTAAGAAAACAAAAATTGAGAGAAAATTTCTGGTGTTCTTCTTTTTCAAGTTTTTCTCCTTAGAATGAATGGGAGGGAATGGAGGAGGTTTAAAAGCTTTCAAGAGAGAGAAGCTTCAAGCGAATCAAAGGCAGCCATGTCACACTCCCGTGTGGGGCACGTGTGGCCCACGGGACCAAAGGGCTACTCTGGCCGTGGGTCCCACGGGCTCCACACGTGGTGGCCAAGGCATGGCTTTTGGCCAAGCAAACCCCTCTCGCGCACTTCTCACGTTCTTCGACCGTATTCAAGCCTCCAAACTCTGAATTCGAATCTATTTTCAAATTACAAACCATGACTCCCTTATGCACAATGAAAACTATGAAACTTTGACAAAAGGTTGAGAATTCATCTCGGAAAATGACGATGAAAATGACTCAACGAATGAGAATGCAAAGTAGCATAACTACGTCGTATGGACTCAAAACTTAATGAATGAGTAACCAAAATGATCGGAACTCAATAAGGAATCAAATAAGATCATGTTCAAGTCCAAAACATAAGAAACACAAACAAATAAACACTATGCAACACAAGCATGCCATATCTAAGTGATAGTGAGAAAACATGCAATTCTACAAAATTGTCAACAGTGAGATAAATGTATGTGCATACTAAATGTGTGTGAAAGTGTTATACCAAATGTTTGAACTACGATGCAGGGACACACATATATGAATTTTGTGTTAATGTCTTACAAGAGGAAGAAGAATCTTGATACCTTAGCACTCAAGTATGCGATGTTCCCCTAGAAGACAAGATTTGCACAAGATGTTGCTTCTTCACCTTTGAGGCTTCTTTCTTCCAAGAATCACCTAAGCAACAATTAATACAAATAAAGAGAGTTTTGCAATGGAATCAAGCCAACACAAATAAAGGATCTTATACAAGTGAACACCTAGCTTGTTCCGAAAGAGTAAGAATAAGTTTTTCAGCAATAGTTTTGTTAAAATGTTCGCCGATTGAGTAGTTGGTGGAATATAACGTGTGACCAACATACCCATAGCAACCTTTTCCCGAACAAAGTGGTAGTCAAGCTCAATATGCTTAGAACGAGCATGGAACATAGGAAAAACAAATCATCTATTGCAAACAATACATCATACAATTTCTTTTGTTTTTTTTCCCTTTTATTATTGTCATTTTCATAAAATTATAATATTTTTTCATTTCAACTTATTAATTTATAATAATTTTTTTTTAATAAGAAAATTGAAAAAAAAGGACATGTTTGGTAATATGTAGGGTATGCTTAAAAGTTTTAACATTAAAATTTGTAATGGGGTGTATATACAAAAAGGGGTTTCACTCTTTACCGTAAAACCCCTATAAATAATATTGTTGGAACCGGGAAAATTATTATTTTAGAGGGGTTATTTATTTATCGATAAATGAATAATTTATTAATTTATCGATAAAAAAAGAGTTCTCCCATTGTGATCGTCTCACATTAAAATTTTATCTTGTTAGCAACTCACAAGCGATCACATGCAATCATATGCAAATGGTAACTGGTGTACAATTGAATACTCTTTTATTATTATTATTATTTTATCAAGAAACATGTATGACTTATAAATAATAATAACAATAATAATCAATGGATGAGGTGAAACGGGAAACTATAAAATTTGATGGATATTAAACACCTTTTGAATTATCTTAGTGACAATGACACAATGATGAAATTGTCTACCCACTAAAAGATCATTTAAGAGGTAATGAATACATCTACCGATGATAATTGTAATCTAGATGACAGATGAGTTTTACCAACGCTTTCTACAGAAGAAGTCTTTCAAGCAGTAGTAATCTTAAATAACTACTTGCTACAAAATGGAAAAAAAAAAAAAAAAAATCATTAATGTGCATTGCAATAAATTAAGGATAATGTTTAGTTTAGTTTAGGTATAGATAAAATGCAAATGACTTTAGATGCATTTTTTAAGATGAGTGGTATTAAGAAACGATAAGTTGTAAGCAAGAAGTTCATTAATATATATTATGAATTTTTATGTGCTATTTATTATATGTAATTAACCAATTATTAATTTATATATTCGTTAGGGCCTTAAAGAGATTTTTTTTATAATTATTGTATTATGCATTTAGCGAGATTATTGTTTTAGTCCATTGGCCTGAATCGGAACTGAAATATTTTATTATTTAAGTGAGATTATTAATTTACCGAATATTCATTTATCAAGGTTTCACTGTATTTTTTTTTATATTTTTTTTTTTTGCCTTTTAAGTTTTAATTTTTTGGTTTGGGAAGAGGATATTTCTTCTTGGTTTGATCAATTGGTTGTGGGCTTGTGTATACAATTTTCACCGCACTTTTTTTTTTAACACGGCTCATTTTCTATTATTTATTTTTTTGACAAATTTTATGTTACATTGTTAAGGTTTATAAGTATTAATTTGTATTCTATATTCATAATAACAATTTTTTTTTTTTTGTTATTTAAATTTGTATTATATATTCATAATTAAACTTTTGTTTTTGAAAGAATATTCATAATTAAACATTAATGAATTAAAATGTAGATTGAAATTGGTTAATGAGCTTCATCAGCTTTATGCTAAGTTTTAGTGGGGTTCAAATGGAGAGGCTAGAAAGATTCATTGGGGCTCTTGGAAGAAGTTGTGACATAATAAGGATGCGGGTGGTTTGGGTTTTCATGACCTCTCTATTTTTAATCAGGCTTTGCTCACAAAACAGTATTGGAGGCTGGTTCATTTTCCAAATACTCTTGCAGCCAAGGTTTTAAAACATTGATACTTCCCTGATTCGTCAGTGATGTAGGCCACAGATAGTTCCTCTAGCTCGTTTCTTTGGAAGAATTTCATTTAGGGTAAAATCATTTTAGAGGTAGGCTCCAGATGGCGCATCGGAAATGGTGCTTCTATTTTGATTTACCATCATCGTTGACTTCCCTACCCTGATTTGAAATGGGTGTTCGATTGTGCTTGATTTTTCAGATTTTTATTTAATTTTTTTACCTATTATATTTCCTATAAAAATTATTAAGAGAGTTTCTTTTTTCCATTGGTCTTCTCATCATATTAATTTCATCATAAACCTCTCAAATAGTGTATCACTGTGTGAAATCAATGATAGAGATTGCTTTTTCATTCATCTTATTTAACTTAGCTTAGATCTATTTCTCTGCGACTTTTTATTATGGTTTAATTTTTTAGCTTAGATCTTATTGTATTTGTGTACCAATTTCTAGATCATGATTAATGCTCCATCTAAGTAAAATATTTTTGCTCCATATAAAAATAAAAATTCTTCATTTGACTTATTATTTGATGTTTCTGCAAACAGCTGATCAGTTCATTATTCACAAAAATCTAAAGGTTAATATCTAATATATATTTTATCTTGCAGGTTTATGGACTAGTCTACCTACAGTACTACTTAATACCGATGGAAATTTTTATGAATTACGAATTTTGTGCATCTTTAAGAAACTGTTGGACTTGTATTTGGATATGTATTTAATTGTATCAGTTGTATAATTGGATATGTATTTAATTGTATCAGTTGCATGTTTTCATTTGACTAAATTTTTGTTTATTATTGTGATAAATATATTAAACGGTTTAAATGGGTTGGTAAATGGGTTAAACGTGTTAATTATTCGTGTTTTTTTAAACGGGTTGAATGGGTTATTTCATTCGACACGATTTGACTCGATAATAAATGGGTTAACCGTGTCGTGTCGTGTTAACCCATATATAATCGTGTCGTGTTCGTGTTAAGGGGGTCTAACCCGTTTAATAAATGGGTCGTGTTCGTGTTGTGTCAAAAATAAACGGGTCGTGTTCGTGTTGAGCCAAACACGACCCGCCAACCCGTTTTGCCACCCCTGGTTCCAGTTCCACAACTAAACTGGAATCCACGGTTCCGATTCTAGTTAGAACCGACGGTTCCAACATTTCAAAAAAAAAAAAAATTGTGAACCGTTAGAGGCCCAACAGTCTACTGACGTCAGCAGGCCGTTGGGCTCCAACGGATCATTTTTTTCTTTTTCTTTTTCTTTTTCTTTTTCACTCTTCCCCACTCCAATTTCCTCTCAATTCTCTCTAATTCTCATTTCTCTCTCAATTCTCAATTCTCAATTCTCTAACTCTCTAAGTTTCCAATTCCCTCTCAATTACAAAGTTATTAATATTTATTTTATTTGCAATTATTTTATTTCCAATTTATTTTATTTGCAATTTATCTTATTTCCAATTTATTTAATTTGCAATTAGTCAAATACTAAGTTTCCAATTTATTTTATCTGCAATTACTAAATACTAACTACTAAGTTTCCAATTCTCTCCCAAATTTATTTCCAACCATTTATTTCCATCAATTTTTTAACATTTTTTGTTCAAGGAATTTTTATAATTCAATTTTTTAAATGGCAAGTGGAAGTGGAATGGGTGACGGTCCTAGGCATTCCATTTTAATGAAAGGCAAGGGTCGTATGACGGATAATCTCGGTTATGACGACATCGCCTATCATGAGTATCTGCAACGCCAGGTCTATGTTGAAGACCTAGGTCTAAACTCTCCTACTTCCCCTCTAATAATTCCTGAACCAAATCCCAATGCAACCCCCAATTTGACAAGCCAATCAAAAAATATGTATGATCCCCCTCCAAATTTTGAATTTGATCCACCTACAGAAGAGATGATACAGAAGCAGGCCAAATCTAATCTCTTCGTACTCCATATGAAGAAAGTTACACAAGAAGGTGAAAGCACTATAGTGGTTTGCAATTACTGCAAAAAGGTATTTAAGTGGCACAAACTGGAGGATATGGCAAATATCGAAAGCATGTAAGGAACAGCCATCCCAACGCAGAGGCCAGATCGAGTACAAAACCCAAATTCCTAGGTATGCTACCCCTAACCAACAATTATTTAAATACAATGATGAAAAACATAGGAAAGAATTAGCTAGAATGGTTGCAGTAAAACACTACCTTTTAATTTTGGTGAAAAAGGTTAGTTTTATTAATTATTTTCGGCAAACATTAAATCCTGCTGCATGTCGTGTTCCTAGAGTCATGCTCACAGAAACTCTTGAAAAGATTTATATCAAAGAAAAAAGAAAGTTGGAGAAATACTTTGAAAAATATAATGGTCATGTTTCCATGTGCCGATATATGGACTGACCATTGGCAAATGCATTCATACTTGGATATCAATTGCCATTATACGGATAATGCATGGACTCTCCAAAAAATAATTCTTGCATTTAGAGTTTTTGATGATGCACACACTGCTGCTAATATTTTTAGAATGCTTAGAATTATTTTTGCAAAGTATAAAATTGAAAAAAAAAAAATTGCAATTGGTTTTGATAATGCTTCTAGCAATACTGCTACTATTTCTGCTTTAATTAATTTATGCAAACCTTATCCCGGTGATAAAAAATTTCATCAAAGATGTGCATGCCATGTTTTAAATTTATGTGTTCAAAAAGGATTACAAACTCTTCAACAGTTTATTCAACTTATTAGAGATGCCCTCTATTTTTTGTGGAAACATCCTTCTACAATGAAAGCATGAGAAACATATTATAAACAAAATGGTAGGTGTGTCGTTGGATTTCCTCGTGATGTTCCAACACGTTGGAATTCTACTTATAAATTGCTTGCTAAAAGTTATGATTATAAGGATTTATTAGTTACTTTTATTCAATATCATGTTAGTCACCTTAATCTTTATCCAAGTCATTGGGATATTTGTAACAAAGTTTGTGGTTTGTTAAAAGTATTTCATAATGCTACTAACAATTTATCTGATCTTTATTATCCTACAACTAATTTATTGATTACTGAGAGTCTTAATATTGCTTATGCTTTTGCTCATTGTGCATCCGACCCACAATTATTGGAGTCCGTTACTGCTATGAAGGAAAAATGGTTACAATATTATAGGGAGTTTCCAAAAATTTATTAGATTGCCATGTGTTTCGATCCACGTTGTAGATTAGAAAATTTGTTTGAATATCTATCTGCTTATTATGAACAAGGTTTAAAAATAGATTATGATGTTGATATATGTTGTGATAGAGTTAAGACATTATTGTATGAGTTATATGATGAATATCTTAGAGTTTATGGTCCATCACTAAACATAGATATTCCACAAACTCAAAATGTATCTCATTCCTCATCATCCTCTGGATTTATGAGTTTAGGGTATAATCTGTTATCCAAAAAAATCCAAAAAATTATGAGGTTCTTCTTCTCAAGCTCCACCACGTATTCCGAGCTTGAATCTTATTTAGGTACCTCTTTTGAGTTTATAGAAGAGACTGAAACTAAAAAAATTAATATCCTACACTGGTGGAATGAGTATGAAAGATATTTTCCAATCTTAGCTATGATAGCCAAACAAATTCTTTCAACACCAGTTTTGATAGTGGCGATGGAACAACAATTCAGCGCAGTTGGGAATATTCTGGACGCTAGACATTCACTATTGAGTCTGAAATCAATCCAAATGCAAGCTTGTGTTGATGATTGGACCAAGGCGCAAAACAGACAACAAGAAATTTATCAAGAGGAACCGTACGATTTCTTCAAAGATGACCAACCTGAAAGTGGAATGCATGATCATGACAACGATTAGTCCATGTCATCACCAAACCTGCAATAAAAGGTAAGAAAACTACGTGGCATTTGATTCTTCTAAACCCCAAGAGGATACATAGACAACTTAATTGTGGTAAAAATTAAGTGCAAAGTCAATTTTACATTTTTTAGTTTTATTTTAATTTAATTTTTTAATTTGTCATTTATTTATTTTATTTTATTTTCAGGTGATCCAATAAAATGCATTTACAACTTTACATGTCTAATTATTTTTTATTAAATACGATTAAAAAAAAAAAATTTAAAAAGGTAACCACCGAAACCGGCGCCATGTCTATCTATTGTTGCTTTTGTTCTTAGGAAAGCCAACATGGCTACTCATAGTTTTGCCAAACTTGGCCTTATTAATGGTTTTAATAGTTTTAATAGTTTTTGGTTGGAGAAGAGTCCTCCTAGTGTGGCTTCTGTCATGTTAGGCGATTGCCCAAACATTTTGTAATCGTTTTGGTTTTAATGGATATTTCCTTTTAAAAAAAATGTAAAATGAAATCAAGAAACCCCTATTAAAAAAATATATATATATATATATATCGAGAAACCATTTCTTAATTACTCTTTTTTAATTTGAAAGTATATATATAAAAAAAAAAAAAAAATTAATTAATTAATTGATTCAAATTAATATATATTGACGAGATGTTGTTGGTCCGGTGGTATACTTCTATCACCTGCACCATTAGTTTACGGGTTCAAATCCTCCTCCTCCTCCCTAAAAAAACCTCGAATTTATATAATAATATGAATAACAACATATATATATATATATTCTTGTTCTAGTCAGTGTACACTGATATAACTTCATTAGTGCGTTATATATAGACCACTAATTATGGAAAAGCACCGATAAGTACATACACATTCGAGTCAAAGCATATAAATCTAATGGTCCATATGCAACCCACCCCGCGCACAACTTGAAAATTTATATATATATATATATACACACACGTATATATAGGGGTGTTATCGGAATTGGCACCGCTCATGATTAGATTATCCAGAAGCGAGGAACGAAATATCTGCCTTGGACGTTTTTTGAAGACAAGCAACTTGGAGCAGCTACGATTGCGCTCTTCAACTCTTTTCAATCTTCGAATTCCAAGTGTTTCAAAAAAATAAAACCAAGAGAAGGTCAGTTTCTTTTGCAATTTCTTTGCTTTTGGAGTTCATGATCTCTGCTTCATGTTTATTCTCATTAACTTCAATTCTCTGTGTTACCATTACTGGGTTTACTCTAATATGAGTTTCTGTTCAAGTTCTTTGGTTCTCTTACTGTTAGTTGATTCTGCTAAAAGTAATTTGAGCTAGTTGTTACCTTTATTGGGTTTCCATCAAAATGATGAATTTTTCACCACTGTTGCTATATTTTCAAAAACTCATTATCTCAGAACTTAGATTTTTTTGTCAAATCTATGTTATTTTCACTAACCCATTTATTTTAATGTGTTGCTAAGTACATTTCCTATTAGTAATGTTGCTGTTTATGTATACAGGTCAATGTTGTATGCAATTTCTGCCACTAACAGTTGCATTACTTATCCAAGAAGTCCCCAATTTCCTCGAAAGCCTCTTTCGAAAAGGCTTCCTGTGCGTGCATCATCTCCGGATGAAACCAATGGATTTAAAGTGGAGTATACACCTTGGCTGATTGTTGGATTGGGTAACCCTGGGAATAAGTACCATGGCACTAGGCACAATGTAATTAACCGAAATGCACTATATTTTAGTGTTAGTAGCGATTAGCACTTGTTTTATGTTTATGTTTTCTCATCTTTGTTGGTGAATATGTGAGGTGTTCTGTATCAGGTTGGTTTTGAAATGATTGATCACATTTGTCGAGCCCAAGGTGTCTTGATGAATACAATACAATCAAAGGCTTTAGTTGGAATAGGTTCTCCGTTCTCTTATACCTTTTTTTCCATGGTTTACCATCTATCTATTTTTACCATCCTTCTTTGTATTATTGTGGTTCAATTTCTGTTCAGGGGTTTATTCAGATTCTTTGTATGATCAGTACAGGTTGTATTGGAGAGGTACCAATTCTGTTGGCAAAACCTCAGGCCTACATGAATTTCAGTGGGGAATCGGTTAGTTCTCATCCTTTTTTAAGCACTCAAATTGACTCTCTTGTTTCATACTGGTTGTAGAAATGATAATTCGCAAATGGCTGTAGTATTGGGCCCTTGACTATGATATAAAGAATTTGCTGATTCACATAGCCAAAACAAAGGGGAAGAAAAGATCGAGCCTGATTTGTTAGTTTTCCTTGTGTCTCCTCCCCTTTTTCATTTTTATAATTCTAATATGTTTCCACATACTAGGTTAATGTATAAGTATTATTTAGAAGCATCCATATTCCATTTGTATTTCTGTAAAAGGCTTCTTTCTTTGAGTGGACTTCATCTATGTTGAGATTTTCTCTGCCTGTATATCAAGCACTACTTCATGGAAATCTATGTGATATTATACATTTTTGAGAATTTACAACTTTGTAGTGGTAGGTTGTCTTTCATGAAAACATAACTTGATCTCTATTCCTCGTGATGTTTATCAACCGGTGATCAATAAACTTTCCGTTGTGGATATTAAAGTGATTTATGTTTATATCTCTAATTTATTTGTGTTGTATTTTCTTCTTTCCCTTTTGTTGGGCTCAATAAGTGAATGTAATGATCTAGTTTTAGTGTCCTCATGACATCCATTTCTATCCCTAACACTTTTTGTGCCTTTATCTATTGTTAAGGTTGGGCCTCTTGCTGCATATTATCAAGTACCCTTACGTCACATTTTAGTGGTATGCCTTCTCATCCTTAAAGTTATGCAAAAGAAATTAAGCAGCTTTCTATGGTAACTAGTGTTTTGACATTTCCTTTTAGATCCATGATGAGATGAGTTTGATGAATGGTGTTTTGAGACTTCAGCCAAAGGGAGGACACGGCCATCACAATGGGTATCTTATTTGCACTTCAGTTTCACATAGTTTTCAGCACTCTACTGCACGTACCAGGACCCCATTAGTTTCCTTAAAATCTGCTTAACTTTGACAATTAAACTAAAATGATAAAATACTTTCTCTGCTAGATCATTGTCATTTAAGTTTTCCATTTAGTTTAGTTGATTTGCATTTATTATTATTTAGATCTTTTGGGAAAACACAATGGTGTCACTTGTCAGTACCTTGTTTTCTTTTCTTTTCTTTTTTCCCTTTTGAGGTTAAGAACTGTTGTATTTCAGCCAAATCAATCCCATTATTCCTCATCTCTGTTATCAAGACTTCATCGTTAAAATTTGAAAAATATTAGTTCATATCAATAATATCTTTACTGCAAATGATTGAAAGAGTGTGGCATTGTTCAATCATATCGTCTCGAAAAGCACATATGGGCCATTTTGTCTAGTATACAAAAATAATAAAGAAATGTGGAAATATTTCTGACCATTCTCTTGTTTTACAGAGTGAAAAATGTAATAGGGCATTTGGATGGTTGTCGTGATTGTCCTCGGTTATGCATTGGTTAGTTCTTTTGAGTTCCATAAAGGGTAGAAGACTATATATATTGCTCGTCTTGAATCTTTTTTTTTTTTTTTTTTTTTTTTTTTGTGAGATTCAAGACCATGGACTGTATTGTTAAGCTTCAATAACTTCTCATGTTGCAGGAATTGGAAATCCACCAGGCACCATGGACATGAAAGCTTTTCTTCTACAGAAATTCAGCTCAGAGGAGCGGAAACAGGTACACATTTGCTGTTGCAGTGTTTAGTTGCTCATCTCTTAATGATTCATATAATGTCATCTCTTAACTTCAATTGGTTTTTGACTGTTTGGATTTTGGACAGATTGATGCAGCTTTGGAACAAGGAGTCGAGGCCGTGAGGACGTTGGTGCTGAATGGATTCAGTAGCAGTATCACTAGATTTAACATGGGGCAGAAATACAAGTATCACAAAGTTTAACCAAGAATACAAATTAGAGATGTTATCATTACATGTTATGTTGGAAACTTCTATCGACCCAAGAGCTCAAATTTCTTTTACACTAATTGCATAGAGTTGATAAATATATATATATATATATATGTTTATAAATTTGTAAGACCTAGTTATTTATTTATTTATTTCTTTGCCTATTTTTACATCAAATTCTTATGATATTGTAAGTTTAGGAGAAAACTAGGAATGAATATCGGCTCCTCCATCCCCATCCCCATTCCCTCATACTTCCTCGTTTCCCCATTTGGGAAAAACAGGGATGAGGGTGTTTGGGGGGAGTTATTCTCATCCTCTCCTGTTTCCCCTATTTTCCAATATCATAATCCCCAATCCCTAAATTGTTTCCCCATTTTCACTGTTTCCCGGTTTGAATAAAAATAATTTCTAAAATTTAAAATGTACCTAAAAGAAGCACAACTTTCTAGTGGATCAATTTTTCTTCAAAATGTTACTACTTTTAATGGCTTGACAACTTCAAATTTTACCTTTTGATAAGAAAAGTTTAATCATGTATTGATTTGTGTGTAAAAATAGAATCTCAAATCCCACTCACAAATATGAAAACTTTAACACTGTTTAAGCATGATTGATTACAAATGGTAATCATAATTACATTGACATGAACCACTAATACAAATACAATCACGTCCCTATATAAGTTTTACAGAAAATTTATTCTCAAATTTTCTTAAATATTTCAATCCAAATGACATTTGAAAAACTTGATTTATTTTATATATATATATATATATATTAATGAGATGGCAAATCGGCTTTGGAAAAGACTGATGGATTCTCTAAAAGGAGTCTCACAACCACATAGGTATTTATATCACTTGTTAATTATTTTAGAAAACAAAATAATGTATATATGAATATGCTTTAGTACTTTTCCAATGTAACATATTATAGATCATCTACTGATCTGATTTTTTTTTTTTTTTTTTTGGTTGACCTTTTTAAAACATGCAATTAGTTATTGATAAAATGGTTGTAGAAACTAATCACATCTTAACCACACATTCATTGCAATGTTTACGTGTCATGAGATTAAGCCAGGTGAGGAAGAAGATTAAATCAGTAGAGAATCTAAATTCAATGTGAAAATGATTTAAAATTTATATTTTTTCAATTGGATTAAAAATAAATTGAGGGACGAGGGCCATGGCCCTGCCAGCCTCCTTTCACTTCGCCCCGGTGACATTCCTTCTTTATTTCTCTATGAACTAAGGTTGCTTAATTATTGTTTCAAATCATGTAATCAATTGTTCAAGTCAAAAGACCAATTTTTTGTGTCTCAAAAATAATCTAGATCACATAACCAATTGTCAATATTTCAAAACTTGTCCAAATTGTATAATACGTTAATCCGAATAACGTAACTAGACACACAAAGTCATTAATAGGGGTGGGCATCCAAACCGTCAAACCGATCAATCCGCCCAAACCAAACCAATTTAAGCGGGTTGGTTTGGTTTCGTTAAATAAAATAAACCGATTGGGTTATTTTTGAACAACCCAATTGGTTTGAGTTGGTTTATGGGTTGCGTTTTATCAAACCGTATAACCCAACCCAAACCATTACATACTTAAATATATATATTATTAATTAAATTATCAGAGAAAACAAATAAAAACTAAAGTTAACCCAATGCAACAAGAAGTGAACTTTGAAACTTCAAAGTGGTTGCTTCGACGGTGATAGATATTATTAATTTAGAAGCTTAAACAATTTAGTTTTATTTTATAAGTTTTAGGCATTCTACACTTGAATTTTTTTTTTTTTTTAACGATTATCGTTTTGCACTTGAGTTAAATTTAGTATTATAAATTAGTATTATTATTTATGTTATTGATAATTGGTTTAACTACTTATATTGATAATTTGATATTATTAAATTTATTCAAATAATAAATAATAAAATTATTTTATAAACCGTTAAACCAAACCGAACCAAACCGATTTTTATTGGTTTGATTTGGGTTGTAAAAAAATAAACTGATTTTATAATAGTTTGGTTTGGGTATAATCAAACCCAACCCAACCCAACCCATGCCCACCCCTAAAGTCATATAATAAAGTCTATACATCACGATATTATATTATGTAACATATCACCTAAATATAATAATATGATATATGCATCTCACCGAAAATGTTGTTGGGTTTATATATATAGAGGAAATAGGGCTTTTTAATCAAAAATTAAGGGCTCTTACTGTTTTTGTCCATTATTATTATTATTATATATATATAAATGAAAAAACAAAAATTTTGTTGATGGATGAGTTTACAATTGAATTTAGATAAACCTAAGAAATAATAGGGTATCTACCTAAGAGGAAATAGGGGTTTTTGTCACTTTTTTTTAAGTTAATGTTTCAAGACTATCACCACTTTAATAACTTATGTTTTAAAGGTACCAAAGTAAGTGACTTTCAAAAATAACCTTACTATACCCTTACTTTACTTTATTTTCTTACTTACTTTTCAGTTTTTTTTTTTTATTTTTTTATTTTATTCTTTCATCTTCTTCATAGAGGTCTGTTTAACGGACCTCCAGTGGAGGTCGAAATCAAATAAAACCAACTTCATAACATTATCAATGCATCTTTATTGGATTAGTTTAGTGGCGCTATGCTAACGTACTTAAGGGTCAATTTTCGAGACTTTGTGATTGTGAGTCCGAGACTTTGTGATTCCAAGACTTTGTGATTGCTTTTCAAGACTTCTGGGTTGTTGTTTTGTGCTCCTCTATTTCTGTTCTGTTATGTTCATCTTATCCAACCCCGAATCCCCAATTTGAAACCCTTCGCTTTCAGAGAAAGTTACATACTTCGTTTTTTCAGAGAAATCAAATGTCGCTATTATTTTTGGTCATGGTCATCAACAGCGATGTAAACGTGTTCATGGTTCATCGTCGTCGTCGGTGTACGTGTGTTTGTCAATTGGTCAGTGTACGTGTGTTCGTCGATTCGTCAGTTCCACCTCTATTAATGGAGGTTCTCCATTGATGGAGGATTTTGAAAGGGGAAAAAAATGGTGAAGAAGGTTATTATGAGGGGGAATTTTTACCTGTTTACCATAATATATACATTTTAAACATAAGTTATTAAACGGAGACAATATTAAAAAAACCACCTCAAAAAAGTGCTAGAAAATTTTTTGGACGCCTAACCACTCACAAGTCATTTAACTAACATGGGTTGGAGCAAAATTGATGATGAATAAGCACTTTAGTATTGAAAATTCTACTGAATATTGAAATTAATATAAAAATCACACAACTCTAATACTCTATACGAAATTTGAAAAACATAACAAAGCTTAAACATACGTACTTAATATGCACACAAATTGAGATACATATATTACATTATAAGCTCAATCCATTAATGATGTTAGTGCGGTGTCATATATAAAATCTAATAATTAAGTAGAATATTAATTAATCAATAAATTAATACTTATGAATTTATGGAGATGTTGAATGTATATCGTTTTATTTAATTGTTTCTCTCTCATGCAACTTGTTGTTTTAATTACACTTAAAAAAAAAAAAAAAAAAAAAGCCAATAAAAAACAATGACCAATGAGAAGATCCTGATCCTATGAAAAATCATTCAAATCATTAAAGAAAAAAAAAATCATAATAATATATTCATATTTCAAAAAAAAAATTCATATCATATATGTATTTTTTTAATAAATTATTAATTTATGAAATAAATGGGTTCATAAATTCTTTCATTAGAATTTTAAAAAATGTATTATCATATAATTTAATCAAAATTACTAATATATTTCATCGATCCAAATAAGAATAACAAAATTTATTAATAAAAGAGACCATAATTTATCAAGTATTAAATTAATGTGATTAAAAAACATGAGACATAGAAATACTATAACAGATCCCATCACAAAATGAGGTTGATTCAGTGATAAAACTCTTCACATTTGTACAAGTCCTCCCCTCCCCAATTACCCGAATGTGTGGCCGTTGACAAAGAGAAACAACTTTATGTTTAATTCACAATGACCTCCCTTACCATTAGTTAAAGTAAAGTCAAACTAAACAAAGATAAAGGTATTTTCGTCCTTCCAAGCCTTTTTATTTTATTAAAAAAAAAAAAAAAAAAAAAAAAAAACATATCTCAAGTTTTCTCAAGTTTTTTGTCTTTTCTTTTCTATTTTCTTCTCAAATTTTACTAACGTGGAAGAATGAAAAAAAAAAAACCTGAAGAAAATGTTGTTGGATTGGATTTAGGTAAGCCACATTTTTTATTTTTTATTTTTGAAAAATTTGAAAAAACTTGAATCTAAAAAAAAATCTGGAGATATATCAATGGAATAAGAAAGGTTGTTTGATTATATTTAGATGAGCCAATTTTTATTTTTATTTTTAGTTTTGAAAATTCTACAAAAAACTTGAATATGAAGAAAAATCTAGGGATCCATATGGAAGAAGTGAAAATTATTAGAGGAAAATGTTATTGGATTAGATTTTGATGATCTAGATTATTAATTTTTTTTTATTATTTTAAAAAATCGAAAATTTTGAATTTGAAGAAAAATATGGAGATAAAACCTGTCTCAATTTGTAATTTTCATTTTTTTTTTTTATGGTGGAGATCTAAATTTATTTTTATATATTTATATATTTTTTAAATCATAATTTTTTTTTATTCAAGGGCATTTTGGTATTTGTGGCGGTTAAATCCAGTCAAAAGTTAAATTTGACCGGCTTTGACTAATGGTAGGGGAAGTCATTGTTAATTAATGATAAAGTTATTTTTTATTGTCAAAGGCCAAATCTCAAGGAAGTTAGCTGTAATTTGTGCTCTTATTAATATATTTCATTGATCCAAATAAGATTAACAAAATTTATTAATAAAAGAGACCACAATTTATCAAGTATTAAATTAATGAGATTAAAAAACATTAGAGACATAGAATACTATAACAGATCCCGTCACGAGATGAGGTTGGTTCGGTGTTAAAACTCTTCATATCAGTAAAAGTCCTCCCCTCCCCAATTACCCGAATGTGACCCGTTTGATGATGTCTCAAATCCGCCCCAAGCGGATCGGGTACTCGTGAGCCCCATCCAGTCAGGTTGATTTTGCCATCCTACATGAAGCCATAACTTGAAGCCAATAGGAGAGTCTTTAGTTCAACTTGCCGCCTTTCTATAAAACCAAAACCACGCGCAGCCTCTATGAACCATCGTCTAATCATCAGTTCCCCATCAGATCAACGGTGGATGGTGGATATAGAATCCTATGTGATTCAAAACTCCTCTTTTTATTTTTCAAAAGGGACCCACCCTCAAATAAGAACGTTGGAAGTAAAAATATTATATTTGTAAAAAAAAAAATATCTTTTTTATTTGACTCTCTCTCTCTCTCTCTCTCTGTTCTTTTTATTAGACCGTTGCAAAGTGAAAATCTTTATTTGTTTAATAATACAAAAAACCACACAAAACCCCAAACACAAGAAACTACAAAAACCAATTACTCTTCCATCAATTTTTGATCAACGATGGCAGCAGCAGAGACCGCCACTACTATTTCTACTAACGGCTCTCTGCAACAAAACCCTACTCATCACTTTTCGTTTCACACACTTGACCCCATCTCTCTTCTTCTCTCACAGAATTCTGATCCTCTCAAACCACCGGTTCCTTTCAAACTCACCACCGACACTTATTTCATGGAGAGAGGACCCAGATATAGAGAGTACGCGCAACTCAGAGAAGCCAAGCTGAGAAAGAGGAGACAAGAGGAAGATGAAGAGTCTGAACCTAAACGATCTCCATTGAAGAAACAAGTGAAGTTTCAAGAGAATTTGAACAAGTCAAGAAAAGGGTCCTCTGTTTCCTCCGTTTTGGCCCAGTCGGTGCCTGATTTCTCTGCAACTTTAAGGAAAGAGAACCGGAAGCCGGTGGCTGGAACGTTTGAACTGACACCTCCTTCGTCGAAGAATTGGTCGAAAACAAATGGGAATTTTTCGAATTCGCGAGGGAGCAAATCGGCGAATGCAGGGGAGAAGAGAGGTGTGATGATGGCGAGGAAGAGTTATGCGAGTATTGAAGAATTGAAGGGTATTTCAATGGGTGTTGCAAAGGATATTTGTGGTGAAAACAGAGCAAGAACTAGAGCTGGTGTTGCTAAGACTGTCTTGGGTTATAGACAGATTGGTTGAGTTTTTTCTTTCTTGAATTTTTTTATTCTGGGTTTTTGATTGGATTGATCACGTTTGTTTTCTTTTTTTCAATTGTTTTGGATTTGTTTCTGATAGAGATTGTAAAGCTCTGGATGTAATCATGTTTAGAATGTGATTATAATATACTAGAGAAATTCTTATGATTCTTAATTTCATGTGTTTTTCTTTTTTAAAAGTTGATGAGAGAATGTCTAATGCTCCGTTTGTATCACAATCAGATATTCAAGAGATGTTAATGAAATCGCAAGGATTTTTTACTTCTTCCAAACTTGATCATCACCACTACTAACGAAAAGTCTTACAATGCTCAAATCTACAAACTCCAGAACCCCCTTGTTAATAACAAATGCCACCCAAAATGCCATTAAATTTGTACAAAAAAATACCATCTTTCTTGGATAATGACAAGAGAAGAGTGTAGTGGGTTGTGGCACTCACAAATTGCAAACCATTCTGCACTCGTAAAGGTCAGTCACAATCTCCTCGACCAAAATCTCAAGTATGTCCCAGCCGATTTCAGCACCAGTTTCAAATGCTTCTATATCAAAATCTGTCCATTTCCCCAAGGAATGACTCATTTCGCATTCTATGATCTCATCAGAAGTCATCCCAGCTAAATGTGTCCACCTTATGACCTCCTCCCCGACTTCTCGAATCAGCATCTCTGCCTTTGTGCGTAATGGCAGTCTTGCCCACGCCTTGAATCCAGAGTTACAATATCGATCATACTTCGTATTGAAAAATTCTATCAGACAATCCAAAAGAAATCCCCTAAGTTGATTGCTACCTTTTGCCTCTTCAAACCCAAGAAGGCAATTAAATTTAGGCCACATAGCACTTGCAAGAACTTCAAGTTCATCAAGTAGAAAGGGAGCCACAAGAAAATCTTTCTTTCCATCGGAATTATGTAGACTCATATTTCCGAACAACAATTCAGCATTTAAGATAACATCCTTCACATGTGTTGGATTGCTTCCGGTTAATCCAAGACCAACATGATTGATGCGATGCAACAATCTAGAAATTTGGTTGACAAGATCATTCACCATTTGATTATCAGTACTTCTTCCTTTGCTTATTGAGGTTGCAGAATCCAGTAAGTCTGCATCAGATTCTGTTGGTTGTGACTGGCCTTGGGAGTCATCAATGGAGTCAAGATGCAGCCTATGACCTGCAATTACAAGCAAAAACTGTAAAGACACAAGAAGCATTTTCGAATATTACTTGTAAAGTAAAAGAAAAGAAAAAAAAAAGGACATACTTCTTCAATGCAGCTAATTGAAATTTCCTTTTTTTTTTTTCTTCCTAACTAATAAGATTTACTAAAAGGACGCGAGCATTAAGAAGTGGGCAAAGGAATTATACAAGAGAAAACGAGTATTCGAGTATTAATCTTTCATACCTGAACTATCATCCAGGCTACTGGATAAGCAGCTGTCATTTGAGAATGAAGCTTCAAGAACGGAACCAGGACTGAGATGTTTACCATCACACACAAATCCAACTGAAGTTCCTTTTGCATTTGCTTTGGTCTGAGAAGAGCAACATCAGAAAACCTAATTGTCAGGAATAAAAGCTTTTTGGGATAGAAAATGTATACAAAGCATATATCTAATATTGAACCTACACAAAAGAAAAGTTTAAAAAAAGAAAAAGACTAGAAAGAACTAATTTTGATAGCCACAACAATCCATGAGGTATACGTGTATTAGTCTAAACAATTGCATATACCAGAGACAAAACTTTATGATCAAGGCTTAGAGGAAGGGAGTCGAATATAATTTTGAATCTAAACAACTTACATAATGCTAAATGAAGTCATTGTTGCCACCCAATTGAATCTCATCTAACTCAAGTCAATTCTCGCAACATAAACTAGAGCCTTCTTACTTTCCTCGAGTACTTAAATAATATCAACCCGGCTCCCATAGCAATCAGTGATTCTGTCACCTCATTGTGTATAACACAACCATAGCATTTATGTTCCTTCCTATTGAAATCAACCGGTGCTACATTTAACATTTTAACAACCACAAATAGATCCGACATATCTTTAACCATTTTCTCTTTGGACAGGTATGTCTTGACCATGTAAAAACAAGGTGTTGATCAATAAGAAACCATATCAAATGAGGAAATGTTGATTAAGTGTAGAGTTCCTTAGACAATTCAACCTTTTTTAAGTATACATTACCACATTCACATAAATAATAAATGGAACCAAATTTCATTATCTAATTACTCATAATAGAACACAGAAATCAATAAGCAAAAGAGTTCTCATAATTTTTCTACATGCATTGCCTTTCAAGGAAGTCATTTAGCAGAACAACTAGAAATGCTGTCATAGTCTGGAATACGTATAATACGAGTTAGGAAACTAATAATTAACTGCACAGACAAACAATGCATAATATAAATTAAACAGTGTGTCAAGTCCAAGTATTAAAGTAGCAATGTGCCAATAGAAAGAGAGACCCAACCTGGAAAGGTATATCTGCACTGAAGACATCAGCGTCAAAAGAGATAGGCTGTTCCGTAGTCAAAGCAAATATTAGCTCTTGTAGAATCGTAGCAGTGGATCTTTTAGGCGGGGTACCTGCTGTTGTCAATTCATCATCTTCTTGTGAAGTCAATTCCTTCAATTTTTCTTCAAGCAAGGCACCTAAAGCATCTCCAGTCAATGGCAATCGTTCTCTCAGAGATGAGGCTCCATTACTATCATCCATAGCCTTTCTTCGGTAAGGAGTACTTTTACTGATAAAGTTATTTTGATCCTCAATTTTCTCCTTTATTTCTGTGGGAATTTCACTGTTGTGTCTCACTGGAGAACTAAATGTAAACGAAATAACATCACTATCCTTAATGCCATTGGCTCTAGTACCATCCCCGTGACTGGAAGCTCGGCTTTTGATAGGAGACTGATTCATTGAATGAGCATTAAGACCAACCTGTTTTCCAGTGGTAACATTTCTCTGTCTTCCTCGTGTTGTATTGACACAGACTGTACTTTCAGCTTGTCCATTGACACTAACGGTCCTCCTCTTCCGAACAGGGGTCCTTAACTGTGCTACAGAGTCATCTCGCAGGTTACTAGAATTTCTCTCCGCTTCAAAAGAATTATCCAGTTTGGAAGGAACCCTTGGACGGGTGCGACCAGTTAAATTTCGGTTTAAAGCAACAAAATCTTTGGCACCACTAACGGTATTTGCAGTCGCTGAAACTCGACTGCTTGGCAGATTAGTCAATTTGGCCCTAGATGGGATCCTATCCCTACCCAAGGACATCCGATTTTGAGTTTGATTCCTTTGAATGAAAGTGAAAGACGGTTCCTCCTTTTGAGGCTTGCACTGTTTGCTTGTCAAATGCCACTGATCTTGACCTTCTTGAGATGGAATCTTCCTAACTGGACTCGGTGTATTACTAACTGATCGTATACCATTATCATCCTTTTCTAGAGTAACAAGAGATATAGGTTGCTCCCGTTGCTTAAAATTTTCATCTCTTTCCTTGTCCACTGACGATATGGGTGACCTTGGCTTACTCTTTCCCAGTCCAGGAGAAGAGGCATTGACTAAATTTGAAGCAGACGAGGAATAACCAAAAGGCTGTTCTTCCGTACTTGTTCTGGAGTTCACAACATCAAGCAAATTACCACAATTTCTACAAGAAGTATGACCCATCAATGACTTGCCCACACTCCCGTTATAACCAGATTGTTTCGACAAATCAGGAGACATAACCCCCATCCTTTCCTCTGTCAAAACCTCATCCTTGGAAATAAAACGCGGAGAACTCGAATAAGTAAGAGCAGATTTTGCTCTATTTGTTGCTTGCAGCCCAGGCTCCAAAATTTTAGTTGCAGCATCAATCAATCTTGATGTTCTAGACATATTCCTCCCGGAGGAAACTCTAGGACTCTTTAAAGGAGAAGCAAGTCTTGGGTGTTGATGCTTTCGTGACCGGGACAAAACACCCTTAATCTGCAATGCCTCAGCTCCAAATCGAGTCACTGCCCGCCTTTCAAACTGCCCCGTCTTCTGTAACTTTTGAGGCCTGGATTCAATCTTCCCATTACCCTTCTCCGAACTCAGATCTTCGCTGTTGGACCCATCATGCTCATTCACATAACCCTCTTCTCTAACATCACAAGAACCAGTAAACGAAGCCTTTTTCTGCTTATCTTTTTGCACGGTGGGCATAGATTCAAGACCCATCAGCCTAGCAACCAAACTCGGCGCACGCATCTCATGCTTTGGCTCTAAATCAAGACAACTACTACTACTACCTTTACCATTTCTCTTCACATTAGGGAAACTGCCAGTATTCTCATCAGAAATCTATACCACAAAAACACCCACAAGCAAAGCAATTCAAAAACGAGACAAAGTACATGAAAGACAAGAGCTTGAATTCATTAAAACAAGAGTATACCAAGTGAAGCTTGGTTTTGGGCATCTTCTCATCCCCTCCAAACTTCTTTGAAACCTGTTTTGGTCGAGCTGACAACACAATGCAGGTACAATAAATCAAATTTTTCAACAAAAAAAAAAAAAAAAAATGTCAAACTTTATAGACCCATAACACATTGTCACATTGACACCCACCTGGAGGAAGCAATTTCCTTGAGAAGAGCTTCTTCTTAGCTAATCTACGGTTCCAATCAAATAGTTGAAAGAAAATGCCAACACAGCCACCAGGTTTGTGCGTAGTCCGCTTCTCTGTTATCGACAACGACGCCGTTTCATTCATCTCTGAAAAATCCGGAACCAGAAAACCCTATCGCAAAAAAAAAAACCTCAAAATGCTGTGCTCTCAGAAACCAAACCCACCTGAATGAAGAACCCCATAAACCTCTCTTAACAATTTGAAAGCAAAAAAATGGTATCTGTTGGACACAAACATGCACAATGTAGTAAACAGAACCCAAAAACATAAAATACCCAGAACGGAAATGTCGTACAATACAATAATGTAACAAGTGAAATACAATAATGTACCAAGTGAAAAGAACAGATTATCTAAAAAGAACAGTAAACAAATGACTCTCCTCTCCTCTCCTCTCCCTTTCTCTGTCTCCCTCGCTCGCGCTCTGTGTATGTGTATGTGTATGTGTGCAGAGCTGTGTATGTGTATGTGAATGTGTATGTGTGCAGAGAAAACGACAGCACAGAAGAGCAAAACGACAATAGAGAGCAAGAGAAACAGCAGAAAAAGACAGTGTAATATAAAAATTGGTATATATCTACATGTCTTGACTCAAAGAGCAAAGTGATTCTCTTGGATTTCACTGTGTTGGGGGATGATCAATTATGAAATATCAAATCAAGAGAGAGAGAAAGAGGGGGTTTGGTGATTGGACAAGGAAGGTAATGGTGGTGATTGTGTTGGGCAGAGAACAAGAAATGGAATGAAGCCATAATTGACCTTGTTTCGAGAGATTTGTGTGAAACTGTGGACTACGTGACAGAGAGAGTGTGTGCGTATTAGGGTGCGCAGGATAAGGGTAGGGGACAAAGTGACTAGTCCACTGGGGAAGCTACTCAACTTGTCAACACAAGAGACAATAAATAGATTTTTAATTAATTTTAAATTTTAATTTAAGTTTTTAATTTAATTAAAAATTTAGAAGTATATTACAATTCTAAAACATAAAACAATCCTATTTGATATTAATAATTATGACAAAAGGAAATTGTTTTTCTTTTTTTATTATTTTCAAAATTGTTGCTATATGACTATATCAAAAAAAAAAAAAAAAAAAAAAAAGTATGACTAGCCTATTATTGGAATTTAGAAAATTATGAAATTATGGAAGGTAAATCTTTGAACTCATATTACTATATATATATATATATATATATGTGTGTGTGTGTCTTGTTATAACGATGGTGGATTTTTTAGCTTGATTATATTACATAGTTGCATTCATATTAGCTTTAAGGGAGGGGTTGCTTCTTGCTGATTTTTATCGGCTGGAGGTGGACTTTGCTGAAGGTTTTTCTGATAATTTAGTGTCTATTCTTAATGATTTCATCTCTATTAAAGGGGAATCTAAGTTTTTAATGAATGATATTAAAATGTTGTGTACTAATGTTGGCATAATTAAAAGTTTAGCTAATTTTCATTCTGAAAATTCCTTTGCTTTTGAGCTAGCACGTGCAGCTTTTGTATCAGTTAGAGAGAGGCTTTGGGTGGATTTTAATCCTCCTACTTCTGGTTATGGTTTCTTGTAATATGGATGTTTTTGGTTTCTGGTTTTCAGGTTGTAGTTTGTTGTTGGTTGTTATGTATCAAAAAAAAAAAAAGACATTTTTCGGACGAGTGGGATCATTAGTTTTCATATTTTTATTTCATTGATTTTTGTTTAGATAATTCAAAATATTTGTAAACAAAACAACAACAAAAATTAGCTAAAGATAAAAATGTAAATTATACAGTAGTATATCAATGATTGCAAAAATAAAAAACATGAAAATAAACGGTTAAATTTTTATACGTATTTAAAAACTAATCCCTAACATCTTAGGGTATAGTTTTTTTTTTTTCTCTATTATATATTATTAATGTTAGACATCTCACATTCATATCATATTTGTATACCAGTTAATAATGTAAGAGTATCTCCAATTAACACACCAACCACACTAAAAAAATCTTTTCCAACTAACACATTAAATCTATTTAGTTTACTACACCAAATCTTTTTTTTTTAACTGTTACATCAACAATTATTATTTGTTAAAATTACTGATTTAACCATTTCATACTTAATTAGTTAATTATAACAATATATATTCCCAAAAAATATATTGTTGGAAATATCTTGTTGAGATCTTTAAAATAATATTAATATTAATATTAATATACATATTTAATTTATTAAATTTAATTATTAATTAATACATTTAACCATATAGTAATTATTTTATTTTATTTTTTGACATTATATGAGTAATTATTAATGAATAATATTGTTATGCCAAAAACAAATTATTATTGTATAAGTTAATTAATAAAAACTAATTAGTATTGTATAAATATATATTATGAGAATATTCTTTAAAGATGTTTTTTTGATGTAAAATTTGGTATGGATACATTGTAGTGGAAAAAAAATTTGGTATAAGAAATATGTTTTTTTTTATAAGAAATTGGTGTAATATTTGGTGTGTAGGCTGGAGATGCTCATGATAAATTGATACTCATGATAAATTGATACATGTGATGTGGTTATTAATATATATATTCCCTTACCAATTGTTACATTATTAGTTGTGATATAAATGGGACAAAAATATGGCACGTCGATTATTATTAGTAGAGATAATTACCTCGGTGGTCATCAATTTGATGACGCACTATCAAAACGGCCACTAGATTAGGAATTAGTTTCAAAATGACCATTTTTTTTTTTTTTTTTTTTGTGAAAAGTGTGACACTATGGTCATTCCATTCAATTCCATCTAATGAGTGGTATTTTGATAAAAAGGGGATACCATTAATTTATTTTAGATGTTTTTTGGAAATCAATTTTTTCTTTTATTTTTTGAAATGAATAATTATATTTAGTGTGTGTATATAAGTATAGCATATCTCAAACATATACATATATATATATATATATCATGAGAGATCCCTTATTTTAATTTTGATAAGGACCTTAATGAAAATACATCAATTTTAATGAATTTTGATGAATTTCGTTGTGGATAATGAGTTCATTGAAATCTACCTAAGAACAAAATTTGAGAATTTGAGAATACTATAACTAATCTATTGGTCATCCATTTGATTAATTGGTATCAAACTGATCATATATGTATATATATATATATATAGTTTTTCTATTATCAGTTTGAACTGATATAAAATATATCAATTCATTATATGTGGGTTATTAGATTTAAATGATTTGACTTTTCTACATGCACTTATCAAATCATCTTTTAAATCTAATAGTCCACATGCAAGGACAATATATATATAAATATATATATATATATATATGTTTGAGATATGTTATACGTATATATACACACTAAATATATTTATTCGTTTCAAAAAAATAAAAGAAAAAATTGATTTCCAAAAAACATTTAAAATAAATTAATAACATTTCTTTATTTATCAAAATGTCACTCATTAGATGGAACTGAATGAAATAGCCATTAGCGTCACACGTTTTTGTCAAAAATGGTCATTTTAAAACTAATTCTCAATCTAAGAGCATTTCCAACGGTCTCCATTAAAGACTCCCCTTAGCTTAATTAAGGGAGAAGCTATGTTTTTGCAACTCCAACAGATCCTTTAGAGGCTCCCTTAAATGTGTTTTGGTGGAATTCACTCTCTTAATTAATGGATGGTTTCAGCCGAGTGCATTTTTGCTCACCCACACTAACCAAGGTGAACCATTACAACCCACACTAACCAGGGTGAACCATTACAACCCACTCCAGGTGTTGACACGTGTGCCAAACTTAACCCAAAGTCTAAAATTAACCCAAAGTTAACTCAAAGTTTGGAACACGTGTCAACACCTGGAATGGGTGGTAATGGTTCACCCTAGTTAGTGTGGGTGAGCAAAAATGCACTCGTTTCAGCCCCCCTTTAAGTGGTTTCAACATATTTAAATTTATTTTATATTTTGAAAAGCACAATATATTTAACTTTTAAATTCCAACATCATTTATTATTCATTGAGTAATTTGTTTTACAATAATAATTATAAAGTAAAATATCAAAATCATAATAATAAATTATTAAGGGAGCCATTGAAAGGAGTATTGTTGGAGTACAATAATATCCACTTTTATTTAATGGTCCCTTATAACAATATCCACTTTTATTTAAGGAGGTCTTTAAGGAAGACCGTTAGGATACTCTAATGACCATTTTGATAGTGTATTAGTGTGTCATCAAATTGACAACTACCGTTATTATTATACATTATGCATTCACAATTTTAAAATGTTAATACAAGCATTTTCAATAGGATACATGAAATTATATATTAGTTTTTTAATTTGAAAAAAAAAATGAAAGAATGGATAGTGACAAGAGTGAAAAAAACAGCTTGAGGCTACGTCTGTGAGTCTGTCTCTTGTCCACAGTCCACCACATACTCACACAGTCACATCACATACATACAGGCATACAGCTAGTACCCTTGTTTTTTAATCTCTACAATCACTCGCGCCAATTACAACGTTTACGCTACTCGCCTATTTATGCTACCACGTCACACATTGCTTTCCGTTTGTTGACTGTGAAGTGTGAATAATGTTTTTAGTAATGCTGCTTCACCAAAAACTCTACCCAAATTTCAACCCATATTATTTATGGTGATGTCACTTTACATTTTGGTTGGAATTTGGATGGAGTTTTTGGGTGGCTTGGTATTATTGATAAATTTTTATTGATCGACTCAAACACCACACCGTGATAACGCAGATGTGAGGTGCAAAATATTAGAACCAATCTCGTTTTGTCACACAAACTTGTTTAATATTTATTAGATTTTAATTCTGTAATTTAAATAAATAAAGAATTTTAAAAATACATATTAAAATATTTGTTAAACTTGTTACAACTAAATTTAATTAACGGTGGAGGATTGATCGTTTTCTTGTATAAAAATGACAAACCTCGTGGAATTTTGGTGTTATTTGCTCAAGTTCTAATTGAAGTTATTCTTCTATATTGTAATTATATTTGATATATTAATATTATCATATTATATATTTATATATTAGACACGTGAGTTTCCATGACCGGCAAAAACCTAAAATACCGAGATAATTGTTGTTTGTATTTGACTATTGAGTATCGATGAAGCTGAGACTTCATTAGACCAACCAGTGCATTTTGAAATTCACATTAGAATCTACCTAGGAAGCACGGATACTTCATTTGGTGGAGATAACTCGTATCGAACTCGTATCCAGTTCCGATACTTTCCGGATACTTTAGGATACGTATCCGATACACCAAATGGCGTATCCGTTGACTTTTTCATAAGTTTGACTGGAGGATACTTAGAGGATACTTGAGGGATACTTCGAGGATACTTGGGGGATACTTCGAGGATACGTTTGGGGCAATATTATAATTATTTTAGTATAAAACGGGGTTAAATTATAATTTCAAAATTTTAGAGGTTAAAATGAAACTGTAAAGAAATTTTGGCTTAAATTCCATTGACATGGAGAATAACATGATACTTGAGATTATAAACCTTTCACTTGATGAACCAGAGTTAGTTGCCGAATTATTTAGATCCTTTAACAACGTGAATAATGATAATGAAGTTAATTAAGAATTTAGTAGCTATTTTATGAGTTTATTTTATGTATTATTTGGATTTTGTAATATATTATAACTTATGTGATGTATGTTTTATTTGGATTTTCAATTTTGTAATATGTTACGACTTAATTTGGATATTGTAATATGTTAAATTGTTATGGCTTAGGTTGTTATGTGACATATTTTATTTGGATGATTGGATATGAATATGTTTTGATTTTTAAATGAATTATCAAATATCTTTTTATATATTCTTATTTTTAAAAAATATAAATATATATTATTTTAATTGACGTATCCTGCCGTATCCGTATCCTAGTTTTTGGAGATTTACCGTATCCCCGTATCGTGCCGTATCCGTATCCCGTATCCGTATCCGTGCTTCCTTGGAATCTACCGAGACAAGAAATAAAAACTATAATATTATATTATATATATATATTGATAATTGGGGAGGGTTGGTTGGCAATTTGGCATAGACTACAGTGAAGTCATTTCAATTCTCTCATATTTGTAAATCAAATGTTGACCAAGACCATTAATTTGTCTTCTTATCAAGTTTTAAATTGCTGCATTTTAACTTTCATTACACCATACACATCCATTTGCACTTAGTTCACCAACTCTACAACAACATTTTTTTTTTTTTTTGACTCCTAACACAAAACGGATCAAACATCTCTATATGATTTGGATCATCTTTTCACACTGTCATCACCTTTATAATAATTAATCCAGACCATTGATTTAGATGAAGATAAAGTGAGGATAAGATGACGTGAGGAGAGGATCTAAATCCATCAATATATGATATTTAACGAAATCAAACACTATATGTTGGATGCATATATTCAACATTATTAGAAAAAATTATCCATACATATTGGTAAATGTATATGGTGGAACTTGAACTCCACCATAAACGTATAAAAGGAAGTGTAAATCATTACTTGAATTAAGAGGTAATGCACGTCAACAAGAACAGTACTCTTTAATTCTTGCCTTATGGTTTATAAATCGAGTAAATGGGTAGTCTATTTGGAGAAAACCTAATACATTCTTATTATAGTTCTGAATTTGATATGTATCTATTTATTTATAAAATTGTCGTTCAATAGATTACTTTAAAAATCGCATAATTATTTCTATCATTGCATGCTATACTATAATTTGTTCGACATAATGTGATAATTGATTTGGTAATACCATATTATTTGTCGAGTGCATTTTTGTTCACCAACACTAACTAGGGTGAGCCATTACCACTCACTCCAGGTGTTGACACGTGTCTCAAACTTTGAGTTAACTCTAAGTTAACTCTAAGTTAACTTTGGATTTTAGGTTAAGTTTGGGACACGTGTCAACACCTGAAATGGGTGGTGACGGTTCACCCTAGTTAGTGTGGGTGAGCAAAAATACACTCATTATTTGACTAGTCTGCTTTTTCCTTCATTTATTTCCCTATATTACCCAACAAAGACCAAATAATTATTACATTTAACGTGCATTTGAGATCAATTTATATCCTTTCTAATTTAAAAAGATTTGTTACTACTTACTAGACCACAAAATTTATATTACTTTTTTACTTCTTTTTTTTTTATTACAACATGTTATCTATAGCATCGGATCTCAATTTAATGGATATTAAACTTTTTAGTAACATTATTGAATATTTGAACTTGTATGGTATCATATTCTTACCTAAACACTACAAAATAAAAAATAAAGCACTTTTAATATAGTGAAAAAGTTTTGAAATGATCATTACTACATAAAGCGACCATAAAAAGAAAAAGTTCAAAGGAAAAAAAAATACTTACTTTAATTATGTGAGTGATTAGACTAATTAAATCATTAGTCTTAACTCTTTCCTCAACCCAAACAAGGTCAAAAATTAAATACAACATTTTCATTTACTAGCTAAAAAGCTATATTCAAACCATTGAAAAAGTTAGTTTCCTTTCATTCAATTTTAAAAACACAAGGACACAATTCATAATTTTGAATTACATTTTTAAAGGCTTAAAAAGGATGAGTTTTTCAATTCTTTCTTTCTTTTGATTTTAAATTCTGGATTACATTTTTTGTTTCAATTCAAAATTAACCAAATATATTTTTAAAAAGATGTATTTTATAAACATGATTTGTATTTGATTTATACATCCAAGTAGGGGTGTGCGGCGGATCGGATCCAATGGATTTGCCATGATCCAAGGTTCGATTCGATCGAAGAAATTGCAATCCGATCCGATCCAATTTTATAGTGGGATCCGATCCGATTATAAAATACTTCAATCCGATCCAATATGATCCGATGAATCGAATTAATATAAAGTCATTCGTAATATATAAAAGTTATAATCTTAAATAAATAAAATCAAATAAATTATTCAAACATTACTAATTAATTCAAATAAAATTAACATTAAAAAAATACATGACATAATTTGTAAACTTTATATAATTCAAAAAGTTCATAAATATTATACATCAGTTCCAAATGTAAACTTAATAAGTCATGATGTTGATGAAGAAGAATAGAAGAAAAAAATATGGTGGGTTGTTGGCTGTAAAGAAATTGAGAAAAAAAACCTAAAACAGTAATATTAGAAATTGTATTTTGATTGAGTCTTTACATTAGAAAGTAGTGGATAAAATAATTGTCCAATATAAAAATAAGACCTAATATTTTAGACGGATTGGCAGATTCGACGAATTTTTAAACAGAAATCCAAGATCCGATCCGATCCAATCTAATGGATTTTTGAATTTAAGATCCAATTCGATCTAATCACCTCTCTGGATCCGATCTAATCCAATAAATCGGATTGGATCGGATCTTGCACACCCCTACATCCAAGGCCATTTTAGCTATCGTTATGGGATTTGGGTTTCATGATTTTTCTGATTTCGTGTAAAGACAAAGTGTAATGCATAATTTTATTTTATTTTTTAGTGATTTTTTTTGTAAAAAAAAAGGTTAACTTTGTAGAAAAGATTTACCTTTTTTATTCATAAAAATCACTTTAAAATAAAACTATTCGTCTAAAGATGAATTTAACTATTTTTTTTACATGGAAATCACTTTCAAGAATTAAGAATTATTATGGGATTACAAACATAGGATCTAGCTACTATGCATTTCCATTATTGTATAGTTATGTGAGAGAGTGTTAATTTAGTTTTAGTTTTAATTTTATTTTTAAATCTTTGATTTTTATAGGCTAATAGAGGCATAACTTAACTAGTAGATGGACAAGCTTGGGGCTTGAGCAAATGACTCCTAGATCAGGGGCTTGGGCAAATGACTCTTGGATCAACGGTTTAAATACTACCAATGGCGAAAGCTTTCAAAAAAAAAAATACTTGATCCCGAATTAATAGATAATGTCAATAATAAAAAAAAATCTTTAATTTTTATAGATCATTGGATTTATGATGGTATTAATAGTAACGTATAACGTATGATGGGACTCGAATCTTTGATTATCAATGTGGAAAGGATGTTTACAACTATCAATGTCACGACTGACGTGGTTCGTCTCTTAAAATGTAAATGAATTAAACTAAAACCGAAATTTTTGGGGAAGCCATATGTACATATTACATACATGAAAACCTAGAAGAAAGTGACAAATCAATAATATATATTTTTTTTTTTTTTGAAAGTCACCCGAGCAGAGAACAAACAACACAAACCACCCAAGCAAGGACCCAACACAGCAGGGAACCAAGCACCAAACCCAGCAAGGACCCAAACACAGCAGGGAACCAAACACAGGCAACAAACAAACAAAGGAAAGAGAAGGGCCTAATCTAAGACATTAGGAATCATACACGGAGCACCCAGCTTCCAGCCAAAATTCTTCCCCTTGCTGACCGCCATCCTCGCTAGAGCCAGAGCAGAGGCTTCCAAACAGGAGCCCTTCTCCCCAATGGAAATAGAGGAAATGTTAAAAGCACCCAAGATAATAGTGATGTCGCTAATCACATTGCCCCCAATAAAATTCAGATGACTTCTATTGTTGATCAAGGCCACTAAACAAGCAACATCAGAAACAATACTGCAGGGGAGCAAACCAAAAAATCTTCCAACCAATAACCCCTTGAAAATGGCAATAGCATTCACTGTTAAAAACTCCAAAGCAGAATTAATAAACAGACTGAATTTGAACACAGTAGAACCATTAGCATCCCCCACCACAATACCAATCCCTGTCTTTCTAAACCTCAAAATCGAAACCGCCCTACAGCAAATTCTGAAAGAACCAGCAAAATGAGGGGAGGAGGGGGTACGGGGGGAGGACAAAAGGTCTGGGACCGAAGCAGAGGAACCTTGCTCCTATTAAAACTCCCTAAAAAATCCAAGCTCCAGGCGACAGAGAAATTTATATCCATCCTATTCGAACCAAACAGGGCAGAGTTTCTAACATACCAAATCCTCCACAAAACAATGCAGAGCAGCCCGAAATCCTTCTTTGACAGCACCCTGAGGAAAGCATAGAGAAAATCCATAAAAGAAGAGAACAACCCACTGATACCCGGATGGTGATCCTCCCACTCCCTATGAACATGAAGCAATTTCCTACAGCTCAAGAGCGCGTGCAAGGTGGTTTCCCTCTCCAAATTACACCTAGGACACCTATCATCTAGCTTGATACCTCTCTTAGAAAGGTTAGCTCTAGTTGGGATCCAATTATGCCAAGCTTTCCACACAAAGATTTTTACTTTTAAGGGAATAGTAAGCCTCCAAAAATTCTTCTACCAAGCAGCCATAACACCGGGATTGGAACTGGAAGGGCCATGACTATTATCCAGATTTTGACTAACAGAATAACCACTCCTCACCGTGTAGTCTCCAGAGGCATCATAATGCCAAATTAAGACATCATTGTAGCTGTTAGTCCCCAACGGAATGCTCAAGATGTCCTCCGCGTCTTCCCTATTGAAATGGAGCTTAATTTTATGAGCATCCCAACCACCCGAAACCGAGATCAGTTTGTCAACCGAAGACTCCCTATCTAACAAGGGCCTTGAAGTGACTTTAAAGGGAGGTCTAGGAATCCAAGAGTCGTTGTAAATGGAAATCGTAGTACCCTTTCCTACCCTCCACCTAGAACCAGCCGAAATGATGTTTCTTCCCCAACATAGGCTGTGCCAAACAAAAGAGCCAGCCTTGTTGAAAGGAGCAGCCATGAAGGTAGTATTATTAAAATAACACCCTTTCAGGATCTTAGCTGCAAGAGAATCCGGAAACTTGATTAATCTCCAACCCTGTTTGGCCAAGAGAGCTTGATTGAAGTTTTCAAGGTTCCTAAAACCGAGGCCTCCCGCCTCCTTGCTGGCACAAAGCCTTTTCCAAGAACACCAATGGATCTTACGCTTAGCCCGGGAGTCACCCCACCAATACCTTGCACACAATCTCTGGATTTCATTTATCAGACCTTTCGGAAGCTTGAACATTCCTATAGCGTAGGCAGGGAGCGACTGAATAACGGCCTTAATCAGGATATCTTTCCCACCAACCGAGAGAAATTTCTCCCCTCAGCCTTTAAGCTTATTCCAAACTCTGTCCACAATCTCCCCGAAGACAGCCCTCTTGCTCCTACCCGTAAAACACGGAAGCCCAAGATACTTTCCGTGACAGGCAACCAACTTTACCCCCACCATGGCAGCCAACCGATGGCCCTCAGCCTCTGGAAAGGAAGGGCTCACACACATAGCGGACTTCTCGAAATTAATGACTTGCCCCGAAGCCCTCCCATACTGCTGCAGCAAATTCCGAATGGAGATGCAGTTTTTATCATCAGCTTTCGAGAAAACCAAACTATCATCCTCAAAAAACAAGTGGGAGATAGTTGGACCATTTCTGCTACATCTGAAGCCATCAAAATCCCCCTTCAACTGAGCCCTTTTTATCAGCCCGGAGAGGCCTTCAGCACAAATTATGAAGAGGTAAGGCGAGATCGGGTCTCCTTGCCTGAGCCCCCGAGTAGGAATAATATCCCCATAGACTTCACCATTTAACATGAAGGAGTAATTAACAGACGATATACATCTATTAATTAAACTCACCCAACTCGCAGGAAAACCAAGGCTACTCATCATCTTACTCACAAAGACCCATTCCACTCTGTCGAATGCCTTAGACATATCGAGCTTTAACGCCATAGACCCCTTCTTCCTCTTCCTTCTCTTGATCCTGTGAAGGCATTCAAAACCTACGATAGTGTTGTCTGAAATGAGACGACCTGGCACAAACGCACTTTGCTCTTCCGAAATAATACCACCCAAAACATTTCTAAGCCTATTAGAGATGACTTTAGCAATTATTTTGTAGAGAACGGTACAGAGGCTGATAGGTCTGAAGTCTGAAACTAATTCAGGGGACTGGGTTTTTGGGATTAAAGTAATAATCGTGCTGTTTATATCCCCTACAGGCCCTCCTTCATTCAAAATCTTTAAGCAGCACCGAGAGATATTAGACCCTATTTTGCTCCAAAATTTCTGATAAAAACCAGCAGACATACCGTCCCTCCCCGGAGCCTTCAAAGGGTTCATACTGAAGACTGCCTTCTCTATTTCGGCCACCGTAAACCGAGCTTCTAAGTAACTTACTTGATGCTGCGATAGCTGCTTCTGAGCAGTACTCGTAACCATATTAATCTCATCATCAGTAGGGTTACTTGTCATAAAGAGACCCGAAAAATAGCTGTTAATAATGCCAACTAAATTTTCCTTAGACTCCTGCCACATACTGTTACTATCCAACAACCCTTTAATTTTGTTCCTCCCTTTCCTGGCAGAGGCTTTCGCGTGAAAAAACCTAGAATTTCTGTCTCCTTTCACCATCCAGTCAGCTTTCGCTCTCTGCCTCCAGTACTCTTCATCCACTGCCAACGCACTGTCAAGTTTGTCCTCCAACTGTCTAATGGTTTTCCAGTTACTAGGGGAGTCCATCGAGCTGGCTTGCTTGAGGTTCTTCCTGCAAATACCAATCTCTTGACGCTGCTGCTTACATTTCTTATTATTCCAGGTGTTTAACTTCCTCCCACAATTTGAGATGTTGTTAAGAACATCTTGGAGATTACCACCATCTCTACTGTCCTCCCAGACCGAGGAGACAATTTCAACACATTCATTATCAGCAGCCCAACAGTCTTCAAAATAGAAACGCCTACCTGATAAACCGACCTGAATATTCGCTTGCTGCCTAGCCGAGCACTCCAGTAACAAGGGCCTGTGGTCCGAACGCCAAAACTCCAGGTGCCTGATAGAGTGGTAAGGAAATAAGTTCTTCCACTCCCTGTTGCACAAACCCCTATCCAACCTTTCCAAAATAAGAGCTGATCCCTCCCACTTGTTGCTCCAAGTGAAAATCGGACCCCTAAACCCCATATCATCCAGGTTACAGTCTTGAACAGCCTCTCTAAAATCCGCTATATCTTTCCAGCTCTTAGCTAAGCCCCCAGATTTTTCATAATCCCACAAAACCTCATTATAGTCTCCCATGCAAATCCAAGGGTAAGAATACATACTAGCAAGATGTTTAAGCAGAGTCCAGGAATGAACCCTTTGGGCCTGGACCGGGTGTCCGTAGAACCCCGTAAACCTCCAGCTTTTGTTATTCCCAAACCTAATTCTAACATCTATGTGCTCTTGCGAATACGTTAACAACTCCACCAAATTGTCATTTGTCCAATACAGGCACAAACCACCCGAAGACCCCACACTATTAATCACCAGCTTACTATCAAAACCAAGCTTTATCTTCCATCTTTCCAGTTTCTCATGCTGACATCTAGTTTCCATGAGAAAAATTAACTCGGGCTTCCATTCTTGTTTGTGGGATAGCAGGGAATTGAACGCTCGATCGCTACCCAGACCTCGAGCGTTCCAGGACAGGATCCTCATTGGACCCGGCCGGCCGATAGAGACCGGCCGACCGATTGTGAGTGACTTGGAGCTTCCTCCTCCAGAGTAGAAACCTCAGACGAAGTAACTTGCTCTGGCCGCAATTCTCTAACCTGATTCTCTTCCAAAACTGACTGAATACTCTCCTCTCTGTCTTCCACGATCTGCATCTTATCAACCCCCGATTCATTTTTCTGGAACCGAACATCCAAACTCACCTCCACCTGGGTCTCGTTGGTACACCGATTTTTAACTCCCACCGGTTCTTTGCCCTTAATCCTCTTACCTTCTGGGATCTCCCTAATTTCAGTTTTCCTTTTACCTAAATCAGAAATTTTCCCCAAATCAGAGCTGTCCTTGTCTATTTTATCTCTGGACAATTCACGAGCCACACGCTTCCACTTAACCACTGATTGGGCCACTTTATCAGATGGGCCTACCCTTAACTTACTGGGCTTTGTCTTAGGAGTCACATTTGGGTTGACTAATACAGGATGGTTTAAAAGATGTACCTGATCATGTTGGGGGATCTCGGTCCCAGGCCCCGGATCCATAACCCGGCCCACTAAGAGGTCCACCTCCATCAATTGCCTTTGAGTATCCATATTGCCCTCATTAATGCTTCTCTCTGCAGCTAGTGACGATCTCCTTCCTATAGCCGCAGAAGCAGCGCCGATTGTCTGTTGATTCCCTGTCAAAGGCAACCCACTTGAGCCCCTAGACGCATTTATTGTGACCCCTTTCCCTTTCCCCAGGCTGCCGTTGTTGGGCTCGAGGTCCTGCAACTGCAAGCTACCCACTTGACCCATAAGTTTTCCTTCTTTCCCCCAGCTCCGACCTGACATCTTTTCCGATCCACCTTCATCCAGTCTCTTCCAGGTAGTGCCAGATCTCCAGTTTCCATGCCCTGAATTACTATGAGATTTTCCCCCCTGATTTCCCCAAAATTTCCTCCCTGTCGCCCCGTTTCGATGCTTGAAACGTTTTGGCGGGCTTTCCGATCGGAGCCAAACATTTAGCCGTAGCTGAGCCTCAGTGGTGACTTCTTTTCCTTCCTCAAACTCAGGACAATCTCGAATTGCATGACCCAGTTTACTGCATTTAAAGCAATAATCTTGCAGCCTTTCATATCTGAGAAGCATAGTAGTTATTTCTCCAGTCCCCAACAGATCTACTCTAAGACTCCTCATAAGTGGTTCATCCGTATTGATTGCAACCCTGACACGAATAAATGTGCCTCCAATATTCTTTGCTGTCAGTAAGTCGACATCCGATACTTCCCCTATCATTTTTCCCAGAAATATTCCAATATCCTCTGTCAAGCAGAGCAGAGGCAGATTATGGATTTGCACCCAAAACTCCACTTTATTGAACTTCATATCTGCTATATTGCCAGTACCCGAAGGTTCTTCAAAGCCTATGATAGCCCTATCAAAGGTCCACGGTCCCCCCGATTGAATATATTTCCTGTCTTCTGTATGTTTAAAGTAACACGCGAATAAATTTCCTTCCAATGCCTCTATCTCCATGCCTTCATTAGTCCTCCAAATAGTAGATAAAACATTAATCAGCGCTTCCTTATTGATTACTTTGTTACTCAGAACTTTACCAACCAAACATAAAGACAAAAGGTGCTCCCCTTTCTGTTTAAGATTGGAATCTAGTGTTCCAACTGGTCTCTCTTTTTCTTTAATGGATAATGCACTACAGAGCATTGCTAGTTCATCAGATTTCATGATGTAGATGTAGCTTGAAACGATTGGATAAGAATGTATCTTGGAACTAAAGGACCACTCTCACCTTAGATTTTCAGAGAAAACCGAAGAGAGAGACTTGTTCAAGTTTGTGTTGATCAAAAAATGGAAGTTGCTTAAAGAGCATCAAAAAAAAAAAAAAAAAAAAAAAAAAAATCAATAATAGGGATCCATGACTTGAAATAAGAATGGCCAAACACCATGACTACACTTTTAAAATATAGTACGTGAATACGTGATGTCCGTAGCTGTTCTTTTTCTTTGTTTGGTCATCTCATGGAGATAGTCGGATAGGTAGATATATTAATATGGCTCATGATTGGAAATGATTCTCTCCTTTTATGGGTAGATAATAGATTGATCCACAATACTATTCTATTCATTGCTATGTCAATCTTGTTAAAAGTAATATTATGTTGGGTGAAAATTCAACAACCTTAGCTTATTATTATTATTATTATTATTATTATTATTATTTTACATTTAGCAACGTTAGATTGTCCAAGATACTGTATTTGCCATTTTGCCCAAATGATGAAGTACGTTAAGTTGTTAACACCGTGTAAATAATGAGATAATATAATAACTAATGAGTGATGCATTAGTTACAACTCACATGTTACATTATTTGAACAATCTAACATTACTCCTATTGAATACGAGTAATACTATATAACTCAAATGATGTGGTAAATGAGTTGTCATCACCACATAAAACATGGGGTGATGTGGTGAATGATATAGTAACAACAAATTACTTGCCATATCATTTGAGTTGGTTTTGAGCTAAATTTTAGGGTTGACTAGCATTAATGACTGAATACCTCAATACCTCAAAGTGTGGGTGTGAAAGACTTAAGGGTCGTTTGTTTTTTCCACTTAAAACTTAATGGGTCTGAATTGAATTTATTAAGTTGTTTTGTTTGTTTGTTTAAGTGATCACACAACTTAAAAATACAAAACCAAAAAAATAAAAAAATAAAAAAATAAAAAATAAAAAAACTGAAATAAAAAGTAACAAATCCTGACTTTTAATTTAATTTCAAATCTCTAGATTACATTTAATATATTTTCTTCCAAAATTATCCTCATAAAGATAATATATTTCCATTCTCCTTCCTCGTTTAAGGAGGAGGAAACTGTTATTTGGGCTACTAATTTTATGGATGAGTTTCGTAGAGCGAACCTGATTGCTAAGAACCTCCTCTGCATGTTGTTTCTGGTTTGGCTGTGAAGTGGAAGGCACCTTTTGCTGGTTTTTACAAAATTAACATTGATGCTGTTGTGAAAAGTGTGGATCAGATTATTGGTGTAGGTGTGATTATTCGGGATTCTGACAGTTACGTTGTAGCCTCTTCTATACAAAAGTTTGCTTCCTGCTATTCCCCTCATGTGGCTGAAGCCTTGGCGATCCTTAAGGGTCTTCACTTCATTGTTGATGTAGGTTTTTTGCATGCTATTCTCGAGAGTGACACTAAGAATGTTGTTGACCTGATCTACTCTGTTGCTTGCTCTTCTGTTGAGATTGGTGTTGTTATCAGTGATGTTTTGGTTTATCGCGTAGGTCTAATATCTCGATTTCTTTTATCTCTAGAAATGCTAATAAGGCTGCCCATTTGTTGGCTAAGCTTGTTGTAGTGTCTGATAACAATGGCTTTTGGATGGAGTCTTTCCCTCCTTGCCTGAATTCTATAATTCTAGAAGATTGCCTTCCTTAGTTTCCTTTTTTATGACATTTCCCCTTTCAAAAAAAAAAAAAAAAAGAAAGAAAGAAAGAAAGAAAATATATTTCCAATTTTATCATAATTTTATATTATATAAATTTATTTTTTTTTTGACCTATTACTTAGAATAAACATTTAAAAATAAATAAAATTAATCACATTGTTGCTTTCAACACCATTGTTGAACCTCCAATTCTATTTTTATTTTTTATTTTTTATTTTTTTTTGTAAAATCAAAACCATTTCCAAATCATTATTTATCATTAAAAAAAAAAAACAATTGAATAACATCTTATCATTATTACATAAAAATGGTTTATGATTTGTTAAATTATTTTTATTTAGTTATTTGTATCATATAAAATGAAAATAAATAATAATTAATAGTAACAAGGGTACAAATGTCAAATTACTTATTTTAAAACCATTTTATCTTTAAAAAACAAACAAGTTGATATTTTATTCAGATGCGATAAAAATAAAAAACAAAAATGTCATTCAGTTTCTGGTTTCAATCACTATTCAATCTTCAATAAAATTCAAAACTGTTCAGTCTTCTGACAAAAAAACAAAATATCCCTTACTATTTAAATTAACTTTGGACACCTTCACCTTCACCTTTTTTTTTCTTTCAAAGTATTACACTATTCCATAAATTTAGGATTTTTTTTTAGAGGGAGAGTATTTGAACCCGTGACCTTATGGTACAAGTGTGGGGGGTTTACTTGTCACCTTCACCTTTATTTAGTTAGCTTATTTGACAAATTCAAATTGTTTCAAAATTTGTTGTAAACTTTATTTGAATTTGCAGAAACATTATCTAAACCCACGAAGAATCTTTGTTATATTTCGAAAGCATAGCGACTAACGAGTATGATTATATACATATATACCACGTATGATTATGATAAACTTGTATATTGTTAGACTGAATGAGCGTTTTTCACGAGAATGGTGTATGGTGTGATGAGATTTCAATATTCTCATATCATAATTCACACTATATTCATAATCTAATAGTCAAGATTTCTATGGGCATTCCGTTGGGTTTATCAAACAAGTTCATTAGTATTTTTGGGAAAATCATTCCCTTCAACGATGGTCCTTCATAGAGTGAAAATTTTAAATTCAAAGGACAATTATAAGAAAACTAAAGGGCCTTGCATAAATGAATTTTGAAATCATTTAGGGTGTGTTTACTAATCGAGAATAAAAATAAAATGGAATAAGTTTCATTGGAAAGGGTATCATAAAAAATAAAATAAATAAATAAATAAATAAAAAGTGGTGCTATTAGCACACCCCTTACTGATCTATTTATGCTTCACTTATTTAAATTTTGATTTAATTAAATAAAATTAAATGTTTTTACTAATTTATTTTATTTATTTTCAAAACTACCCATTTACTTTTTTTTTTTTTCAAATTTAATAAACCCATCTCTATCTATCCCAGATCACTTTTCTCCGGTTTCGTCTTTCTCTTACCTCCCATGAATGAATTTTTTTTTTCTTCTTATTTCTTTTTTTTTTTTTTTTTAAACATCCAGCGTTATAGAAAATACTAGGAAGAGCAACCTAAGACAAAACAAACAGAGAGAAAAAAAAAAAAATGAAACAACCCACAAACAAAACGAAACAAGAGGCAAAGAGTAAGTAATTGTTTTGGTTATCATCATTTCACTTTAGATTCTAAAAAAGTGATGAGATTAAATAATAATCAATATCTTATCTGTCTAATGTACCCCAAGTGTTTGGTTTATTATTTAAATAAAATCCAGTACAAGTATTTTTAGGGTTTAATAATTATATATAAAAAAATATATTTCAAGAAAAGGATTAAAAGAAACTTTTTATTTTTTTTTATTTTTTTTTTATTTTTTATTTTTTAAGGAATGTGGGGTTTTATTAGATTTACTTTATAAAATATTTTTTTCTTTAAATTGTATGTCTCTTTTAGTAATTTTGATAAAGAAAAAAAAATACTAAATAATTTTAAAAATGGGGCATAAATAGATCAGTAAGGGGTGTGCTAATATCACCTTTAAAAAAAAAACTTAATTCTTGAGATGGGAGGGGGTTGCAATAGTAAATTCCTATTTTGTGTGTGGGGTACGTGTAATTTAATTCCTAACCAATTTTAATAAATAATGTAATCACACATCAAACACTAATGTACCCTTAAAGCGGTTAAGCCCTTCCATACTTTAATTAAAAAGTAAAATTATCTTCAAATTTAGTTTGTATAGTTTATGATTTAATATTTTATACATCTTACTCTTTCTGCAATTGTATCTTTTTTTTTTTTAATTTTTTTTTTTTTTTTAAAGTTAAAATCCGAACCCTTCACCTAAATGTAGGAATATAAAAAACCAACTCAACTAAAAGTTATGTTATTTCAATCTACAAGATCATAATAAAACTATTAAGCAAAAACTATAATAAAAGATTATACTTAATCATGATTAACGCTAGCTAATAATCATGATTAATGCAATTGAAACCCTTAACAAAAACACGGTGGCTGGGGTTCAGAAATGCCTCTCTATTTCCAGAATTGGAAACAAGGTGGCCCATAACCTCGCCTCCTTAGCCTTGTCCTCTCTGGAGGATCTGCTGTGGCAAGATGTTTGTCTAAGTGTTATTTTTCCCTGTTTGTAGTTGCTGTTGCTTGTTTGTTCTGGTTTATTGTCAAAAAAAAAAAAAAAAAAAAAACAAAAACACGGGGATGGCAAATATGATTTTTCATGGACTTTAGCTTAATCTGACACTGATTGATAGAACTATGAGGAGTACAGCTTAATAAAAGAATTACCATGAGTTGGGTGCAACCATAAACTTTTCGGAAGAGTAAAACAAAAAAATTAGGAAGAGTCGGTGTATTAAATAATAAGAAAATTATAAACTTTTCGAGAAAAGAGGATCTTAATAGCACTGTTTATATTTTACATTCAAATCATATAATGTGATACGAATATTTAAATATATTGTTATTAGTTATTACTATACTATATGATTGATATGGAAGATGCTGGTTGAATGAATCTACTTAGGGGTGACTCGGTTCCGGTTCGAACCGGAGGAACCGGCCGGAACCGGAACTGGGAAAACCGGAACCGGTCTAACCCGGTTCCGGCTCCGGTTCCAAAAATTTCGGAACCGGCCGGTTCGAACCGGATTCCGGTTCTTACTTTTTTTTTTTTTTTTTAAATTACAAAATATTACATTTTATTTATAAAAAAAATAAAATGTTAGAAAGGACATCGTAAAGTATTGAGCCATGGCCCATAACCCTTGTCCAAGTAATTATATTTGATTATTTTCCATTCCCTTCTCCTCCTTTTTATATAGGTTAGGCATCTCATTTACTTCTCTGGTTTTCCAATGTGGGATGTGGGATAAGGGATAAAAAGTCATACTATGCATTTTTAACAAATATTTATCAAATATTTTTCCTTTAATTTAAAACTATTTGTTAAAAAATGCATATTATTTTAAGTTTTAAGGAAAAAAAATTGATAAATATTTATTAAAAATGCATAATATGACTTCTTATCCCTTATCCCTTATCCCACATCCCACATTGGAAAAATAGAGAAGTGAATGAGATGCCTAACCTATATAAAAATGAGGAGAAAGGAATGTAAAACATATTTACTTGGACAAGGGTTATGGGCCATGGTTTAATACTCTACTATTTTGTAATGTTAAAAAAAAATAAATAAAAAAAAAAAATCCGGTTCGGAACCGGTGGAACTGGAACCGGAACCGACGGTTTCGGAACCGAAACCGGCCTATGCCGGTTCCGGTTTCGGTTCCACCCAAACCTGGAACCGGAACCGGAACCGGAACCGGAACCGCGTCAGGCCTAAATCTACTGATAATGAGATGTAGATTTAATGGTTGTTGGATTTAATTTCTTGAAATGATATGAGATGAGTCATTGTATTGGTTTGGTTGTCACTTGTCTAAGATATTTTGATATATGTTTATAGGGTCCGATACCTATATGGGTATGATAGTATTAAAAATTGAAAACTACTTTTTAATTAATTTTAACGTGAAATTGGTTCCTAAAAATATAAATGGTTTCCAAATTTAACCTTGATCGGTTCCATACAGTGATACTATCATAGCCATGTGGTTAGAATAGCAAAGCCCATGTTTGCATTGTAGAAGTGATGGAGACGTTTTTGAGTCTAATTATTGTGTGAGTTAATAAGTTTTGTGAATGAATGGAAATTTATTTTGAGAGCTCCAAAAACATAGGAGTCTCTGCCAAAATCTTTTTTGAGGAATTAAAAATACTCCTAAGAAGATATCATCCATCAGATAAATATTTATTTATTTATTTTATTTTTATTTATATTTTTTTCCGGGATGGGTGGTTAAAAAGAGTCCAAATCCTTTGGACTCATAGCAATAGCATTTGGTCCAATTAAGGTTAAATTTTTTGGATCTTACAAAATTGTGACTTTAATATAAGAATGACGATATGTGTACCCCATTATTATTATTATTTTTATAATAAATATTATAGTTTACAAGTACACCCCATATATTACCATTATATATATATATATATTAGCTTTTGATTAAATATTATAAATTAAAGAAATTAAATAAATAAAAAATGGTATGGGAGGATGGGTGGCTCCCCTACTTTTGTTTTATTTAGCTTATTATTATTTTTTAATTAAATAAATTTGATTGTTTTAGATTATTTTTTTTATAGTAATTTATATAATATTTGTAATTTTAAATAATCAATATTTAAATTCTAATAATTTTTTTAAAATCTTGATTAAAAGATACTTTACATATTTGCAATATATTCCAAATATTAAATATTGTTATAATAAGATATATATATATATATAGTGTATTTATAATTATTTTAAAATTTTTACTTGAGGATAATGTTGGAATTTGAAAAAAAATAATAATAATAATTTAGGGTGTACATACGGTTTTAGATGGGTGTAAATGTCGGCACTCTTAATACAATTCAATAATTGCTTCCCAAAAAAAATAAAATAAAATAAAATCCAATTCAATAATTGTAATCAACGAATTTCCAATCGAATTCAAATCTAAAGAGTAAATTCTATCCAATTCAATTACAATCAAGTAATATTGATTAATAATATTGAAATCCAATAGGATCAAATCCACTTAATTAAACTAAACTAATTATAATATGTATAAAATAAAGTAAAAGTAATATTTATATTACTAATTATAAAACGAAGTAAAAGTAATATTTATATTACTAATTTTCTTGTGTCATATTTTATGAAAACAAGTCAATAATTTTGTAGATTACATGAGAACTAAATCATACAGATTTTTTTTTTTTTTTTTTTTTTTTAATATAAAATTTTGATATACATTTTTACAAACCCAAAAAGGAAGTCACAAGAAATGGGTTTATACGTTTACTTATTTGGGCTTTAGCTGAAATGAATGTAAAACTATATTTAGGCCTTTAATAGTATTTAATTGGACTGAAACGGTATAAGAAAACCTTTTTTTAGTGACAATATTTGCACTCCTCAAAGACCGTACGAGTATCCCATATTAGTTTTATTTTCAAAATTCCAACATTACCCCTAATTAAAGCTATTAAATTATTCAAATAATTATAAATATACCCTATATATTATTATTAATACAATATTAATATTTTGAACAGTTTAACAACCATCCATAATTATCTTTTTATCATAATATTAACTATTCATTTTTTGTTCTTTTTTTTTTTTTAAATCTCCAAATTGCTTGATTTTTTTTGGTGAAATTCATTTTCGTCCCTCTAGTTTAACCTAATAGCCAAACCGGTCCCCCAATTTTTAAAATTGCCTCGTTTAGTCTTTCTTGTACGATTTTCGTTGAAAAAGTGAAATCTGACAGGTAGGACTCTGCTGCCCCTTAAAGTGGGCCAGATTGCTTAAAGGATATTTTTACCCCCATCTATCTTTTTTAATTAAAAAAAAAAAAAAAAACTAATAATAAAAAATTCATCTTCCACACCCATTCAATATATATATATATCATCTTAAATTAAGTAATTAAAAAAATAAAGCTTCATCTTCCTTAAATTAACTCTCTTACCCTTAACTTATGAAACTTTACAGTTTAACTTGGCTTGTAATCCAATAAAAATTTAACAAGTGTCATCAAATTTTTAAAGTAAAAATTAAAAATTAAAAAATGGTTAAATAATAATAAAATTCTGAATTTTTTTATACAAAAAATAAAATAAAATAAAGATTGTTTTAAAAAGAAAATAAGAATCATTTCATTTAGGTTGTGGTTTTGTGGTGGTGGATATGAAAACTTAATTGATACTAATTTGGTGGTTTGGTGGTGTGGTTCGAATTCAAATAAAAGCATTGGAAATCAAAAACTTGATCTTTAAATTTTAAATTTTATTGTTGTTTTAATCAAATATTTGCTAAACTAAAGCACAAACACTAGAAATCAAACATTTTTTTTTTTAAAAATTATTATTAAAAAAAAAAAAAGCTTTTGAAAAAATCTAGAAATTTCTAGATCTATTCAAATCTAGAAAAAAAATTCTAGATTTCTTTTTTTTAAAAAAAAAAAAAGAAAAAAAAAGCTGTTTTTGAAGATCTCTTTCCAATTCTCTACAAACAGAGTAAAATAAAATTAATAATAATAATAATAATAAAGGCCTGAAGAGATCTGAAAATTTCTAAATCTCTACAAATAATTTCCAGATTTCATGAAATCTGGAAAGATCTCTGTAAGTCGTGCAGCAGAAAAGTATTTGATAAGAACGATAGGTTTTAAAAATTTTATCGTCTTTGGACCTTTTTGTATACATGAACATGAGGAAGAGATTTGTTTTCATACCTTTGAAGAGCACTCCTTCGTTTTCTTTTTGATCCTTCACCATTAAGCCTTTTGAGCTATATCCCGCGATTTAGCAACTGTGTGTGTGGGAACATCATGGATTCTGAGAGCAGTTGAATGGAGGCTTGAGAGATTGGGAAGACAACTCTTTGTCCTCTCTTATGAATTCGACCAAGGTAGGGCGGAAGAGAAAATTCTTTTTCTTTCCTCTATTATGTTGCCGCATGATCGAACCAAAATTGGTATGATTTTGACCCTCATTTCCTTCTCTTTTTGCTTGATTTTTGAGCAATATCCCGTGATTTAATCGTGTGAATTAAGTGTTTTCAGGCATTTACAAAGTTCAAAGGGCATGGTAGTAATTTAGAGAAACCGGGAGCAAAAGTGTAAATTATGAAAAAGGATTGAAGTTATAGCAAATGTGGAAGAGATCAGGGGTGAATTGTAATTTGCCACGCAAATCAGGCTAAGAGCTTGTTTGGTTGGGCTTTTGAAAAACCTCTATTGGTAAAAAATCTACTTGCAGTAGATCTATTAGAAATAGAGTTTTTGAAAAAAGAATTATAGATGTTTGGTTGGTAGGCTTTTTAAAAAAAAAAGGTCTATTTGGAGAAGCACCTCTCTATGAGCTTTTGTCCAGTAGAGGTTTAAACTCTACTAGCCTCTACTCAATTTAAAATAGACAATCTCAAAAGCCCAACCAAACAACTCTAAAAAACTCAAATAGACGTTAGTAGACCTTTTGAGCCAGTAGAAAGCTCAACCAAACAAGCACTAAGACGCCATGTCAGATAAGTGATGCGGTGCGTTTTGGATAGTGGGTTTGGGCTTCTAAGCGTGCCCCAGCCTACTTCTAAGCACACCTACAAGCATGACTCAACCCATATGCACCCCGGCCCAATACTGAATGCACCCCGTAAGTCATCTTCAACCTTCATCTTCTTCCTCACGAGCTGGTCGCCATTGTTGACAGCAAACCCTAGGTTTTTGCAGGCGCCAGAAGTCAGCCCTCCTGTGCCTTATTCCGGCCAATGTCTGGCCCAATCAATCGGCGAGCTTAACGCCACCAAATGGGGTCTTTCTTGGCTCACCAAACTGCCGGGATTCCATCCACGATCTCCTCCAATCTCACTGGCGTCACCCCCAATTCCAGCCACGACAACACCGCAAAAATGCCCTGCAATTGTCGCTGTTCAACTCTTCTCCATCGCCACCGCGACTCCACGAGCGATAGAGAGCCAATTCTGGACCTGACACCGTTGCCCCAATTGTCGCATACTCGCATGAGAGTCACCGCGAAAACCCAACAGCGGTCTAATCTGATTGCCCAGGATAATTATGGAAAGGCCCCCTTTTTGGGGCAAAAATGGTAATTTGCCAAGTCAGGGTGTTTTGGTAATTGACAATCCGTGACCTAATTTTTTTTTTTTTTTTGGTTTACACCATCCGGTTTCCGGGTGGGACGAATCCACCATACGGAACAATCAGCCCAGACCACACCCCGACTAATCCGGACTCGCACCGGGTCGGCCCATTAAGGAGTAAAGTGCTTCCAATATGTGTAGTTCCGTTCACAAGGGGAGTTGAACCTACGACCTTACTTAAGGGATGAGAGCGCTGAACCACTCACACCAACACATGATTCAATCATTGTTTGAAAAACCTATAAATTCATCATTGTTTTTCCCTTTGAAAATATACTTGATCAATCAAGAAATTCCTTCTTCCACCGTTCATAATCCTACAATTTCTCCTCCCCAATCTTATCAACAAACTTCACCAAAATCACCCATCTCTACCCATTTTCTACATCTATCGCCTTTGTCACTTTCCATTTGACTCCACCTATCTAGACATACCCTCATCACCCAATCTTTGCACAAAATTCAAGCAAGGAAGCTCAAGGAAGGATTAAGCTTACAAGAGAAACTCAATGGTGATTTCTCTACATTTTACTTCCTTTCTTTGCTTGTTATTATGTGTAATTAAACCCCCATTTTAGGAGGATGATTTGAGAGACTTTTGGACATTAAGTATTTATTAAAGCTTTGGATATTATGTTTACACAATTATAGTTTTATTTACTTTTTAATTAGATCTTAGACTTATGTGATTGATTGAGTTATTGACACACTTGTTGATTACAATATGTTGTGAGATTTATTTGTGATAAAATTGGTTAAGTTATTGACACATTTGATTTATTGTAGCACATAGTGAATATGATAGGCTTTTGGAGGGTAGATCAACCACAATTGTTTAAGCCTTTGATCGTCACTAACTGATCCCATCTTAACCCTCTTTCTTTAATCGGTTAGGCATTTTGATAAGAAGTTGTTTAGGGTTCGTAGTGACAATCTAAACAACAATTCCGAATGAGATTAGTCCTTGATTATGTTGATCATACGTTAATGAAGCCATGTATGAATTGCTCAATAGTCCATTAGCCACTCTATCATTTCCCTAGAATTCCTATTAATTGTTTAAATCATTTTCTTATCTAGGTTGTTGATATTGGATTCCTATCTATTCATATTCCCTTTACATTTTGTTACTTTTATTTTCCATGTATGTTTGATAGTTTCTTAAACCATACACCATTCACCATTCAAACTACTATGATTTACATTATTGCATTTTAGATTAGTTAATTAATTCAACTAATTACAGTAGAACCCCTTTAAATTAATATTCTTGGGACCTACCCTTGAATATTAATTTAGAGGGGTTATTAATTTGAAGGATTTTACATCGTAAAGTGTTATTTTGTCTTAGAAAATGTGTGAAAGTCGTTTTCTTGTTTAGGGAAGGTTCTTTTTCGGGATCTCCAGCTTGTTTAGTCAGTTTTCTTCTTTAGAAAAATTTCCTTTTTTTTTTTTTTTTCTTCAGGATTCCTTATTTAGGAAAGATTTATTAAGAAAATTTTCAATTCCTTTTGGGAATGTGATTATGTAGAAACTAAGCATCACTATTAACTCACCCTATAAATAGTGATGCTTATTCTTTGGTTGTATATCACAAGAGAAATATCAAGATATACCCAAAATTTTTATTCCTAACAGCTCCTAAAAATTCTCTATTTTCTATATTCTTTGCTATAACAAGAGGACAATTCAAAACAGGAAGGATGAAGTCAAAAATATCAAATATGGTAGCCTTGTACAAACTAGCATCTTGAAGTACTTTTCTAGTTCTTGATTATTATGTAATATATTTTATACTCTTATGGAATTATTAATTTATGCGACAGTCGGGACCGAAATTTTACACTGGGTTTCAAAATAAATTATTAATTATTACGATAGAGGGGTTTATTAATTTTTTACACTGGCCCGAGTCGGGACCGGGATTTTTTATTAATTTAGAGAGGATATTAATTTATAGGAGATTAATTTACAGGAGTTCTACTGTAATCTAATTCCCCGTGGAACGAATTCTTGCTTACCATTTTACTAATTTTACATCCTAAGTGGATTTTCAAGTGGTCAAATTTGGTTTTCAAAACGATCACATTAAAATGTATTTTGTTGAGTACAAAACGACGCTCATCACCGCACCACTCTTGTCTCTCTAGGGTTTCAGTTAGTTTCTTTTTTCTGATAAGTATATCTTATATACTAGAATCCTAGGGTTTAGTAAACCAAGTCAAAATATGATTCTAAATCATTTTTTAATTCGGTCACCACTAGGGTTTGAACCTTTGACCTCTTTAAAACAAATAAAAATAATATCTTATTATTTTATTCTTTTACTCATGTAAAGGTTCGAAACTTAAACCTCCAAATAACAATTAATAATTCTTAATTATTAATACGTCAATTAAATAATCATATTATTAAATATTATAATACATTAATTAAATAATCAAATCATTTAATTAATTCCCAAAATATATTTAAGTTACTTCCGTAACACAATTAATTGGACCATCCAATTCTCTATGAGTCTCGTTACTATCAATTATAAAGGGCTAGCAAAGGGACCTAAATGACCCACAGTTTTGAGATCCAATAATACTTAGAAAAATTAATTAAACTTTTTAATTAATAATTCACAATTTTAACCTCGGAGTTATTTCAATAAAAACCAAAGGTTGTACTCTTGTAACTACTGTAGATGTTTTACACAACCAAATTATCAGTGCCAATCGATATAGCTATTATATATGGTATGATCCTCCACAAGTAGTTCATAATTAGAGCTAGGTCATAAAGTTCGTTATACCTCTCTAATTATATCTTTTCCTTTAAGTACCATTGATTTTCTAATTAATGATTATATCTTTCATTTCTTTACGAAAGAAAGAGAGCGCTCTTAATCGTTCAAGTCCCGAATCAACCCTTAAGGGAACTACTCATTTACTTCTCATAAGAAGGAGTGGATTTCCACTATTGTGTGCATACCTTTTCAACCACAAACCAAACCATGATTCCAATATATGAAGTTATTGACCGGGAATGCTACTCCGATCTCACCCATGGTATTTCAAAAAACACGATCTAATCAAAAGGAGTCAATAAGACACTTAGGATTTAGATCACCTATATTCACCCATCATTTGTCGATATATACGAATCTTTTCAACTAACGGATCTTGGTGATAAATTCATATAGATCACGGCTCAGTCCTATATGCTTACATCATATAAGGTGCCTCCATTCTCATATCATTATATGAGTAGTCTAGAATAAGACCACTGTACATTATGGAATGGATCGCATCTGTAGATTAACCACAAATAAAGTACCCAACTTTATTTGCTTTCTACGGACTCTTTAGATTGCATGTCTCAAAATGAATTCCTATGTATATGACATTCATATACTCAGTTTGAGATTACATATAGCAATCTTGGATGTTTAGCACATATAATATAAACGTATGAGTCATGTTAATTGAATGAAATAACTATTTCTTTTATAAATGCATTTATATCATTTATAAATTACAAGCTTTATGGCATAAATCCCAACAATCTCGTCGGCGACGGCCATCGCAAAAATCCCAACCACCATAACCCTGTGAATCGGCCATCACCCAAACCAAGCTTCCCTCGACCATCATCACCCTAAACCTTGAACCTAGGTTTAGACCACCATCATCACCATCACACCAACACCCAAATATTATTTTTTCTCCTCTCAACCAAAGATTCAAATCAAAATTGAAAATAAACAAAACAAAACAAAATCAAACTCCAAACCCGATTCTCCCATAGCCCGATTCACAAACCAATGTGATGAGATCAAGATCGAAAGAGAGAGATCCAACTCTAAACAATGAAACTGTGAAGAGAGGAAGAGAGAAATCGCATCTGGAGACTTAGGAAAAAAAGAAAGAAAGATGAAACTCAAACATGATTAGAATTATAATTTTGAAGGAAAAACGAATTGGGCCTTTTTAAAAATAAATTTTGGACCCCATTGTCAAAATTAAAAAAATAAATTTATTTGTAATTAAATATTAAAATTAATTAAATGAATTTTATTTTATTTTGTGTTTTATTTTATCTATTTACGGTCTTGCTGTTCGTCAAAATGTTTCGAGAAGCAATTGGTGTATTGACAGAATCTTTGAAAACCTTAACATAATTGGACGACATGTAGGGACAAAAATACAAATTTTAGGTAACTAAAAGGAAAAGTAAGCCTTCGGAAATGGTGATATCAGGTGCATTGGCTCTCTTGGAAGAATTTCAGAAGTCAAAAAGGGCTGTCTCCGCTCGGTTTTCCTCTGCTCAGATCAAATGTGGTCCTGAATGGATTGCTCCTCCTCCTGGTCACCTCAAGTTAAATACGGCCGCTGCATTGAGTAAGAATGGGTTATTTGTGGGTATAGGAGCAGTTATCAAAGATGTTAAGGGCTTGATAGTTGTTGCTCGTATCAACCGGCTGCTAGGTAACTTTAATGCAAAGAATAGTGAGTTGATTGCGATTAGGGAAGGCTTGCTGCTGGCACAATTTTATAATCTGTATGTTGATTGGGCTGAGGTGATTTCTCCCTCAGTGGTTTCTATCCTTAACGATTCTATGCCTTTCGAAGGGGAATCTAAATACATTGTTAATGATATTAAAGTGTTGATATCAGATGTAGGCATTATTAAGTGTTTAGCTGTTTCCAAATCTGAAAATTCCTTAGCTCTTAAGCTTGCTTTTTCAGCTTTTTCGTCTTGTAGGGAGTTTCTTAGGCTGGATTTTAATACTTTGTTAAGTAGAATTTTCTGTAATGATTATGTGTTCTTATTTATCAAAAAAAAAAAAAAAACATAATACTGAAAAACGGAGGTCCAGTTTGACTATTAGGACAAACTAGAGGACGAAAATAAATTTCACCCTTTATTTTTTGTTTAAATCTTTGAAAATGTCATATTGTCACCCAGCTTCTTTGAATCCATTTTTTAATCAATTGTCTTAATTACAACATTATAATCTGTGGGTTCTTTTCAAAATCAAACGGATAAAGAAGTAAACTTCAAAAGATTTCTTGAAAACCATGTGCTTTTTTGTTTAAATCTTTGAAAATGTCATATTGTCACCCAGCTTCTTTGAATCCATTTTTTAATCAATTGTCTTAATTACAACATTATAATCTGTGGGTTCTTTTCAAAATCAAACGGATAAAGAAGTAAATTTCAAAAGATTTCTTGAAAACCATGTGTTTTGATGATGGAGATACAAGTTTTATTTATTTATTCATTTATTCATTTTTTATTTTTTTATTTTTTTTATCCCAAATAAATCCAGGTACATCCTTTTTTTTTTTTTTCCTTTGATTGTTGAATAAGGTTAGGTGATAGTATTTTTAATTTCCAATGAAGAAATCCTGTTCAAAAAACAAAACCCCCAAATTCAACCACCGACAAGAGTTTCGTCTTGGAAGGAGGAGCCTTCTGCTTTTTTTTTTTTACTAATTATTTTATAATTTTATAATGTTATAATTTATGGTATTTATAAATAAATCTAGAGAGGATATATTTGATAAAATATGGGGTGTAATTATAAATTATTATATTTTTAAAATTTAATGTGGATGTAAATACAAAAACGGGTGCACATATAATTAAATGGGTGTAAATATCGATATTTTTTTTTCTTCAAAAAAGTACATGTATAAACATATTTGTGAAATAGAGTTTGTTGATAAAATTAGTGGGGGTAGTAACGCTGCTGTAAGCATGTAATTATGAGTTATGATACTTTTTTTGTTGTTGTTGTTGTTGATGTTTTTTAGAATTTAATTGAGGGTCAAAATTAATAAAATAGCTTTAGAAAAAAAAAAAAAAAAAACAATTTATTCAAAGTTGTTATCTAATATTTCAACTTTTTAAGTTAGTTTTGATATTTTAGTCTTTAGAGGGCGTAGAAATAAAAATAAAAATAAAAATATTCAAATATTTAAAATAGGTGTGAAAAAGTAAATGGACGTGGAGATGACTTTTTTGGGTGGCAACAGTTGCCAAAAAAAAAAAAAAACACTATCTCTTGTTTGGAAAAACACATTGATATGGACTAAAAATAAATCTATCAATCTATCATTCTATCATCTCAATAGATGGCACAACATGTTACTAAATAATAAATAATAATAATAATAATAACATTTTCTAGATAGATCAACAGGTACAATTTTTGCTGACTTGGATGGATAATAGGTTATACAAACTAAATTCATACAAAAATAAAGTGCTTACAATTTCACATGTTAAGACTCATCCTATGATGAGAACGCTTCGGGGTATGTCAAATTTGCCGTGGCTTTGCAACCGCGATTTTAACGAGATATTAATTGATGAGGAAAAGTAAGGGGTGTTGCTAGGAATCGACGGTTGATGGAGGATTTCAGACGGGTATTGGATTGGTGCGAACCAGAGGATATGGGTTTTTAAGGAAAGATGTTTACTTGGAGTAATAAATAGGATGAGGGTGATTTGGTGTTGGAAAGGCTGGATCGGGGGGGGGGGGGGGGGGGGGCGTGAGGAGCTTTGAATGGCACCAGTTTTTTCCAAATTCGGTTGTTCGGCACTTGGATTTTTGGTTTTTCGATCACCGACCATTGTTGTTGGAAATCCTAGGTGCGGATATTCGGTCGGGAATGGGTGGAGGTCGGAGGAGACGATTCCCTTTTGAATCGTGTTGGGCTGAGCGTGATGATTGCAAGTTGCTGGTAAGCCGTTACTTGTTACATTCAAGTGGTCCTGAAGCAATGTGTCGTATGGTACATACCATCTCTAGGTGTGCTCATCATTTGGCAAGGTGGAATACTATGAATTAGAGTGGGATGAGATCATAGATTGAGAAACTTCATAAGGACCTACGTGCTGCATTTGCATCTATTTCTCATGGCTCAAGGGGTCTTATTTGACAGTTAGAAAATAGACTAGATAAATTAATGGCAGAAGAGGATGAGTATTGGAAGCAAAGGTCAAGGGTTCAATGGCTTATATGGGGAGACCGGAATACAAATTTTTTCCATCTACAGGCTTTTGCTAGGAGAGCGAGGAATGCAATTAGTGGGTTTTTTGATGACAGGGGTGTTTGGTGTGTTGGGCAGAGGGACCTAGAAGGTGTGGTTCTTGGGCATTTATCGAGTCTTTTTACGGCTTCAGTTTTGCCTTCAAATGACATGGCTCAAATTTTAAACAGTCTTCAATCGCTTTTATCTTAGTTTTCGAGTGACTTTCTATATTCCCTATTCATAGGGGAAGAGATCCGACGTGCTGTCTTTGATATGGCTCCCTTGAAGGCGACATGCTCGGATGGACTTCCTGCATTGTTCTACCATAAATATTGGGATTTAGTGGGGGCTAGTGTTGTTGAGGCTAATTTGAAATGTTTGAATGATGATGAGACTTTGGGAAGGATTAACGAAACTCTTATCTGTCTGATTTCGAAGGTTTAGGCAGCAAAGAGGATCTCAAATTATAGGCAAATCAACTTATGCAATGTGATATATAAGATCGTTGCCAAAGCAATGGCAAATAGGTTGTGTATGGTGTTCGTGTCGGGATTTATACCCTAAAACTTGTAATTTGTAAATATTATAAATTCAATAATAAAAGAAGTAGTCATTTCATTCAAATAAATTGACTCATACGTTTATATTATATATGCTAATATCCAAGATTGCTAGATGTGATCTCAAACTGAGTACAGGAATGTCATATATAGAGGAATTTAGTTTGAGACTAACAATCTAAAGAGTCCGTAAATCTACAGCTACGGTCTATTATGTATTGTACGGTGGTCTTATCCTAGACTACTCATATGGTGTTATGAGAATGGAGGCAGCTTATATGATGTGATCATATAGGACTGGGCCACGATCTATATGAATCTATCACTAAGATCCGTTAGTTGAAAAGATTCATACATATCGACAAATGATGGCTATATATGGGTGATCTAAATCCTGAGTGTCTTACTGACTCCTTCAGGTTAGATCATAGTTTTTGATTTACCATGGGTGAGATCGGAATAGCATTCTCAGTCAATATCTTCGTATCTTAGAATCACGGTTTGGCTTGTGGCTGGGAAGGTATGCACACAATAGTGGAATCCACTCCTTCTTGTGAGAAGTAGATAAGTAGTTCCCTTAAGGGTTGATTCGGGGCTTGAACGATTAAGAGTGCTCTTCCTCTTTTGTAAATGAATGAATGATATAATCATTTAAGAGAATCAATGGTACTTAAAGGAAAAGATATAATTAGAAAGGTATAATGGACTTTATGACATAGCTCTAATTATGAATTACCTGTGGATGATCATATCATATATGATAGCTATATTGATGGACTCTGATAAATTTAGTTGTGTAAAACATCTACAGTTATGAGAGTACAACCTTGAGTTTTTAGTGGAATAACTCCGAGGCTAATAATTATGAAATGTTAATTCGAGGCTTGAACGATTAAGAGCACTCTCCATCTTCTGTAAATGAATGAAGGATATAATCATTTAAGAGAATCAATGGTATTTAAAGGAAAAAATATAATTAGAGAGGTATAACGGACTTTATGATCTAGCTCTAATTTTGAACTACTTGTGGAGGATCATACCATATATAATAACTATATCGATGGACATTGATAATTTGGTTGTGTAAAACATCTACGGTTACAAGAGTACAACCTTGAGTTTTTAATGGAATAACTCCATGGTTAATAATTGTGAAATGTTAATTAAAGAGTTTAATTAATTTTTCTAAGTATTATTGGAGCTCAAAACTGTGGGTCTATTAGGTCCCATTGCTAGCCCTTTACGATTGATAGTAACAAGACTCACAGATAATTGGATGGTCCAATTAATTGTGTTACAAAAATAACTTAAATATATTTTGGGAATTAATTAAATGATGTGATTATTTAATTGATGAATTAAATATTATTAAATAATATGATTATTCAATTGACATATTAATAATTAAGAATTATTAATTGTTATATGGAGGTTTCAAGTTCAAACCTTGACAAGAGCAAACGAATAAAATAATAAGTGATTATTTTTATTTACTCTAAATAGGTCAAAGGTTCAAACCCTAATGGTGACCGAATTAAAATAAAAAATATTTAGAATCCTATTTTAACTTTGATTACTAAACCCTAAGATCCTAGTAAATAAGATATACTTATAAGGAAAAATAAACAACTGAAACCCTAGAGAGACATAAGGAGGTGCGACAATAGCAAAGAGAAAAAGAAAAAGAATTTTTTTTTCTTTGCTCATTGGTTGGCCGAATTCTCAAGAGGAAGCAAGGTGTTGCGTTCTGGTTCTCTCAGGCCTCTATTCAACTGCTCCCGTAATCCGTGATGTACCCACACACTCAGTTGCTAGATCGTGGGACATAGCTCGCAAGACTTAGTGGTGAAGGATTGAAAAGAAAATACTGGTATGAAAACAAATCTCTTTCTCATATTCGTGTATACAAAAAGGTCTCAATAAGACGATAAATTTTTTGAAATTTTTGTTCTTAAATCTTTTGATTTTAAACCCTATTTTTCTCTGCGCGACTTACAGCTTGGTGAAGTAATTTTAGAGACTCAAAGTGCCTTTATTCCTAAAAGGCTAATCTCAGATAATACCATCATCGAAATTGAGTGTTTGCACATGATTCGGGCTAGGAAGCGAAAGAATGGATCATTAGCTCTAAAAATTGAAATGTCAAAGGCTTATGACTTGGTGGAATGAGACTTCTTGGAAAAAATTATGTTAAGATTGGGGTTCTCGGAGAGCTGGGTTCTTTGGATTATGAGATGTGTTAGGTCAGTGAGTTTTTCCTTTTTGATTAATGGTTGTGTTTATCTGGGTTGATTGGTGCTACGGTTCGAAAATGAGAGCTAAGAGGTTTTCAGTGTAATAAGTCAGGTCCTGTTATCTCACAATTATTCTTCGCGGCAACAGTATTTTGTTTTATAAGGAAACTATTAAGGATTGTCAGGTTATTCGAAAGATCTTGGATGTCTACTTAAGAGCTTTAGGGCAGGTGGTTAACTATGATAAGTTCGTTTTGTGTGTCAGTCATTCAGTTCCTAGCTCCGAGGGTGATCGTTTAGTAACGGAGATTAGGGTGCGTCGAGTGCGTTGGGTGCGTTGTCATGAGCGTTATCTTGGTCTTCCAAGCTTTGCGGGTTGTAATAAACAAAAGCTTTTCGATCATATCAAGGATCGTATCTAGAATAAGTTAAAAGGGTAGAGGAGTAAGCCGCTATCAGTAAGAGGTAAGTAGGTGTTAATCAAGTTGGTCCTCCAATTCATCCTAGCCTATTCGATGAGTCTTTTTCAATTGTCGAAAGGGTTAATTAAAGATATTTATGGGATGTTCAATAGGTTTTGGTGGTGAAGCCTGGAGACGAATCGTTGTATTCATTGGAATGCTTGGACAAAAATGTGCATCAGGAAGGAGGTTGGAGGACCAGGTTATCATAACTTATTCGTGTTCAATCAGGCATTGCTAGCTAAGCAAGGGTGGCGGATGAAGAAGAATCCAAACACTTTGGCCGCAAGAGTTCTCAAGTGCTATTATTTCCTTTCGGGTACCTTCATGAGAGCAAAAAAATCAGACTCAGGGTCTTTGTTGTGGAAGAGCCTTTGCTAGGGTTGCGAACTTTTAAAGAATGGATCGAGATGGAGAGTTGGGACAGATACGATGGTGTTAATCTTTAAGGATAGATGGATTCCACAACCAATATCCTTCAAAGTTGTCTCACCAAAAATCAGAGAAGATGTAAAAATGGTTTGGTAGTTAAAGACTCTGATGGGTGCTTTGAATGAGCCTTTGTTACGAGATATGTTCGTGAAAGATGACATTGATATGATTTTATCAATTCCTTGTAGCTATATCAGGAGAGATGACTCGTATTGTTGGCAGTTTACTAGTGATTGAGAGTATATAGTCAATAGTGGGTACAAGTTGGGAATATCTATAGAGGTCACGACCTTTGGCTTTAGAACGAAGGGGTCGGTTTCTAGTGGAAGAGAATTTGGGGTATGGAATTGCCTACAAAAGTGAAAGTGTTCTTGTGGAGAGCTTGCTAAGACTGGTTACCTAGAATGGTTAGTCTCACGAGACGTAAAGTCCATGTTTATGGCTTATGCCCTATGTGTTCTAAGTCCTTTGAAACAACAACTCACGCTTTGTAGGAGTGCTTGGGTTTGAAGGTGGTTTGATCCTCGATTTATTCCTTTAGTGACTTGAGGTGAAGAGACAATGTTTCTTTTATTGATTTCTTCTCTTCTTGTTTGCACTTGTTGGGGTCTAACGAGTTGGATTTATTGTGTGTGGTCTAGTGGCGAAACTAGTATCTTAGGAATCAGTGAGTTCATGGTAGGGAGTGGGAAAATCTTGAGACTGTGGGTTCTTGGTGTGCGGAGTATCCGGAGGAGTTCGAAGCAGCTAACTTGGATGACAAAGAGAAGCAAATTTGTGTTGCAACTAGCCCAGTTTGATGGCAGCCTCCTTTGGATAGCATATAAAAGTTGAATACTAATGCCAGTCTTGTTGCTTGTTCTCTTCGGGATAGTGTGGGAGCAGTAATGGTTGCTAGTGCGCAGAGGGTCTAGGCGATTTTTTCACCAAAAGTGGCAAAAGTTATGGCGATCCTTCAAGGCTTTACATTTGCTATAGAAACAGGTTTGCTTCCAGTTGTTATTGAGTTAGATGCGCTTGAAGTGGTTAATGTTATTAACTTAGGCAAGGCCATTTACTCTGATGTTGGCCTATATGTGTCGGAGATTAGAGACCTTTTGCTTAGGCATGTGTGTTGTGTTATTGTTTTTGTTTCAAGAAAGGCGAATGTTGTTGCCTATATTATCGTAAAAAAAGGTCTATCTGTTGTGGAGGACTGTTTTGGATGAAAACTTACCCTCCGTCTGTGAAGCGGTTTGTCCAAAACGATAGTCATGTGCAATTTGTTTGGTTTTGTTTTAATATATATTTTCCTTTTAAAAGAAAAAAAAAAAGACTCATCCTATCTTAAGATATTAATGCTATAGTAATTATATATATATATATATTTATTCAACTTGTGTTTTTTTATAAAATAATATATATATAGAGAGAGAGAGAGAGAGAGGATCCGTGTACATCTAGATGGCCCCAACCCCAACCCCAAGTTTATTCCAAAGTCCAAACCCATCAATTGTAAAAGCAGTAGTGAAAATGACTGAAGACACCAGCTATTCTGAAAATGACACTGCACCTTGTCTCTCCCCCCAAAAGTAGTCCCCATCAAGATACCTTCATTTCTAAATTATTGGACCATTTTTTTTTTTTTTTCACTACAATCACATATTTAATATCATAAATCAGATGACCAATTGATTATGTTATCATATTCATGTTATATGAAAAAAAAAAAAAAAAAAATTATCCAAGCAAAATTTTCATTGATTGAATTATTTTTTGTGTACCAAATTAATTTTTTACCTTATGACATGGAAAGCAAATTCTAGAATAAGCTTATATAAATCACATGAGTCTTATGGTCTACTAATAAGGCAAACCCAGTTGAGTAGGGACATTTTGGGAGCAGCAGCTTTTACTGCATGTGTTGTGTTTTGTGGTTTTTCAAAAGTTGGAAACTGAAACTGAAACTCATTAAAAACATTTTGTTCCCACTTTTTGTATAAACATGCAAGTGGTTAGTCTCTAAAAAGTATATCCCTGCCAATATCTAGAAACCAAGAACACAGAGGAAGAAAAACCAGTCATATAAATATATAAAAAGTATTTTATATATGTACAGCATTGATGGACAATTAAAATACAAAAAAGGACAACCTTGAAATGAGAACAATAGGGTCGACCTTCCTCGACTTTTATATCATGTTTTTGCTTGTCACATGGTCAATCATGAAATTGGGAAAACCAGACCAGATCCACATAATCTACAGGTACGCATAATATTAACTGTCAATGAAGACCGTCAGAATTCAGACAGGAAACCCAGAGAGTTAGTGAGAAACCAAGAAAAGATCGGGCATCTCCGATTCAAATATGTATTATGCAATTATTTAACTTAATATGGAGATGATGTGACTAAAAAAGATGGTTAGAGAATATGGACTTGAGTTTCTAATTCTAGAAACTCTCTTAGAAAACACTGATTATGCTTTTTAGCTAACTCTCTCTATTAATAATATTAGAGCTTATTTAATTAGTTATAAAATGGATGCATATTTGATTTTAGATCATTGCATTGGAGATGTGAATATGCATTTTTTTTTAATTTTTCTTCAAAAGTGGGTCAATAATGAATAGAAACATTGATATAACACTATTTAAAAACTCAAAAATTCATATTTACATCAAAGATGCTTTTATCTTTCTATTCATTTCCATTGTTGTTTAATTACCAAAAAGTTATAGTTGTTAAAACTTTAGTCAGATTGAATCAGATTACATTTTTATGTTTTTGAGTTAACAAGAATTATTGCTGAAGATGGAGTGAAAAGCTAGTACAGATGGTTAGACAATTGATTGCAAATTCAATATTGATCAACAAACTCATCAATTAATAATACAAATAGTTTGTCTTAATTAGTTGGCAAACTAAAATCAGTGAACATTCTAGGCACTTGTCACATACAACAACATACTTATTATCAAAGTGATTAAAAACCATGTGAGAGCTGCAAATACCAAAAGAAAAAGAAGAAAAGAAAAGAAAAAAAAAAAAAAAAAAAACCAAATAAAGACAAGCAAGAAAGCAAAGGTCACCTGTCAATTTGTGTTCCCAAACCATGTGCTGTTGAATTATATGTTTTGATCATTTGGCCCTCCATTTCCATCTACCCTTTTTATCTTCTCCATGCAATCATTTCTCTTTCTTATCCTTCTTTTTCATGGCCATATCAACAACCAAAAATATTTTCAAAGTAATAATAATAACACAAACCCACTAAAAATCTCTTCTTATTATCACATGATCAATATATAATATATATGTAGAACATAATTATATTGAATTTATTAATCTTCAATGATGATGCATGATCATTATTTCTTCTTGTTCTTATCTTTGGGATTGAAGAAGATAGAACCTAGACCAAATAGGTTCCCAGATGGAACATTCAAAACTGGATTGACTTGAATACCATTCCCATAAGCTCCATAAGTACTCTTCTTCAATGGAGGCTTGAGATAATTTGATGAAGAAGAATGTGATGATGATCTTATAGAAGAAGCACTTCTGGTGTGTGAATTATTATTGTCCTTATGAGCAGAACCAGTAGAGTTGCTTCTAGACAAAAGTGGCAAAGGACACAAGCTCCTTCCATAACCACTTCCACAATTCAAACTGCTGCTTCTTTTGAACTTCCAAAAAGACTTATTTGATGAACTCTGCTGCTTCTCTTCTAAACCATCACCTGACTCATCTCTCATGAGAGCTGTCGACTTATTGCTTGTTCCTTTCAAGCTCTCATCATTTTTGTTATATCCAGCTGGAGGCAATGGCAATGCTTGTGGTGTATTGTTATTGATCTTCTTTTTCTTGACTTGTGTAGGAAGAATCTTCCCATCAGAGAAAAGCTCATCAGCTGATGAAGAGTCTTGACCGAAACTTTTACGGACACAGAAGTCGAAATCCATCCCTGATGATGAGTTTGATCTAAGAGGGTGTTGTTGTTGCTCCACTGGTACTATGATCTCATCAGATAGACAAAAATCATGAGAAAATGAAATTCTTGGACTCATACCAGAACTTTCCAATTCTATTGCCATTGTATTCTTCAAAAAATACTTGGAAAGTGTTTGATTGTTTTATAAATAACCAAAAACCAACCAACCAACCAACCAAACTAGAAAGTTAAATGATTAATTGATCGAAACCTAAAAAAGAGACAATTAAACTGAGTCTTAAATGGGAAGACAATTAATAATATATAGCTTTGAATGCTTGGAAAATATAAAAAATAATATTTCAATAGTTTTCAACAAGGCATTGAAGGAGGAGAAGATGAAGACTCGAGAACTGACTAAGAAAATGCATTAATGGGAGGATATATAGATGAAGAGACCGAGATACTCCAATATCAGTGAATTAGATGAAGCAGCTAGACGTGGAAGAGATTTTTAAGCACCAAAAAAGCCGCCTTAATTCGTTGGAGTTTGTTAAAAAGGAGAAACGAATAATAATACATATAATATAGTGCTACCAACTACCAGCTAGATAGGTTATTAGCATATAATTAAATGGATCATATTATCTCTCTCAAAATGCAATCTTAATTTTGGTAAAATCATCACCGTCCAACATAGTTGGATGTCTGGAAAGTAAAAGACACTTCGAGTGATTGTACTACAAACGGTATATATATATATATATATCTCGTGAGTTTTGTATTTTAAATTCTTGGTAAAGTTGACAAGATGAAGTCGGCTCAACGGTAAACTCTACACATTTACATTCATGAGGTTACGGGTTAAAGCATGAAGTTAAATATAAGTTATATTCCTAATTAGCCCATCCTTAAGTTATAAAATATTGTTTTCTGTGGGGTAAAATATTGTTTTATAAAAATTAGTTAATTAAATTGTTAAAAAAACAGATATTCACAGTTTCACACCATAGAATGAGAAAACAAAAGTTTTGTACTTGCTCAATTCCAAAAGAGACATGCCTATAAAAAAATACTGTTTGATATTTGATGGGTATGACAAAACAACATGCAAGCACACCCTTTATAATTAAAAGTTGTTTTGGTCTACTGTTGAAATCTTCATGGATCTTTTAAGTTTTATCCAATAAAGTTTGAAGGATTTGAGGCCAATATTTTCCACTGAATTGCTTTGTTGGGTCCCAATGCCACTTCATAAGTCGAAATTTCAAAAAGCAAAGAATTATTTATTGAAAGGAAGACTTTAAAATGTTTTCTTATCTAATTTTAATGTACAAATCACAATAAGAGAGTGTTAATAACCGACCCCACTTTTAATCAACTTACAATAATGAAAATATCATCAACGCCCAATAAAATAGCTAAACTCGATTTTATATTATCACTTTAAACATATTTTAATATGTTCACTTTATATCCACTTAACATATATTCATTTTGAATTTGGATCCTCTACTGATCTGATCTTATTCACTTGCCATATGTTAAAGGGGTTATGGAAGCTACTCACATTTTAACCATACATTTATTACAATGCTTATATGTCATGATATTTAGGTAAAGTCAGGAAAAAGATCATATTAATAGAATAGATGATCCAAATTCATTTTAATTTTGGTATTCCACTTAAATTCAACTTACCCACCTAGATTTTATGACAGTATTGACTTTGTGCAATAGTTGGTTACAAATATAATCAACTTACTTTATTTTTTTATTTTTTTTTTATTTGATCTTAGAAATATAATCAACTTACAATAATGAAAGTATCATCAACGCCCAATAAATTAGCTAAACTCGATATTATATTATCACTTTAAACATATTTTAATATGTTCACTTTTTATCCACTTTTAACATATATTCATTTTGAATTTGGATCTACTGATCTGATCTTATCCACTTACCACATGTTAAAATGGTTGTGGAAGATAATCATATCTTAACCATACATTCATTGCAATGTTTATCTGTCATAAAATTATGTGAAGTCAGGAAAAATATCAGATTAGTAAAGTAGAGGATCCAAATTCATTTTAATTATGGTATTCCACTTAAATTCAACTTCCTCTTAGATTTTATGACAGTATTAACTTTGTGCAACAGTTGGTTACAAATATAATATTGATAATAATGTGCAACTATATATACAGTCTATTAATATTCGCTAATTCATATATCATAGACTTTAATTTCTTCAATTAAAGTGAACTGAATTGTACCGAATCAACTAGTTGGAATTAACATATTGAAATCATATTGGATTGAATTTCATCTTCTTGAAATTGGATTTGATTATCCTTGATATGAGCATTCTTCATATCAAAAAATATTGAATTGGAAGATTTGATTGAGTTTAATCAATTAAATTCCATTAATGAACACCCCTGCTAATTTTTTATTTTATTTTATTATTATTTATTTTTTTATAAAGAAAACACCCCTGCTAATTTTGCATTCAAATATTTGTAGTTTTCATAAATCTTTACATCACAAAAATGAAAACACAAATGTTAGATCTTGTTGACCATTCTGATTTTTTCCCTTCAAATCGACCCAACATAAATTACTTTTTAACCTATCTTGCCGATTTGATGGATTACTTTTCACTGTCAGATGACTCAGAGCAATGGGTCTCCCCAGATTAGGTTCATGCAAGAGCATATCATCATATGCAATATGCTTGGATCTAAATTTTCAACTTTTAACCCACTTATGAAAATACGCATGTATGGACCCTAAGGATCACTTGGTAATTTCAATATACCTCTTCTATTTATTATTGTTATAGGGATTTTTCGACAGCATGACACGTCAGCAAAGATAGCGGATAATGCGAAAATATAGTAGTCTATGTCACTAAAAGTCAAATAGAAGACACATTATCAAATGGTCAACATGAACACATGGTAGCACCATGTGAGAGACGATGCGAGTAGAATCTATTTGGCAAATAACATCTACTCAGCTAAGGAATCCTATTTAGCTAGAGTCATACTCACTGAAGATCTCTACTTAGTGAGATCTGCTCGGCTAGAACAGGAAATATAATCCTATTAGGAAACGTCATATCAAGCGAAGATTCACTCAGATAGATATGGAATCTTATAATCACACTCCAATAAGAAAAAATCTTTGTTTCCTCTCAAGTATCAGAGAATTCTAATCGGGAAAAAACTCAGAGCTTCCAAAAGAATAAACACCAAACAGGAAACGAGTCCTAAACAAACTACTTTACTAGAATCCTACAAAGATTCTAATTATGAATATATTACTTACATAGTAAGGATTAGGGCAACACCCTATCAACCCATATAAATACTACTATATATCATTGTAGAGAGAGATATGAGAAAAAAGATACGAAACATGAGCTATTATTTGAGAGAAAGTGAGTATTGAGTGTGTAATCTCTAAAAGTTCATAGTGATATTCTCTCCGCCGTCGCTGACACCGTGGTTTTTCCCAATTTCTAGGGTTTTCCATGTAAAATCTGTGTTTTGTGTGTTTGATTATTATTAACCTATTTCCTAGTATTATCGTGGTTCGTATTATCATTGTTCGATGTGTGGCTATTTCCGTAATCCAAAAATCACTGTCAACAATTATTATTAGGGAAAATTGCACAAACTTATACTAAGGTATGACATAAAGGTTTAATATTCAAACTCTATTGTTAATTACACAAACTACCATGTAGTAAAGTGAAGTTTGTTAGTATTTTAATGAAAAGAAAATAAAACAATTAAAAATCCTAAAAACAATTTTTATTTATTTAAAAAATAACTAAAAAAGAAAAATAAAGAAAAACAAAGAAAAACCTCTGCACTGGTGGAGGAACAATCTCCTCCCGGCAATGGGAAGAGGTTGTATATCTCATCCTAAGATTTCCAACCATGGAAAAGATCAACGTCTCCTCAATGGGTTTGGAAAAGATTCGACTCTCCAGTTGTGTGGAGGAGATAATAATCTCTTCCATGTGATTGACAAGAGACCGATTTGCTCATATTCGTGAAGGAAATTGTCGATCTCATTCACGATTAGGAGGAGACTAACGTCCGATGAGGATTCAATGAGGTTTGGCTAATTCATATATATATACACACATATACAGTTTTTCTATTGTCAGTTTGTTTCTGATATAAAATATATCATGACAAAAAATATGAACCATTAGATTTACATACTTTGACTCAAAGTGTACGCACTTGTCATAATCTATGGTTCACGTTCTTCGGCCTGATATATTTTATATCAGGACGAATTGAAAGTAGAAAGACACTATATATATATACAATTTTTCTATTGTCAGTTTGTCCTGATATAAAATATATCAGGACGAAGAATGTGGACCATTAGATTTACATACTTTGACTCAAAGTGTATGTACTTGTTAAAACTTCTCCATAATCTGTGGTCCACATTCTTCGTCCTTGTGAAGTTTCAGCTTATGAAAGAGATGAAGATCAACACCTAAAGGTGTTTGATTTAATGTCTCTGTGATGAACATATACCAGAGTATTTGAGAAAGCTTAAAGAAGACATTAATGAAGGAGAAAATATCTCTATTATTAGAAGTGATTTTTATAGAGAAAAATGAATTGACAAACTAATAGAGAGGGAGAGGGAGAGGCTATTTATATAGAGATTGAGTCACACTAATTTCTCTAACTGATTTTCTCGCAAATTCTAACAGAATCTATATTTTGGCGGGAATTAATTTAGGCTAGCTGATGATAGCTTAGCACATAATCTAATCAAAGAACCTTTTCCAGCAACTTGTTGATCCAGGTGATTGATATTTGATCTTCCATTGAACGGTTTGTAAATCGTCAATCCTAAGTATGCTAAACAATGTTGATGTACTGATGCTTTGCTCTGAGTACCAGCTTCCTTGTGTAAGCCAACTTTGTTACATACTCTCACATCCCCCCGCAACCTGAACTATAAGGAATTCACCATATTCAGTTTGGAACAGAGAAACAAGAAATGATCCCTTGCCAAACCCTTTGTGAATATATCAGCAGTTTGACATTCCGTGGGGACATATTGAGGATCGATGAGCCCTGCTTCTACCTTTTCACACAAGAAATGAGCATCAAGTTCAATGTGTTTCGTTCGAGCATGGAAGACAGGATTTTTGGTCAGCGAATTTGCACTAATATTGTTACACCATAACACTGTAGATCTTGGCAAAGGAATTCAAAGTTCACTGAAGAGAGATTGAAGCCATAATAGCTCAGTAGTGGTGTTGGCCATGGATATGTATTCAACTTCAGTGTTGGAACGGGCCATAACCTGTTGTTTCTTAGATGACCATGGGATGAGATTTCTAGCTAGAAAAACACAAGAACCATTCATAGACCTTCGATCATCAACATCATTGGCCCGATCAGCATCACTGTAAGCCTCCAAAGTAAGGGAAATCACTTGTTTGAACCAGAGACCAATATGTAGCATTCCTTTTAGATATCGCAACACACGCTTACAAACCTACCAATGAATTTGAGAAGGGGATACCAGAAATTGACTCAACTTATTCACCACAAAGGCAATGTTAGGCCGCGTGTGAGTCAAATATTGCAAGGCGCCAATTGTGCTACGATACAACGTAGGATCATTAAAAGGCTCACCATCAGACTTGTAAGTTTCATGCAAGAGCTAAGAGGAGTGTCACAAGGCTTACAGTCAGACATGTGCACCTTTTGAAGCAGATCAGTGGCATATTTGGACTTAGTTAAGTAGAGGCCTGTGGAGTCCGTAAATGTTCAAAACCAAGAAAAAAGTTAACATAATCAAGAGTTTTAAGAGCAAACACATGGTTAAGCCTGTCAAAAAGCTAAAGAATCTTAGAAGAATTATTTCTTGTGATCAATATCAACGTACACAAGGAGATAGATAACATCTGAATCTTGATGTTGAATGAATAGAGACACATCAGAAACAACATTCTTGAAGCCCCAAGCAAGGAGAGCTGTTTTGAGCTTATTGAACCAGGAACGAGGAGCTTACTTAAGACCATAATGAGCCTTATTAAGTTTGCACACGTGAGATGGAAATTGAGCATCAACAAAACCAAAGGGATACTCCATGTATACTAACTCTTGTAAATCCCCATTCAAGAATGCGTTGTTTATGTTCACTTGTTGAATCTCCCAATCATAATGCACAACCAATGTGAAGATGACCCTGATTGTGGAGGACTTGACAACTGGGCTGTAAGTATCAAAAAAAATCCAAGCCTACTATTTGGTGAAAGTCTTTGGCTACTAACCTAGCTTTGTGCTTAAGAAGAGTTCCATCTTGCTTGTATTTGGTTTTAAAAACCCACTTATATCCAACAAGACTCATATTAGATGAATAAGGAAGAATAGTCCATGTGTTGTTAGCTTTTAAAGCCTTAAAATCCTCTTGCATTGCAGAGTGTCATTTGGGATTAAACAAGGCTTGTTTCACGGTTTTAGGCTTAGAGGATACTGTTGAAGAAACATTTGAGGTAGACATAAAAACCTTTTGGTTTAAGGGATCTAGTTTTGGAATGAGTAACCATTGGATGGTTAGAGGTTCCAGCCTCAAAAGATTGTTGTACTTGATGTGGCATTGCAGTGAAGACAATGAAACAAGCCTAGGATTTGATAAAGCTTGCTGACATAGAGCTGACTCATCTGATAGAGGAACTACATTATTCGTAGTAGCTCTAGTTTGGCTAGAGGGTATGGAAATGGGTAGAGACATGGATACACGAGAATTAGAGGTAGGAACTTTAGTAGGCTTTTCACCAAACAAGCTTTTGTATGGGAATTCCAATTCATTGAATACCACATTCCGTGAGATATACACTTTACCATTTGTGTGTAAACATTTGTAACCTTTATGATTAACACTGTACCCAATGAAAATACACTTACTAGTGCAAAAGTCTAGTTTGTGTTTAGAATAATCCCTCAAGTAAGGAAAGCAAGAGCACCCAAACGTTCTAAAGAAGCTATAGTTGGGTTTTCTAGCAAACAATTTCTCATAAGGTGAGACAAAGTTAAGCACAGTTGAAGGTAAATTGTTAACCAAAAAAGTAGCAGTTGAAAAAGCCTCACACCAGAAATGAAGAGGTATTTGTGCATATGCAAGAAAGGTCAGACCAAGCTCAACCAAATGCCTATGCTTGTGCTCAGAGACTCCATTTTGTTGATGAATGTAGGGGCATGAGAATCTCAACTGAACACCCATGGCTTTCAACACAGAAGAAAAGGCTTGATACTCCATCCCCATATCAGTTTGCAAACACTTGATTGACATACCAAACTGTTTTTCCAATTGTCTTTTGAGTATTAAGAAACATGGTAGGGCCTCAGACTTCAGCTTTAAAGGAAAGCACCAAGTAAATCTAGTGTAAGCATCCACAAAGATGATATAATATCTAAACCCTTATGTGGAAGACATTGGAGCTGGTCCTCAAATGTCGGTATACAATAATTCAAGAGGCTTTTGAGTTGTGATGCTATGTCTTTGAAAAGGCAGTCTATACAGCTTTACTATTTGACAGGAATCATATAAATCTAAAGAATGAAGTTTGAAAGGAAATTTCAAATTCTTTAAAGCCTTTTGAAGTACAATAGGTGATGGATGCCCAAGCTTGGCATGCCAAATCACAGAATTATTTTTAGTAGTAACATTAGCACTGAATAAGTGTGATTGACTGTCATTGGTTATATTACAAGCAACTTTATTGAAGAAGGAAAACTTTTGTGTAGGCAGCTGGTCAGTTCTGAGCTTAGACTTGTTAAGAAGTCGAGGCTTTCTCTCAGCAAACCTCATATGATACAATCCATCTTTAAGTGAACCTTAAAGAACCAAGTCCTTAGCAACACAGTTATTATCACAAAATTTAGCACTTGCATTATTATCCTTTGTCAACTTAGAAATGCTTAGCAAATTCCTAGAAATTTCAGGTACATGCATCATGAGTTTGAGATGCAAATATACTGTAGGTGAAGTGTGTGACCTGACTGATGTGTTTCCAACATGTGCTATGCATAATTGATTACCACTACCAACCATAACTGTATCATTACTTCTGTATTAAGATTGCATCGAGAGATTACCTAGATTTGAAGTGATATGGTTGGTGGCTCCACTATCCATATACCAGGTTTGAACATTGACAGTTTTAGGTGTAGCAAAATAGGTGGAATTCTGGTGCGAATTTTGTGCATAGTGTGACTGATTTTGGTTGGAATTTTGTTGACAGTGTGACTGATTCTGGTTGTTTCCTTGAGGCATAGAGATCTATTGGTGATAGCATGCTAGATCCACAATAATCTACCATTGGTGTCCTTACTGTTGTTGAACAAAATGAGCCTAAGTCACTTGACTTGGTCCTTGAAAGCCTTGATCAAATCGTTTGAAGCACTTGAGAGCTCCATGGCCTGGTTTGCCACACACCTGGCAATGAATCCTCTGATAGGATTTGGTGAATCTACCACCCTGACCTCGGCCTCTAGCTCATCCTCCTCTGTTGTTTGTATTCCTTTGATTCCTCCCATCAGGATTACCATAACCATTTGAGGAAAAAATTGCTGAAAATCCAGAAGTGTTAAACTGAGCAGTGGAATTCATTTGCTCTATTCTTTGTTCATGCATTAAGAACAAAAATTGTGCGTCTTCTATTGACATTATGTTGCTGTGAGGAGATCAGTACAACAACAGAGTCATACTCTTGGCTAACACCTTACATCAAGCTAATAATCATGTCACGATCTGTCACAATATCTCTAGCTACCATCAACGCATCACCAATATTTTTGACTTTCATCACAAAGTCACTAATAGAGTCTCCTCCTTTCTTGATTGACTCAGTTGTTATCTAAGTTACAGAACCCTAGCTAAAGATTGTTGTGAATACAGTTTCTCCTATTTTATCCACAACTCGAGAGAAGTTTTGCTCCAAGTTACCTGACTAATGAGACTGGGACTGATTGTAGAGATTAACCAGCTGAGTAGGAGTTGATAAGTTTTCTCCATTTTTCGTAATCGCTGTTGATTTGTTGTTTAACACATCTCCTATGTTGCTTTGTGTTTGGACTTCAACAAGTCTGGCTGGAACAGGTGTCGTCTTGGTAATGAAACTCTCTAAATCCAGAACTCGAATCACTGGTAAGAGCTGAGTTTTCCAGTAGAGGTAGTTGCTTCGATCTAGTTTTAAAGTAATATTGAAGCTTAAGGTTCTTGCTAATGAGTTTAGATCCATACCAGCTTAACTCGAAGTTGATATATTTGAGTGTCTTGTTGTATCTGAATCTACGGAATTAGTGGTCGCCATTGACATCGGTCTATAGCTTTGATACCATGTGAAGTTTTAGCTTATGAAAGAGATGAAGATCAACACCTAAAATTGTTTGATTTAATGTCTATGTGATGAATACATACCAGAGTATTTGAGAAAGCTTAAAGAAGACATTAATGGAGGAGAAAATATCTCTATTATCAGAAGTGATTTTTACAAAGAAAAATGAATTGACAAACTAAGAGAGAGAGAGAGAGAGAGAGAGAGAGACTATTTATACATAGATTGAGTCACACTAATTTCTCTAACTGATTTTCCCGCCAATTCTAACATAATCTATATTTTGGCGGAATTAATTTAGGCTAGTTGATGACAGCTCAACACATCATCTAATCAGAGAACCTCTTCCAGCAACTCGTTGATCCAGGTGATTGATATTTGATCTTCCATCGAACGGTTTGTAAATCGCCAATCCTGAGTATGCTAAACAATGTTGATGTACTGATGCTTTGCTCTGAGTACCGGCTTCCTTGTGTAAGCCAACATTGTTGTATACTCTCACAGTCTTGATATATTATATATATATATTGAGTCTCTCATAAGGGATCCATTATTTTAATATGTTCACTTTTTATCAAGAATTAATAATTAAAGAATTAATTGTCATAAATTCAATAAGAAATTTGTTTTGTAATTTTGGTATTCCACTTAAATTATACTTACCCACCTATATTTTATGACAGCATTGACTTTGTGCAACAGTTGGTTACAAATATAATATGTGATAATAATGTGCAACTAACAAAATTACTTTTTTTTTTTTTTTTTTGATGGAAAGGGCACCTGAAAACCTGGAAAACCTGGAAAACCAGATCCAGGGCAAGGTTACAACCATAACTGGGACTCCACAAATAAAGCTATTTGAGCACAAGCCCAGAACAGAGTCCCACAACGGGAGAAAAACGCCCACACAGAAGTGGGAATACAACCAAAACAGTAAACTAAACAAACTGGAAACACAACTAAACGAGCTGAAACCGATCCGGAGGAGAGACCAAGCCGCCGGAGAAGACCCACCAGGACGCCGCCGACCAAGCGGAGACGTCGGAGATGCCCGATCAAAACCTCAAACCACCATACCAATCAAACCTCCACCAGTTCCGAAGCCCGTCGCCGCAAAGCAGAAAACCGACCTAGCCAAACACCAAGATCAGTGAAGGAGGACGCCAAAGCTGCCGGCGGTGTCCCGACGGAGAGGACGGGGTCGGACGAGCTCCAAGACCACCGATCGAGACAACTCACGCCGAATCACACCAGATCTGGCCAGAACCATGAGGATCGGCCGATCTAACAACTGCCGTCGTCGCCTGGACAAAACGTCATGCCCGGTGACGCGAGAGAGACTTCCAATCGACGGACAGGGCCATCGTAACAGCCACCGGAGTCCCCCTTCTGACCGGGAAAGCCTAGCACGAGGAAGAAGAAGATCGCCCTCCGGGACGACATCACCGCCGGCTCCCGCTGCCATAGCGAGAAACCGACGACGGAAAGGCAGCCAAGATCAACGGAGAAGAAGAGCGACCGCTGTTACTTTGTACAGAGAAGAGAGAGAGAGAAAAATATCTCGAGGCGGTCCCCCCTCTGTTCAGTCCCAACAAAATTACTTTTACCAACAAGGTAATACACTATTTCAAAAAAAACAAGGTAATACACAATATAATTTAGGGATAAATATCGCTCATTCAAACTACCGATGTTCAGGTTGAGTCGCCGCACAAATATGGAATAAGTTATTGAGATTTGATTAGATGTCTTTCGTTAAAATGGGTGCAGTCAACTTCAATATGTATATACTCAAATTAAATTATGTCATGTAACATAAATCTCTCATGACATAAATCTTTTATGTGATTGATTATTCTTGTCATATGACATGATTTAAATGTATATGTCCGATACAACTATGTATTTTCCTATAATTTATAAGGTAAAAAATTATTATGATAAGAGATTATATGATTATATTTCACTTGCCGCAGGTATTTGGATGATTTATTTTTGGGTTGTATTAAGTGAAAAAAAAAAAAAAAACTATAATTAATATTCTCTAATTCATATATCATATAGACTTTAATTTCTTCAATTAAAATGAACTGAATTGTACCGAATCAACTAATCGGAATCAACTAATTGAAATCATATTGGAATGAATTTCATCTTCTTGAAATTGGATTTGATTATCCTTGATATGAACATTCTTCATATCAAAAAATATTGAATTGGAATATTTGATTGAGTTTAATCAATTAAATTCCATTAATGAACACCCTGCTAATTTTTTTTTTTATATATTTTTTTTATAAAGAAAACACCCCCGCTAATTTTGCATTCAAATAATTGTAGTTTTCATAAATCTTTACATCAGAAAAATGAAAACACAAATGTTAGATCTTGTTGACCGTTCTGATTTTTTTCCCTTCGAATCGACCCAATATAAATTACTTTTTAACCTAGACCTGGCGCGGTTCCGGTACCGGTTAGAACCGGAGGAACCGGAACCGGAACCGGAAAAACCGGAATCGGTTCCGGTTCTTGAACCGGAACCGGTTTACTCCGGTTCCGGTTCCAATTTTTTCGGAACCGGCCGGTTCTAACCGGATTCCGGTTCCGGTTCCGGTTCCGAACCGGCCGGTTCCTTTTTATTTATTTATTTTTTTTTTTTTTTTTTTTTAACCATTGGAGTATTGGACTGTAAAAAAAAAAAAAATAAGAAAAAATAAAGAAAACAAAACAAAAACGATTTAAATGAAACTTCTTCCAGTGGTCAGTGTTCCACTTTATTATTATTATTATTTCTTTTTTTATTTTTGATTTTCTTTTATCAAGTGTTGAGTGGTTATATTCTTATTTATTCTATTGAACACCCAGATTTTCACTTTCCTCAAACAGCTATGCAACGTTTTGGTCCTTATCAAAACTTTTCAAAGTTCAAACCAATTCATCTATTTAATTATTTATTCATTAATATCATTTTTTGAAACTGAAATCGAATCAAGACCAAATAATTATTAATGCTCACGAACTACACTTAAAGCTCACGTTAATAAATTAATAAATTTATTTATTTTTACAGTATTTTTCACACTCTTCACTCTCTTTCTTAGAAAGTCCAACCTTAAAATACCTCATACCTGTATGTATAATATATTGAATGTTAATTATTTTATTATTATCTGTTTTAGGAATTAGGAGTATTAAAATCTAAACAAGTCTATTTTTTTTTAATTAAAAAAAAAAAAAAAAAAAAAAAAAAAAAAAAAAAAACCGGTTCAGAACCGCCGGTTCCACTGGAACCGGAACCGGAACCGGAACCGAACCGGAACCGCGTCAGGTCTATTTTAACCTATCTTGCCGATTTGACGGATTACTTTTCACTGTCAGATGACTCAGATCAGTGGGCCTCCCCATATTAGGTTCATGCAAGAGCATATCATCATATGCAAATATGCAATATGCAATATGATTGGATCTAAATTTTCAATTTTTAACCCACTTATGAAAATACGCATGTATAGGCCCAAGGACCACTTGGTAATTTCATTATACCTCTTCTATTTATTATTGTTATAGAGATTTTTCGATAGCATGACACGTCAGTAAAGATAGCGGATAATGCGAAAATATACTAGTCCACGTCACCAAAAGTCAAATAGGAGACACATCATCAAATGGTCAACAGGAACACGTGGTAGCACCATGTGAGAGACGATGCGAGTATAATCTATTTGGCAAATAAGATCTACTTAGCTAAGGAATCCTATTAAGCTAGAGTCATACTCACTAAAGATCTCTACTTAGTGAGATCTGCTCGGCTAGAACAGGAAATATAATCCTATCAGGACACGACGTATCAGGCGAAGATTCAATCAGATAGATATGGAATCTTATAATCACACTCCAATAAGAAAATATCTCTGTTTCATCTCAAGTATCAAAGAATTATAATCAGGAAAAAACTTAGACCTTCCAAAAGGATAAACACCAAAGGAAACGAGTCGTAAACAAACTACTTGACTAGAATCATACAAAGATTCTAATTATGAATATATTACTTACACAGCAAGGATTAGGGCAACACCCTATCAACCCATATAAATACTAGTAGATATCATTGTACAGAGATATGAGAAAAAAGATACGAAACATGAGCAATTATTTGAGAGAAAGTGAGTATTGAGTGTGTAATATCTAAAAGTTCATAGTGATATTCTCTTCGTCGTCGCCGGCACCACAATTTTTCCTATTTTCTAGGGTTTTCCATGTAAAAGCTATGTTTTGTGTGTTTGATTATTATTTTCCTATTTCATAGTATTATTGTGGTTCATATTAGCATTGTTGGATGTGTGGCTTTTTCCGTAATCCATAAAATCACTGTCAACAATTATTATTAGGACAAATTGCACAAACTTACATTGAGGTATGACATAAAGGTTTAATATTCAAACTCTATTGTTAATTACACAAACTACCATGTAGTTAAGTGAAGTCCGTTAGTATTTTAACGATGTAGGGATAAATTGGAATTTTTGACCTGAAAGAAATAAAACAATTAAAAAATCCTAAAAACAATTTTTTTTATTTAAAAAATAGCTAAAAAGGAAAAATAAAGAAAAACCTCTACACTAGTGGAAGAACAATCTCCTCCTGGTCGTGGGAAGAGATCGTATATCTCATCCTAAGATTTCCAACCACGGAAAAGATCAACATCTCCTCAATGGGTTGGGAGAAGATTTGACTCTCCAGTTGGGTGGAGGAGATAATAATCTCTTCCATGCGATTGACATGAGATCGATCTACTCCTATTCGCGAAGGAAATTGTCGATCTCAATCACGATTAGGATGAGACCAACGTCCGGTAAGGATCCAATTGAGTTTTGGCTAATTCATATATATATATATATATAGTGGCATAGCCATGATTTTTGGTTTGGGGGGGCTAAACTAAAAATAATTAAATCAACGATTTCAATTCCCAATTAGTGTAGGTTTATACTCTTTTAATTTTGGTTGACATGGTCCCATGATAATATATACTCTACGAATATTATCACAACAGTTAATAGGATATGCCATTATTGGAAGGCGTAATCCCGGATCAGTTTCAAAAACATTAATATCAACTTCTTTAACCTCATTTAATGGAGATAATATCTTACTTAACAATTGATTCTCATCTTATTTCGGGAAGAAATCCAAATATTTATCTTTTGCTTTAATTTTTGATGACTAAAAAAACAATTGGTAACAAATAGAAAGGAGAAAAAAAATGTATTTTTAAGTTTATGGTTGTTGGAGTTTGAGAGGTTGAAATTGATTTCTTGGTGATTGGGTGTTGGAGATGTATGACGTGAATTCGATTTTTGGTGGTTAAATAGATATGTTATAAAGGTAAAAGGAAATTAGTGGATCATTACGATTTATCTTTTTATTGTAAAAGGAAATTAGTAGGTAAAAGGAAGACTATTTGTTTAGTTGGGCCTATTGGACTGTAAACTAAGTTAATTGTTTGTACTCAACAATTTAGAATTTGAGTTTTTAGCTTTTGGGCTTAACAAAAATGAAATAGAACTTAATGTATTTTCTTTTTAGAAGGGGAAGTTAACACAATTCATATAATTATTATATATATATATATATATTTTTAAATTTGGACCGGGCTACAGCCTGGCTTTGTCTACACTTGCCTCCGCCCTTATATATATAGTGATTCTCTCATAAGGGATCCCTTATTTTATTTTCGGTAAAGACAAGAACTATTTTTCCCAGTTTTTTTAAATATGAAGGTATCGGAAAAATGAGCGAAATATAGGAAAATTCAAGAAAAATGGTTCTTGTGCTTGAAAAATTCTTAAATTTTATTCATAGCTAGATTTCAATGAACTTATCATACAAAAAAAAAAAAAAAAAATCAAAATTCATTCAAATCGATGTGATTTCAGGTGGTTCTTACCGAAATTAAAATAAGAGATCTCTTATGAGAGACTCACTGTATATATATAAAAGACTATTCAATTTGTTTTTATTATTGTTATTATTATTATTAATTTAAGATATTCACTGTTCATATTCAAACTTTAATTTGAACCGTTCATGTCTCTCTTCTTAGCTTTCAGCAAGGGAGTTATGATTTTTCACCCCAAAAACTTGGTCAACTATTAAATTCAACAATTGTTGACTAACGATGAGGTATGCTTGTGTAATTAACAAATAGCAACAAAGGTAGAATATTAAGCCTTTATCTCGTATCTTTGAGCAAGACTTGGCACGGTTTAGGTTCGAACTGTTGAATCGGACTAGAATTGGGGGGTGGCCGGTTCTGGTTCCAATTTTTACGAAACTGTCCGGTTCGAATCTGACTGGAACCTGCGGTTTTTTTTTGGAGGCCGGTTCCGGTTCCAATTTTTACGGAACCACCCGGTTCGAATCGAACTGGAACCGGTGGTTCTTTTGTGTGTGCCCGGTTCGAATCGGACTAGAACCGACAGTTCTTTCTAGAGGCCAGTTCTTGTTCCAATTTTTACGGAACCATCCGGTTCAAATCGAACTGGAACCGACGGTTCTTTTTTGTGTGTATGTGTGTGCCCGGTTTGAATCGGACTGGAACCAACGGTTCTTTCTGGAGGCCAGTTCCAGTTCCAATTTTTACGGAACCACCCAGTTTGAATCGGACTGGAACCAACGGTTCTTGTGTGTGTGTGTTTTTTTTTTTTTTCAAATGGAGGCCTAGCCGACCGTTGGTCAACCTCCCCCCCCCCCCCCCCCCCCCCTTCATTTTCTCCACTTCAATTTCCTCCCAATTCTCTCTAAATTCTAATTTCTCTCTTAATTCTCCAACTTGTGTGTGTGTGTGTGTTTTTTTTTTCAAATGGGCTAACCGTTGGAGGCCCAGCTGACTGTTGGCCCAATGGCTACCCCCACCAACCCCACCCCCCTTCATTTTTCCCCACTTCAATTTCCTCCCAATTCTCTCTAAATTCTAATTTCTCTCTCAATTCTCCAACTCTCCAAGTTTCCAATTCATTCTCAATTACTAAGTTTTTAATATTTATTTCATTTGCAATTGTTTTATTTGTAATTTATTTTATTTGCAATTTATTTTATTTCCAATTAATTTTATTTGCAATTTATCTTATTTCCAATTTATTTAATTTGCAATTAGTCAATTACTAAGTTTCCAATTTCATTTATTTGCAATTACTACCTACTATTATTCTACTAAGTTTCCAATTCTCTCCCAAATTTATTTTTAAATGAGGAAATGGAAGGGGTCACGGCCGTGACGGTCCTAGGTGTTCAATTTCGATGAAAGGTAAGGGTCATATGATCGATAATCTCGATCGTAACGGCACCACCTATCACGAGTATCTGCAATGTCGGGCCTATGCTGAAGACCTAGGCTAAAACTCTCATACTCCCTCTCTAAAAATTTCAGAACCCAATCCCAATGACACCCCACTCCAATTTAACAAGCCAGTCAGAAAATATGCCTGCTATTGATACCTCCAGATTTTGAATTTGATCCACCGGAACCAGAAGAGTAGGAAGATTTGATACAAAAGCAGAGCAAATCTGATCTCTTCATAAAACATATGAAGAAAATTAGGCAAGGAGATTGAAGCTATGTAGTGGCTTGCAATTACTGCAAAAAAGTATATAAGTGGACCAAATCTGGAAGATATGCCACTTATCGAAAGCATATTTTAACCAAACATCCAGAAGCAGAGACCAGATTGAGGTCACAATCACAAATTCCCAGGTACGCTACTCCTAACCAACAATTATTTCGTTATACTGATGAACAAAATAGAGAAGAATTAGCTAGAATGGTAGCAGTAGAACACTTATCATTTAGTCATGTTTTCGTATATGCCGACATATGGAGTGACCATTGGCGATCGCATTCATACTTGAGTGTCACTTGCTATTATATGGATGATGTATGGAATATCTAGAAAAGAATTCTTGCATTTATAGTTTTTAATGATGCACACACTACTCAGAATATTTTTAGACAGCTTAGAATTAATTTTGCAGAGTATAAAATTGAAAACAAAATTTTTGTAATTGGTTTTGATAGTGCTTTTAGCAATACCGCTGCTATTCTATCTTTACTTGATTTATGCAAACCTTATCTTGGTAGTACATTTTTTCATCAAAGATGTGCATGCCATGTTTTAAATTTATGTGTTCAAAAAGGATTAAAAACTCTTGAACATTTTATTCTACCTATTAAAAAAAACCCTAATGTTTTTGTGGAAACATCCTTCTACAATAAAAGCATGGTCAATATATTGTAAACAAAATGGTAGATGTGTCATTAGATTTCCTCGTGATGTTCCAATACGTTGGAATTCTACTTATAAATTGTTTGCTCAAAGTTACGATTATAGGGATTTATTAGTTTCTTTTATTCAATTTCATATTAGTCACATTGATCTTTATCAAACCCATTGGGATGGTTGTTATAATGTTTTCAATTTGTTAAAAGTCTTTTATAATACCACTAACAATTTATCTGGTGCTTATTATCCTACAACTCATTTATTTATTATTGAGAGTCTTGATATTGTTGGTGCCTTTGCTCATTATGAATCCAACATAGAATTAGCGGAAGCCATTAATGCTATAAAGGTAAAATGGTTAGAATATTATAGGGAGTTTCCAAATATTTATTTGATTGCCATGGTTTTTGATCCACATTGTAAATTAGAACATTTGTCATAGTATCTAAATGGTTATTATTCCCATTAAGGTTTAAAAATAGAATATAATGTTGATGCGTGTTGTGATAGAGTTAAAAAATTATTGTATGATTTATATGATGAATATGTTACAGTTTATGGATCCATACTGAACTTAGATGTTACATGAACACACAAAATATATCTCAACCCCCATCATTCTCCAGATTTATGAATTTAGGGTATAGTCTGTTATAATAATAAAAAATAAAAAATAAAAAAAAACCACGAGGTTCTTCATCATCAGGCTCCAACAAGTATTCCGAGCTTGAATCTTATCTAAGTAGCTCTTTTGATTTTATAGAAGATACGTCAGAAAAAAAATTTGATGTCTTACAATATTGGAAAGAGTATGGAAGGTACTATCCAATTGCCACCTTCCATACTCTTTCCACCGCCACCTTCCAATATTGAAAAATATTGAAATCTTACAATATTGAAAATTTTAATTTTGTAATTTGTCATTTGTTTATTTTATTTTATTTTCGGGTGACCCAACCCTATGAATTTTATTTTATTTTATTTTGTAATTTTTCATTTATATTTTTTATTTTATTTACAACTACAAGTCTATTTTTTTTTTATTAACAAAGAAAAAAAAAAGGTTCTGAATCAGAATCTGGTTTCGAAACCGGCATAGGCTAGTTCCGATTTCGGTTCCACCAAACCTTGGAACCAAAACAGGAACTGTGTCAGCTCCCAACTGAGCGCTGAAATAGCACAAATCACATTTCCCTAAAAAAGTTAGATTTTTAAATAGCACAAGTCTAATTTTTATTTTATTTTATTTTATATTGTAATTTGTCATTTGTCGTTTATATTTTTTATTTTATTTACAATTACAAGTCTAATTTTTTTTTTATTAACAAAGAAAAAAAAAAGGTTCAGAATCGGAATCTGGTTTCAAAACCGGCATACGCTAGTTTCGATTTCAGTTCCACTAAACCTTGGAACCAGAACAGGAACCGTGTCAGCTCCCAACTGAGCGCTGAAATAGCACAAATAACATTTCCCTAAAAAAGTTAGAGTTGATGAACGGTAGAGTGCTAATATTGGTGAACGGTAGAGTGCTCCACTGTTCACTAATTTTTTTTTTTTAATTTTTAAATAGTATTATCAATCAAATCATATTCTTTATTTTTTATTTTTAAAAATATATTCTAATTTATCCCTTTTATACTTAATTAAAATAATATGTATTCCCCAAAAATATACCGTTGGAAAGATCTCGTTGAAATCTTTAAAATGAAACTAATATTGATATAAATATTTAATTGATTTTATTTACTTATTAATTAATGTTAAACTTTTATAATAAATATTGGAAGAATATTTTTTAAAGATGCTCTTTTGGTAAAAAATTTGGTATGAAATATTGGAGCGTAAAAAATTTGGTATAAGAATATTCTCTATTTGGTGTAAAGTTTGGTATTGTGCATCAGAGATGACCTTAAGGTAAGTTTATGCAATTTGCCCTTCTTCTTCTTCTTATTATTAGAGAGCTTCTCCTTACAATCCACAAATCGTCTATTCACACTCCAATTTAAATTTTTTTATTAATGACAATTTTAACCTAAATTAAAATTACTAAATAAGACAAAAAAATTTTAAGACACTCCAAACTAATTAAATTATTAAAAAAAGAAATTCTCTCTCCTAAATCATTAAATTAAATATTATGTATTAAACTCTCTTTCCTAAATATGTTATTACCATATTAAACACTATCTCATAATTAATCTCTCTCCATTTTTTTTCTTAAAAATAATCATATTTCCATACTTTCTCAATCAATCTCTGATTAATAGTTAAAGAAAAAAAAAAAAAAAAAAAAACTTAACTTTTTTTTTAAAAAAAAAGACATGAAAGCTTGAATTGTTACAACTAGATTCGATTAAACTTAGAATTTCTAACACTAATAAAATAATTAAAGTTCTCTAGACAATCACATACCTACAAGAGTAACAAAAAGCATTTTCATATTTCGATTTAAATTAAGAAAAAAAAAAAAAACAAGGTACTTATTTTTTGAGTTTTTTATTATTATTTTAAATATATAAATAAATCAAGCTTATTAGTAAATTTTTTTTTTCTTTCTAAAATTAGAGATATATATTGGAGGAGAGAGAGTTTAATATGGTAATTAAAAATTTAGGAGGGAGTATTTAATATGTAATAATTAATCTAATTATTTAGAAGAGATAATTTCTTTTTTTAATAATTTAAATCAAAAAAAGATAAAAGGATAATCTTGTAACAAAATGAAGTGTCTTTATAATTTTTTTAAATTTTAATTTTAAGAATGGAGTGTTTTTAGAAAAGAAGTGTAAAAAGAAAAAATTGGATTGTCAAAAGAAGCTCTCTTATTATTATTATTTTAATTCTTTGTTTCTGATTGAGAGAATAGTATATTATTATATGGGGATAGAATTCAGAAAGTGCACATACTTTTGCCACCCCTCCCCCTCAGTCCCTCAACCTGAACCTTTATTTATTTATATTTTATAAAAAAGTATTCTTTCTTTTCTCGTTGTTGGTGGTTGATGGTCCAAAAGAGTGGGGCCTATTAAGTTAATGGGCCCAAGAACACTTTGAAAGTTCATAAATTCTTACTATTTTATCTTATTTGACTTTAATTTGTATGTCTTTCATGGCTTTTGCCAACTTGCCACGTGATGCAAAACACTAAAAAGAAGGCACTAAAGACATCACATCTAGCTATCTTATAGTGCAATTCACATAAATGTTTTCTACATTGCATAATTGCGTCTTGTATGATGGTTCTGCAAAATATGTCATGGGTGGTTGGGTGAGGATATATCCGTATATATATTTTTTGGATTTAGAGACTCTACTGATCTGATTTTTTTCATGATATTTTTAAAATATATGATTCGTTGTTTATAAAGTGGTTATGAAAACCAATCATATCTTAACCACCTATTTATTACAATGCTGATGTGTTATGAGATTATGTGAGGTCAGGAAAAAAATAAGATCAATAGAGGATTCAAATTCATATTTTTTTGAAGTGGGTTATATTAATGGGGTTAATTTCGTTGGAATCCTTATAGTTTGACAAATTGTTACATTCAATAAGATTTAGACAAAATGATCATGAAAGGGTTGCTGTCCAATCTATTTATTACGGGCCACAAATTCTTTTAGTGAAAAAAAGCCTGAAACCTATCCTATTTAAAAGCCCATTTGGAAGTTTAGGGTATGGATCGAATATCTTGCAAATATAAAGAGCCAAAGCTCATAGAAAGTCCAAAGCCTGGCCCATTAAGCAATTGCCTAAGCAAAACCATGTAAGGTAAATGGTTTGTATTACTTTATTAAGTGTATTCTTACGAAGTTCAAGGGTAAAATGGTGCCTTAACACACTCAAATAATCAGTAAAGAGTATTGTTGACGGTGATTTTTCATCAAGTGAAATATGTACGAGGCAACAATGCTATTTACGGTTTGTTAATTGTAAAAAATGAAATAATGTGAAAGAAAGACAAGATTTTATGTGGAAAGCCCTAGAAAAGGGAAAAAACTACGGTTGCCGGTGATGGCTAGAAATATGTTTCACTATGAAGTAATTGATTACACTCTCAACACACCATCTCTCGTTGCTGTTTATTTTTTTGATCCCTTTTACAATGATATTTAGGTTATATTTATACAACCTATCAGTAACCCTAATTCTTGGTGTACAAGTAAAAGATTACATAATCTTTTTAGGACTCTTATTGCATGGATTATCTTGATCTCTTTTCCGTTTGGTGTTTATATCGTAATTAGTGCGGCTGATATTGTGTTTGATTTGGACTTTGATATCTTTGTAGAAGATATGGTTGTTTCTTTATTGAAGTGTGATTCTTGATTTCCATATCTCAGTGAAATTTCCTTTCTAGTCACTGGACATTAGTGACGTTGATAGATCCTGATTTGGACGAGTGATCTTTATTAGGGAAATATCTTGGCCGACCAAAATCTCGTGCTCGCCAAGATTCTCTTATGGTCGAGCCACTCTTATTGTAATGTTTTCGGTAATACCTGTTTATTCGCTCGGCGACATACTTGCTTGGATGATTTTTTCCTATTCAGAATTTTGCTAGGTTTGACTAGTTGACCTTTTTGTGACGTTGTGACGTGGGACATCTTCCCTTCGATTTTCCTGCTAGTTCGATGATATGTTGATCGACCAAAATTCTCATACAACAATACCCCCTCAAATACTTGAGTTGAATGCTTCTGTCAGATGAACTTTTTATCTTTTTTGCAATTGATTTCGCTCGGTGAAGCGTATTTGAAAAGACTCAATGAATTTTGTCGTGTAGCTTATTAACGCCATTTAAATGCCTTAATAGCTAAGTTTAAATGTCAGCCATAAAACATTCGGCTGACTCGATTATTGGATTATTGATGACGACGTTTGGAAGCTGGAAATTCTCCTTGCTTGATGCGTGTCACCTTTTTAGTAGGCATAATTGGTGTGTCCCTCATGTCACGTGTGATAATAACTTGGTCACGTTACCTATGTCTTTTGAGTTTTCCCACACGTGGGTTACATCATCGTACGTTAGGGCTTCCCTTGCCCACTATATAAGTCCCATGACTTCTCATCTTCACTTCTTTACTTTTGTTGAAACTCTATAAATTTTTTCCATTGAAAGACCCAGAATTTAACTCCAGACTTTCTGGATTCGCTCAAGTCTAGATTCTCGAATTTTCCTTCCAATCGTCTAATGGTTCAAGATTTTCCATGAATTTTTGGTAAGTTTTCATATATCCTTTTGCTCATATTTTTATAGTTAATATTCTGATTAGGGCTGTAGAAATTGGAGACAAAAAGAATATTGAGAGGATATAGAGATTGTTGATGTGCCCATTTCAACCTATTCCCCTTAATATTGATTATTCTCTTTCTCGTCCCGATATCAATTTGTAGATACTAACCCTTTATGTGAACATTTCACCATATATGACTAGACAAGGCCAAACCGAGCAAGGTAATAAATACGCGTTTGCAAAAGAAGCAGCTTTGCCTAAGGAACCCAAGATTCCTTCTTAAACGGTCCTTATACGGGAGGTCGAGTAGATGAGTGCTTTTGACTATGAGCTGAACGTGGTTGGCAAAGGTGAGATTGGTCAGTATAGGGGGAGGTTCGACATTCCCGAGTCGGTCCAACTCCTTCTTACTGATGATAGGGCGATTTGGAATCCTCTTGTTGGGGCGGTCACCTTTTATGGGTCAATGTTGAGCTGTGGAGTCACACTTCCTCTTTAGCTTTTTATCGCCAAATTCCTTGCTAACGCTCAGATTGCACCAGCTCAGCTTGTCCCCAATTCATACAAGATTCTTCTGTGTTTATGGAAGTTATGGAGGGAAATGGGCCATTCACCCCCGACCCCTAGAGAAATTCACCATCTTTACACCCTAAGTGCATATGGAGATATGGGCACCTACTATCTTTCCTTGGCCAATCCAAAACATTGGATTCCCATAGGGGCTACCATCATTGAGTCGGCCGATACATCAGCTGATAAAGACAAAAACAGTTTTATGTTGGGATTTCCTTCTTCAAACAAGAGATGAAATAACAATTAGTTCTTCATGGCTAGCGAAGTGGGGCCAATTTGTGCTCGAGGATGTTGAAACGGTCTTGCTAAGAGTGTTTTGCCCAGATATTTTGTCTATCTGGACACTTGGTCCAAGACGCTCTTTACATTGAGAGAACAAGAGGTTAATCACTTGTCCGACACCGTTGTTGAAAGACTGGAGAAGAGGGGTCATCCTTATTTGTTTTAATGAAGAATAGATGATCAAGGTTGGGCTTTTCACTCGTTTTGATATAAAATGAATTTAACTCCATATTTGCCTCGTAGTGTTCGATTTAGATGTGGTTTGTGATATGCAAACCCGTAAAGTAAAGGAAATGGATGAGATTAGCCTAAGACATGCTGCGAATCAGACAGCTCAAGGGAACACTCCGCCACAAAATGACTAGATGATGGCTCATACCTACGAGCCTGACGAAGATAAGATCCTCGAGTTGATAGTTTCTAAGGATCCGGCGTTTATTGGAGAAACCCAAGTACCTTCTTGATCAGTCAAAAAGAGAGCGAACAGAAAAGTCCCGTTGGAAGGAATGGGAAGAAGAAAGCAGGGGAAGTTTCGGACTCTATTAAAGCTCAGCTTTGAGATGAGTCTTTTGTCAAGGCAGTGGAGGTCGACCTTCTGGAAGACCCGTTGTGTGACTTAATTACCCAAGAGGCCCGTTCGGAGAAGAGGAAGGCTACTGGTCACCCATTTGAACATGCTCGTAAGATTCCTAAGGAACTTGCATTAGTTGACTCTTCGTCGGACGAGGAATCTAGCCCAATGATCAAGCCAAAATTGGTATGATTTTGACCCTTATTTCCGATTCTTTTTGCTTGATTCTCGGGCATTTCCTCGTGTTTAATGGTGTTAAATTGAGTGTTTCAGGTTTTATCAGGTTTCCAGAGCAATTGGGATGAAGTGAAGGACTTGTGTGCAAAATGGCTCACAAATGGGAAGAAACAGGGCATTTTCACCACTTAGGTAAGAGGAGGTCGCTACATGGTCACCATGGCGACAGAGGATTATTCAGAACATCAGAAGGTCGCCATTTGGTCACCGCTTGGTCGCCATGGCGACAGAAAGTCTCTAAAAGTATCAAGTGGGTCGCCATTTGGGGGTCGCCATGGCGACCCACCTTTACAAATGGCGACCTCACTCTTCAAAGGCATGGTCGCCACTTATGGTCGCCATGGCGACCTTGATGTGCAAGTGGCGACCTCTTTACATTTTGAGGGTCGCCACTTATGGTCGCCATAGCGACCTTGATGTGCAAGTGGTGACCTCTTCACCATTTACTCATGGTCGCCACTTGCTAAATGGCGAAAAAGATGGTTTTCATGGCGACATTTGCATCTAACCGTTTTGCGCACCAGGGTCGCCATAGCGACAAAATGGAGAACTTGGCGCCACATCAGCGAATCAAGCAGTTATCAGTACATGTCCAAGAGTGTGTATAAATAGAACGACCTTCCATCTTCAAAATCATCAGATCCTGAGAGAAGAGAGCACGAAATTGCATCCTTTGAGATCTAGCTTTCTCATCCATGGCACACCATTCCTCATCCTCCATTTCTCTACTTGAACTTATCTAATCCCATCCAAACCTCAACACAAAGCCTTGATTTCTTTCTTAAATCATTCCTATCCCACCATTTCTCCACCCAAATTCCTTTGTCACTTTCCACCAAAACACCCACATTTCAAGACATATCATCTACTTCCATTCCTTGCATTTAGGAGCATAGATGAGAAGAAGGATCAAGCTTAAAGAAGGTGACCCAAGGGTTATTTCCTTACTATTTACTTCTTTTCATTTATTGCTAATATGTGTAACTAAACCCCTAATCTAGGGGATAGATTTGAGGATCAATTGGTTGTGGGTTTTAGCTTAGCTTGTAATGAATTTCTTATGTGTTCTATTCATTCAAATTATTAGATTCTATTCATTATATAATTGACTTGTATATCACTTGTTAATTGCAATCTTGAGTGGAGTAATTTGTTATATATTCATAATTTGTTATATATTCATATATGGATTGACACTCCTTATGTGTTTAAGAACCCATTGAATATGATAGATTAATGATGGGTATATCAACCCCACTAATCTAAGCCTTTAGTGGTTAACATAATGAGATTGGTACATTAAAGTAGCTATATGGCATTACCCACATTCAATTGTTAAACGATCTATTCCCTAGCTATCTTATTAATTGTTTTCATCATTACTCTTATCAAGGTGTTGAGTATTCTATTTTTCATAACATTTGTGTATTTTCATTTCTAGTAGTTAACATTGGTGGTTTTAGAAACCACACATCTATCAAACACTATGATTTATTTTATTGTTAAAAGATTAGTCAATCTATCTAATTAGCACTCCATATCCCTGTGGAACAAACTTGCTTACCATTTTGCCATCAAATCACATTTTAAAAAGGATTAAGTGGCTTAAAAGGGTTTTCAAGAATCAAACAAAACTATATCATTTTTGTGAGTGCACGACGACTCATCAAAAATTGACGCCGCTGCCGGGGAATGGTAGCGTTGATTACATAGATTGACTTTTCTTAGTATTTTATTAGTACAGTAGAGATTGTTAGTTTAGTATTTTTTTTGTGGTTATTGACTTGTTCATAGTGCTGTTTTACTTTTTTCTTTCCTTGTATCTCTTTATCTATTCCTTTTTCAGGTGTTCAGTTTTATGCCCGGTAGGAGATCTCTAGGTAGAGGAGTTCATCCCCTACCGGAAGACACTAGCCGTGTGTGAGAGTTCGAGGCAATTCTGAGACAAACTATGAGTACAGAAGGGCAACAACCTAGGAGGGAGGACGAAGGCCTTTTTAGAGAGGAAATGACTGAAGAGACTCACACCAACCGTGGTCAAAGGATGACCATGGGAGAGTATGCCTTGCCGGATATTGGAAACCAACCATCGCCTATCGTGTTAGACTCGGTTGCTAGGGGTTATGAGTTACGGACAATGCACGACAACCTCTTACCGGCATTTCATGGGAAGCTCAATGAAGATTGCCTACAATTCATGAAGGAGTACAGCGCAATCATTGAGACATTCCCTATTATGCGTTTCTCGCGCGAACAGTTGCAAATGCGTTGCTTCCAGTATTGTATGAAGGATGCGGCTATGACACGGCTAATGGGGCTTAGGCCGGGGTCATTGACAAGTTAGAGTCAAATTTGCAAGGTGTTCTTCAATAGATTCTTTCCGGCTAGGAAGGCGAAGGAGTTGAAGGTCAAGATTGCGGACTTCTATGAGAGTGAAGGGGAGTTATTTCATGAGTCTTAGGAGAGGTATCAACGCCTTGCTGCCCAATGCCCTCCTCACATGTTCACTGAGGAATATAAGATGTCTTGCTTCCAAGGAGGTCTAACTCGTTTCTCCCAAGTATTGATAGATAATACTTGTGGAGGTTCATATGACACCAAGACCCCCTCGGAGATCTATGATATTTAAGAGATGTTAGCACAAAATTCTCAACAAAAGAATGCCAACAGTATTTGAGGTGGGAAGTTTGATGTGAATGCTAGCACAGAAACCGCCATCGAAATCTCAAGGATAAACAAGAAGGTGGAGACCTTGATTTCACATATTGAGAGCATGGAGTTTCCGAAGGAGGGAGTGAAGTTGCTAGGAAGGCAAGAAGGAAGCTCTAGTGGACAATTCAATGAAAACGAAGGTCACATATTGAGAGCATGGAGTTTCCGAAGGAGGGAGTGAAGTTGCTAGGAAGGCAAGAAGGAAGCTCTAGTGGACAATTCAATGAAAACGAAGGGTTTGATGACACATTTCAAGGTCAAGAGCAAGATGAGGTACAAGCTATGGGATTCCAAGGATAAGGAAGCAACTCCTATTCTAACAACTATGCTCAACCATGGAGAAACCATCCCAACCTCTCTTGGTCAAACAACAATAATATTTTGAACCCACCACTAAGGAATCAACAACAAGGAATAAACAATCAAGGAGGTAGCTCACAAGGAGGATACGTCAAAGAGAACCATAAGGAGGATATCACCAATGAGGATACCCCCAAGGAGGAAATCAATAGAACAACAACAACAATGCTCAACCTAGCTCGTACCAACCTCGCCGAAACATTGATGAAGAGATGAGAGGTATGATGCAAGGTTTCCAAAGAGCCGAGCATACCTTGACAAGTTTCATGCAAGCTAGTGGCCAAAGGTTTGGCAACCTAGAAGCATCATTCGGGAAATTGGAGACTCAAATGGGGCAAATTGCCGAGGCCCTCCAAAAGCAAGAAAAGGGGAATTTTATCAAGAAGGATGGAGCTAGAGATGAAGCTATGTTGTTTGAAGAAGCATATGTTCGGAAAGTTGGTGATCCCGGAAGTTTTGTGATTCCCATATCAATAGGTGATAGTGGGGTGCTTAAAGGAGTACTTGACTTGGGAGCAAGTATGAGTATGATGCCCCTATCAACTTATGAGAAGTTGGGTTTGGTAGGATTGAAGCTAACCGGGAAGAAACTCATGTTAGTGGATCAAATTTCACTATCGTCGAGTGGTGAAATAAGAGATGTTCCAATTGTCATTGACGGAATAGTGGTGCTAACGGATTTTGTAGTGCTAGACATTAGTGACAAGTCAAATGATATTAGGGAGTGGCAAGTTCTCCTCGGTAGACCATTCATGGCTACCGCTCAAATAAAGATTGATGTGTGCAAAAGGAGAGTTGTTATGCACTCATTTGAGAAAGAACTTGAGATTGACATCACCATATGCAATGATGACCCAAAAAGCATTGGGAGTTGCTATGTGGTGGAGGTGCAGCCACCAAAGACAAATGGTGGAAAAGTATGTGATTTGGTGCAATTGTATGAGAAGAATAACCAAGAAGATGAAGTTGAGAGCATAGGTGACTCCGAGATTGAAGGACTCAAGAATGCCAACCAAGAGCTCATGCTTGAAGTAGAAGTGCTCAAGGCAGAAAAGTATGCTTTAGAGAAGAAGCTTGATGACTTAGCAAAGCGGAATCATAAGCTTAAAAAGATCAATGTGGCTCTCACCATGGAGAATGAGGTAACGGTGAAAGAGCTTAAGGATTTGGCTAAGCTCACCGAAGAATTTGAGGAAGAATCATCAAGAAAGATGAGGAAGGTCCTTATGGGTGTAGATGTCAAGAACAAGGCACTCGAGGAAATGAAGGAAGAATTAAGCAAGAGAGAGATGTCCTTGAAGGTTGCTAAGGTGAATGAGTGTGACTATTTGGTGGAGATAGATCGGATGGACCAAGCCATCAAGAAACTCACCAAAGACGGTCCCTCAAGGCCTCAACCTCCAATGCAAAAGGGGAGAATTCCTTTATACCCTCTAACTTGTTATTTTTGTCATAAGAGGGGTCATATTAAATATAGGTGTTTTGAATTCTTGAAGCATGCTAATCATGATAGGACTAGACCTAGAATGAGATCTAACCATATAAAGAAAATTTGGGTTAGGAAGGACTTCGTAAATCAAGTCCGGGATGAGTGTATAGGTCCACTTTGGGTAGTCAAGAGGAAAATGAATGATTGCATAGTTGACTTGTGTGATGAGCATCACGGTTCAAATTCACATGTTAGGATGCTGTAGTGTGGACTTGCATTTCTTTTTGCATTTCATGCTATGAATAAATGATTGTGTGTTTTAGTTTTGCTTGTTGTGTGTTTCTTTTGTTTGCTTTGTTTTTCTAATAAGTGTCCAATTATTCTTGCTAGTTGTGTTTATTGTGAGCTTATGTGTGTATTGTGATTTCACTGCAAATTCTGATGACAATGCACTCAGAAAAGGACTTCAAGTGAAGGTCACAGTTTGGTCGCCATTTGCAAATAGCGACCTCATAAGTGGTGACCTCGTCTTCTTAAAAAAAAAAAAAAGTGGTGACCTCACTTACAAGGAGAATTCAAGGTCGCTATGGTGACCTTAGCAGACTTGGTGTGGTCGCCATATGGTCGCCATGGCGACCAACTAATGCAAATGGCGACCACATGCAAATTGTCAATTTCCTTCATGGTCACCATTTGGTCGCCATGGCGATCGAGAGACACAAGTGGCAACATAGAGCGTTCAAGCTATAAGTTTGCAAAGCAAATTAGAACGCCGCACATCAACAAAGTCTCCCTTCTTAAATTCTCTCAATTCTTAAGCTGTGTCACGCACGTAATCATCAAATCCGGTAAGCAATCACTCTAGTTCTTCAATTTTTCCATTCAAATCTTTCCTACATTGCATCTAGATACACTAGGGGTGGTTTTGAGTTTGATTTGAAGTGAATAGTGCATAGGATTGGAGTTTGTGTGGTTTTGATTCATATAGAAGTGATTGAGGTAGTGTGAAGTAGTTTTGATTTATTGTGGTGCACTCGGAGAGTGCCGTATTGGTGTAGAAGCGTCGTTGTGCTGTCGGATTTTTGACAAAAAGTTCAGTTCCGAGATTGTGTATGATTATGGCGCCGAAGATGAAATTGCCAAGCAAGGGAGGTAAGGGTAGCAAGACCCTCACTCCTAAGAAGAAAGTGGTCAAAGAATGTAAGCTAAATAGGAATTTCCAGGACAGATTGAAGACATTTGCTGAGAAGAAGATGTGGTCTGAGAAGGGAATATATTTAGAGAGTTTAGTGAATACCCCAGTTCCAGCAACAGTGAATGACATGGGATGGGGAGGATTAGTAGCCACTCCTCCACACTATAGTGAGAGTTTGGTGAAGGAGTTTTATGTGGGAATGAATCTCGGGGAGTACATGAGGGGTGGTTCTATTTTAATGAGAGGGGTTCCCGTTTATCTGAACGTAACAGACATTAACATCTACTTCAGGACTACATTATTGGATTTTGAGGGGCTACGTGAACAGATGGTGGAAGGGATCACCACAAATCCCTTGTATGTGAAGAGTTCAGTGGAGTTCGCAAACACTTTGACCATCACTCCTATGAGTATCTGGAGGGCAAAGAGATTCCCTCTCAGGCAGTCGAATTTGAAGATTGAACCCACCTTTTGGTACATCTTCCTCAACTCGTCACTCAGGCCGGTTTCCCATAGATCCATAGTCCCATTTGAGGTAGCCAAGATTCTACATAGTATCATTGAGAGGTTGCCTATTGATGTGGGCATTATAGTGAAGATGGAGATTCAGAGGATTGGGAGGAATGAATCAGAGACAGACATCTGACATCCTCCCTTTCCCATGTTTGATCACAGAGGCCTGTAAGTTGGCGGATGTAGATGTATCCGGGGACATACTTAAGCTCCCCATGTCTGATATGGATTTGACCACTTGGCGACGCTTGATGTTGAAGCGTGGGGAGATACCAACCGGTGGGAAGCGTAGGAGAGTGTAGAGTTCAGAGGCTGGCATTAGTGTGAGGGCAGAGTTTGAGAGAGTTATTCCTGATGAGGACCGTTTTGATAATGATAAGGATGAGGAGGTTCCTGTTTGTGATGATCCTAGGCAGCCTTTAGGTCTTCAGATTTTGGATGGAGTAGAGCGCATCATAGGCACTTAGACCGGTGACTTCAATATACTTCATGCTGATAATCTTGTGATAGAAGAAAGGCAAAAGGCCTTAGAGGACAAACAGCTGAAGTTGGAGAGTCTGATTCAGGATTTGAGTGAGACCGTTATCACAGGGTTTATAGACCTCCGCCATGATCTGAGGCTTACCCTATATGTCAGGAGGCCAAAGAAGACTACCACAGGGACTCCACCTATTCTTGTTGTAACTTCAGAACCCAGTACAGAGGAGTCTGACTTTGTTTTTCAGACTGCACAGTCTGCTGCTGAGGAGGCAGTGCAGTTGGAGGAGGCTATGACCTGTTCCATGACGGATCATGGGCCTCGCTATATAGGGGGACCTCCCATTGATGAGGCAGCTGCGCATAGGAGATGGAGAGAGGAGTAGTCTATGAGAGCGGCTATAGCAAATGAGCAGAGAAGGAAGGACCCGAAAGGGAAGGGTAGAGTGGAGCATGATGAGGAGGAGGATTCAGACTAGTTGGCATCCTAGCATTTTTAGGATTTATGTTGGACCATCATCATTTGCATCTTCTATTACTTTTTTTGGACATTGCTAGCATTGTGTTTTTACTTTTGGATTATTTTGTTGGATATTTTAGTTTGATTTATGCTTACTTGCATTTCTTTTCCTTTTGCTCTATATTTTTCTTTATTGCTTTTATTTTGTTTCTGCATAAAATAAGGGTGTGGATATGATTTTGGTAGTGGATTTAGGACATTTGTGCCTTATTGATATATGTTGATTGTTTGGATATTGTGAATGGATGGATGAGAGGGCAATATGCCAGATTATTGATATCTTTTGTGATTGCCTTTGCTTGTTGGATTATTGCTTGAAACTTGTCGGGTTGTGCTTGTTGAATTACTTATACCACCCATGAACATTGAGGACAATGTCTAATTTAGGTTTAGGGGTACATTTGCGCAACGCCTTTGTGCTTGGTTTTTAATTTGTGTGCCAAATTTTTCGAAATTTTTTGCGATATTGCCATATTTGAGCATGCTTTGCTTGTGGAGGTTATTCTTTACATGATGTAGTGAGGAATTATGCATCTTTGCTAGTGTTTGGTTTAGATTAACATCATGCCACTTAGGGTGTCATTGAACAAAATGCGTTAATCTTTTTCTCTTAATGTTGAGTGAATTATCAAATTTGCTTGAAGGCTAAGAATTAATAGTGGAGATTCCCATGATGATCACAAATACAACCTTTAAAAAGCATACGTTGAGTTGTAAAACATTCACTCTTTAAACACTCACTCTCAAACACTCATACAAGCATGTATTGGTCTCATTTGCACTAAATGTCTTTTGCCATAGAATATTATAGACTACTTGTGGATGCCTTATTTTGCCTAGTGGACAAGCCTTTAGAAATGATTTTAGGCGATGCATGTGAAAAACCGCTATTAGCCTAAACACTTCCAACCAATGTGAATATGTGTGCTCCCAAGCCCCTTTGAAGCCAAACACATTTTAAGCCTTTCATTCATGAACCACATCTACATGAACCTTATAGCCTTACAATAATTGACCTACCTTGACCAAATGATTTACTAAGGCTTAGGAAATCAATGTAAAATTTTGAACTTGAAAATGTAAGGTGTGTACCTAGGCATGTACATGTGTGCAAAGAGTCTTGCAAAGCAAGAATGTTTGAAAAGAAAAATTGAAAGAAAACAAAAGCTTGAAAAAAGTGTGAAAAGAAAAGAAAAATGAAAAGCATGAAAAGAAAAGAATTGGCAAGCAAAGAAAAGCAAAGAAAAAAAGAGAACTAAGAAATTAGGCACAATTGGCCTAGAAAAGAAAGAAAAGTAAATGAACTACTCAACTTGAAAATGAGAGTAGCATGCACATGTAGAATTGTGAGCCTGGACACCTTGAAGTGTGAACAATATGTGTGAAACTTGTGAAACTCCTAATTAGAATGTATGCCTTAGTGTAATCATTAGGTTCCTTGATATCCATCTTCCCATTCTTTGTTTCACCATGACCTTAGGCCCCATTACAACCAAAGAAAAAACCTTCATGATCTTTATGATTGTCCATTTTGTACAATTTGGTTGATGCATGTTCTTTCTAATACATGGCTTGCAATTCCATTCATGAGACCATTTTTCAGGAAATTGCGTTTTTAATGATTATCATATGCAATCAATTAGATGCCATAACATGAACTCATATTGCACATGTATGATATTGAGTGAACCTAAGAGTCTTAGAGAAAAGAAAAGAGAATCTGGTGAGGTTTAGTATCAAAGCGAATTACATTCTAAACTAAATAGCACCTTTGCTTTGAAGCTTTGGCATTTTGAATGTGAGATTGCATTGCGTACAATCATATCTAAGGGTGGCACGTTTTTAATCTTTACTTGACATACTCTTACATGTTGAAGTCCTCACTATGGCATAACTGTTGTAATCTCTTCATTTTGGCTTCGCACATTGACCATAAGAAAGCAATAACCTTTGAAATATCTCAATGCATGTCTTTGGGGGTTTGCTTGTGATTGTTTTGCTCGAGGACTAGCGAAAGATTGGTTTGGGGGTATTTGATTAAGCCAAAATTGGTATGATTTTGGCCCTCATTTTCGATTCTTTTTGCTTGATTATCGGGCATTTCCCCGTGTTTAATGGTGTTAAATTGAGTGTTTAAGGTTTTATCAGGTTTCAAGAGCAATTGGGATGAAGTGAAGGACTTGTGTGCAAAATGGCTCATAAATGGGAAGAAACAGGGCATTTTTGCCACTTAGGTAAGAGGAGGTCGCTACATGGTCGCCATGGCGACAGAGGATTATTCAGAACATCAGAAGGTCACCATTTGGTCGCCACTTGGTCGCCATGGCGATAGAAAGTCTTTAAAAGCATCAGGTGGGTCGCCATTT